>JBBGZY010001165.1:1200000-1525000 GCA_037952925.1 Lithobates clamitans
CCTCTTTGTTTAGTTGTGAGCCCTTAATAAAATTTTTTGTTGTGAAATTCTACTCTCCTATGTGTGTTTTCATCCAAAAAGGACAGTTTGTTGGTGACAATTCAGGTACATTTCTAGCATAAAATGTGAAATTAACAAGGGACAACAACACCAAACAATCTCCTACAGATTAAATATAACAACATATCAATGGTGTTGTGGGAACTTGTCACAAAAAACACACACAAACATTTTCGGGAATACAAATCAAAATGCCCAAAAAAAAATAACACCCTTCAAAAAAATACAAACACAAAAAAAGAATCTACATTAAGGACAAAAAAAAAAGAATACAACAAAAATATGTTGTCAGATGTGATAAATCAAAATATATTGAGGGAATCCCGATAAATAGTAACAAAATAAGTTTGTGAGAAGTCTGTGTGAATATGAGCAGCAAAACTACTATATTCTTGTCACATTATAAAGAAGAAGAGAGTGCGCTGTATTAAACCATTTTTAACATTGCAGCATTACGAAAGTGCTGTATCCATTGCGAATGCTAAGTTTACCAGAACGAGCTGTTCCGTGTCGGAATTTCTTCTGAGCATGCGTGGCACTTTGTGCGTCGGAACAGGCCACACACACGGTCGGAATTGACGCGATCGGATTTTGTTGTCGGAAAATTTTATTTCCTGCTCCCCCACTTTGTTTGTCGGAAAATCCGATGGAAAATGTCCGATGGAGCCCACACACGGTCGGAATTTCCGACAACACGCTCCGATCGGACATTTTCCATCAGAAAATCCGACCGTGTGTACGGGGCATTACAGTGGATTTGCACAGAGCAGCCCGGATCCTCCTCTTCTCCGGTTCCTCTTCTGTGATCATCGCCCCTCCTTCCAGTTTAGTGCCCCACCCCCTTTCTCTTCTGTTTGGCTAGCTGACTTTTATTGACAGCAATGGCAGCCAATGGCGCAACTGCTGTGTCTCAGCCAATCAGGAGGGAGAATCTCGGACAGCTGGGACACTTGTGAACATTGCTGGATAGAGAGGGACCTCAAGTAAGTTTAGAGGGGCTGAGGGGGGCTGAAGGGGGCTGCTGCACACAGAAGGCTTTTTATCTTAACCACTTAAGCCCCGGACCATTTGGCTGGCCAAAGACCAGAGCACTTTTTGCGATTCGGCACTGCATTGCTTTAACTGACAATTTGAATAGAGACAGTTCCCCTAGTGGACTTTAAAGGCACATATGAAAGGACGTATAAGAGAATGTATAATAGGTAGACAAAAATGTATTCATTACAAAAATGTCATAAAAACATCAAACATATAACACAAAATGAAAGGAATGCGATTCATGCATCTATTCACATGTAGCTATTGATACCAATGTGCTTGCACCCGACGCGCTTCGGAGTTGTTTTAGCCTCCTTCTTCAGGGGTGATTGTAAGCTTTAGCAAAGGTTTCTATATTAGAAATAGTATATTAAACATAGACATAGTAAGTATGTGTACATATCAGACCATAAGAACATAGATGCAAGTTGAATTAATTTTGTTTACACTTACATTGGTTACACTTACTATGTTCTTATGGTCTGATATGTACACATACTTACTATGTCTATGTTTAATATACTATCTCTAATATAGAAACCTTTGCTAAAGCTTACAATCACCCCTGAAGAAGGAGGCTAAAACAACTCCGAAACGCTTCGGGTGCAAGCACATTGGTATCAATAGCTACATGTGTATAGATGCATGAATCGCATTCCTTTCATTTTGTGTTATATGTTTGATGTTTTTATGACATTTTTGTAACGAATACATTTTTGTCTCCTCATTATACATTCTCTTATACGTCCTTACATATGTGCCTTTAAAGTCCACCAGGGGAACTGTCTCTATTCAAATTTTCATTTTAGGATGTGGCACAACTCGCAGATAATTAGCCGACCAATAACCCCTGTCTTTAACTGACAATTGCGCGATCATGCGACGTGGCTCCCAAACAAAATTGATGTCCTTTTTTCCCCACACATAGAGCTTTCTTTTGGTGGTATTTTATCACCTCTGCGGTTTTTATTATTTGCTCTATAAACAAAAAAAGAGTGACAAATTTGAAAAAAACACATTATTTTTTTACTTTTTGCTATAATAAATATCCCCAAAAAATATATAAAAAAAACATTTTTTTCCCTCAGTTTAGGCCGATACGTATTCTTCTAAATATTTTTGGTAAAAAAAATCACAATATGCGCTTATTGATTGGTTTGCGCAAGAGTTATAGCATCTACAAAATAGGGGATAGTTTTATGGCATTTGACGTCCTTTTTTCCCCACAAATAGAGCTTTCTTTTGGTGGTATTTGATCACCTCTGCGTTTTTTTGTTTTTTGCACTATAAACAAAAAAAGAGTGACAATTTTGAAAAAAACGCTATATTTTTGTATTTTTGCTATAATAATATCCCCAAAAAATTTAGATACATATTTTTGGTAAAAAAAAGATTTTTATCATGACTGCAACATTATGACGGACAGATCAGACACTTTTGGCACTATTTTGGGACCATTCACATTTATACAGCGATCAGTGCAATTAAAAATGCATTGATTACTGTGTAAATGTGACTGGCAGTGTAGGGGTTAACCAGGAGGGGGCACTGCAGGGGTTAAGTGTGTCCTAGGGATGTCTTCCAACTGTAGGGGGGATGGGCTACGTATGTCAGAACACTGATCACCACTCCCGATCACAGGGAGCTGTGATCAGTGATCTGTCACTAGGAAGAATCGGGAAATTTTTGTTTACAGCAGCATTTCCCCATTCTTCCTCTCCGTGAGACGATCGCAGGTAGGGATGAGCCGAACACCCCCCTGTTCGGTTCGCACCAGAACATGCGAACAGGAAAAAAGTTTGTTCGAACACGCGAACACCGTTGAAGTCTATGGGACACGAACATGAATAATCAAAAGTGCTAATTTTAAAGGCTTATATGCAAGTTATTGTCATAAAAAGTGTTTGGGGACCTGGGTCCTGCCCCAGGGGACATGTAGCAATGCAAAAAAAAGTTTTAAAACTGACGTTTTTTCAGGAGCAGTGATTTTAATAATGCTTAAAGTCAAACAATAAAATTGTAATATCCCTTTAAATTTCGTAGCTGGGGGGTGTCTATAGTATGCCTGTAAAGGGGCGCATGTTTCCCGTGTTTAGAACAGTCTGACAGCAAAATTACATTTCAAAGAAAAAAAATCATTTAATACTACTCGCGGCTATTGCATTGCCGGTCCGAAAATACACATAAAAGTTCATTGATAAAAACGGCATGGGAATTCCCCACAGGGGAACCCTGAACCAAAATTTTAAAAAAAATGACGTGGGGGTCCCCCTAAATTTCATACCAGGCCCTTCAGGTCTGGTATGGATTTTAAGGGGAACCCTGCGCCAAAATTTAAAAAAAAAAAACGGCGTGGGGTCCCCCCAAAAATCCATACCAGACCCTTATCCGAGCATGCAACCTGGCAGGCCGCAGGAAAAGAGGGAGGACGAAGAGAGCGGCCCCCCTCCTGAACTGTACCAGGCCACATGCCCTCAACATGGGGATGGTGCTTTGGGGCAGCCCCCAAAACACCTTGTCCCCATGTTGATGAGGACAAGGGCCTAATCCCCACAACCCTGGCCGGTGGTTGTGGGGGTCTGCGAGTGGGGGGCTTATCGAAATCTGGAAGCCCCCTTTAACAAGGAGACCCCTAGATCCCCCCCTGTGTGAAATGGTAAGGGGGTACAAAAGTGCCCCTACCATTTCACTAAAAAACTGTCAAAAATGTTAAAAATGACAAGAGACAGTTTTTGACAATTCCTTTATTTAAATGCTTATTCTTTCTTCTATCTTCCTTCATCTTCTTCTTCTTCTTCTGGTTCTGCTGGCTCTTCTGGTTCTTCCTCCGGTGTTCTCGTCCAGCATCTCCTCCATGGCGTCTTCTATCTTCTTCTCCTCGGGCTGCTCCGCACCCATGGCATGGGGGGAGGCTCCCGCTCTTCTCTTCATCTTCTTCTCTTCTTCATCTTCTTCTCTTCTTCTCTTCTTCATCTTCTTCTCTGGGCCGCTCCGCATCCATGCTGGCATGGTGGGAGGCTCCTGCTGTGTGACGCGTCTCCTCTTCTGACGGTTCTTAAATAACGGGGGGCGGGGCCACCCGGTGACCCTGCCCCCCTCTGACACACAGTGACTTGACGGGACGTCCCTGTGACATCACGGGGAATGCCACAGGGAAGTCCCGTCATGTTTTGTGCATCAGAGGGGGGCCCCGCCCCCATTATTTAAGAACCGTCAGAAGAGGAGATGCATCACACAGCGGGAGCCTCCCACCATGCCAGCATGGATGCGGAGCGGCCCAGAGAAGAAGATGAAGAAGAGAAGAAGAGAAGAAGATGAAGAAGAAGATGAAGAGAAGAGCGGGAGCCTCCCCCCATGCCATGGGTGCGGAGTGGCCCGAGGAGAGGAAGATAGAAGACGCCATGGAGGAGATGCAGGATGAGAACACCAGAGGAAGAGCCAGAAGAACCAGAAGAAGAAGAAGAAGAAGAAGAAGAAGAAGAAGATGAAGGAAGATAGAAGAAAGAAGAAGCATTTAAATAAAGGAATAGTCAAAAACTGTCTCTTGTCATTTTTAACATTTTTGACAGTTTTTTAGTGAAATGGTAGGGGCACTTTTGTACCCCCTTACCATTTCACACAGGGGGGGTGGGATCTGGGGGTCCCCTTGTTAAAGGGGGCTTCCAGATTATGATAAGCCCCCCCGCTTGCAGACCCCCACAACCACTGGCCAGAGTTGTGGGGATGAGGCCCTTGTCCTCATCAACATGGGGACAAGGTGTTTTGGGGGGCTACCCCAAAGCACCCTCCCAATGTTGAGGGCATGTGGCCTGGTACGGTTCAGGAGGGGGGCCGCTCTCTCATTCCCCCCTCTTTTCCTGTGGCCTGCCAGGTTGCGTGCTCGGATAAGGGTCTGGTATGGATTTTTGGAGGGACCCCACGCCGTTTTTTTTTGTTTTTTTTGGCGCGGGGTTCCCCTTAAAATCCATATCAGACCTGAGGGGTCTGGTATGGAATTTAGGGGGACCCCCATGTCATTTTTTTTAAAATTTTGGCCGGGGTTCCCCTTAATATCCATACCAGACCTGAAGGGCCTGGTATGGAATTTAGGGGGACCCCCACGTCATTTTTTTTTTAAATTTTGGTTCGGGGTTCCCCTGTGGGGCATTCCCATGCCGTTTTTATCAATGAACTTTTATGTGTATTGTCTGACCGGCAATGCAATAGCCGCGAGTAGTTTTAAATGACTTTTATTCCTTTGAAATGTAATTTTGCTGTCAGACTGTTCTAAACATGGGAAACATGTGCCCCTTTACAGGCATACTATAGACACCACCCAGCTATGAAATTTAAAGGGATATTACACTTTTATTGTTTGACTTTAAGCATTATTAAAATCACTGCTCCTGAAAAAACTGCCATTTTTAAAACTTTTTTTGCATTGAGCCATGTCCCCTGGGGCAGGACCCAGGTCCCCAAACACTATTTATGACAATAACTTGCATATAAGCCTTTAAAATTAGCACTTTTGATTTCTCCCATAGACTTTTAAAGGGTGTTCCGCGGCATTCGAATTTGCCGCGAACACCCCAAATTGTTCGCTGCTCGGCGAACTTGCGAACAGCCCATGTTCGAGTCGAACATGAGTTCGACTCGAACTCGAAGCTCATCCCTAATCGCGGGTATCCCCGCAGACATCGAGTCTGCAGGACCCGCGAACACACTCACGGAGCTCGCGGCAGGGTCAGCAAATTTAAAAGGATGTACCTGTACGCCCATTTGCCTGTCCGTGCCATTCTGTCTACGTAAATGTTTGTGCGGCGGTCGGCAAGTGGTAAGAGAAGTGCATTAAGATGCATTAAGATAAAAAAACCTTCTGCCTTTACAACCACTTTAACTTATGAAGCTAAAACATTAAATAAATGACGTGAGCCTTCTACAACAGAAAAACAGCACACAAACAAGTGTTAAAATACAAAACACCGTAAAAACCACATAACATTATATAAGGTTATTTTCTAAAATTGACCTCAAGGTCATCAGGAAGGTGAAGGTCCAATACTTTGTCGCCGTTGAGGATTCCCCAATGTTTTTTAAGTAAATTTCTTGCCACATAGTGCGGATCTGATTAAATAGTAAACAAAGCCCATTTAACCTCAGTAACCTTGGACTTAGATGTTTAAGGTCCTACTAGGAATTCACTATTCAAATTAGAAATACCAGAGATGATGCAATCAAGGAATTCAGAATCATAGCCCTTAGATAAAAAACATTGTTTCAAAACAATGTTTCCTGCTCATGATAATCCCCAGTTCAGAACAATTGCGCCTAATGTACAAAAACTGCTCCTTCGGAATGGCCTTAAACCAAGAGTGATGATGACAACAGGGAATTTGGCCATTCTGTTGCCTGAGGTAATTCACCATAGTATGCTTTATTTTCCTCTATGCTGAGCTGTGTTTTACCATCACTGTATTTTGTGGAGTGGTGGAGAGTTGCCATTTTGAGGAACCCACAGTGTAAGGTGGATGAGCCTTGCCATCTCTAATTCTGGGAGAAGTGATGCTATTTGCCTCTACTTACTGCAAGCGTTTTTTGACCTCACATTTTTAGATGTCTTTTTCTGTGTATTTGGTGCACTAAAGTCTGGGTCAGTAATATGATGTGGATTTACAGATCTGGTCTTTTCACAGATCACAAAATGCTTTTTTTGGACTTTATAGAGAATTTTGTTTCACTGGATTTATGAGTATTTTTGCACATGTATATTTGTTTCACTATAACTGAATGAGTTAATGTCATGATTTAAAGAGATAACGCACCTTATATAATTTTATGTACCAACATTTATATAATACTAAGTGTATATTGATATGCAACACATCACAATTAAAGTCTAACTCCAGGGTTAACACTGGTAAACAATTATTTGCCTCAAAAGCCATCTCTCATCATTTAGACTTTTATTCACATCCCATGGAGCTGCATGTTTACATGTTGGGCTTAGTGGCTCTAGCTCCCGCAGTCCCGCTGCACATATGGACCACTTTGATGTAAGTGTTGCAGGTAGTGTCTACTTCTCCTTCTCCTCCTGGTCTTTCACAATGTGAAGCCAGAGTCTGTGTTTTTTTGTGAATGGTATAGAGAAGAGGGAGGTGGAGACATAACAACAGTGCTGGGGTCTATGAGAATTGCAGCACTTACAGTACACAGGACTATATGAATAGCTGGAGCTTTGCTAATGCCGGCATGAAAACTAGCAACTTTACAGTATGAAGAATGTGTAAATGATGGAAGGTGGCTAGGGATGAGCAAACCTGGCAAAGTTCAGTCAACTGCACGTTTGGTGAACCCAGCAGGAAGTCCATAAACCCTGAAAATAGTGGCAAACCCTAGCAAAGTCTAAAGGAGACAAATCTGGTGTGTTTTTTTCCCTCAAACCTAATGTGCAAGCTATTGTTAAAAAGGTCATAGGTCATGGGCAACACTAGAGAGAATATATCAATGCAAAATTGTGTTAATGCAAGTTGTAGGTGTGTTTATTTACTTTTAACACTTTCTGGGAATAAGTAAGAAAGGGAACTATGTAAAAATAATATAGAACAAGTAAAAAAGGGTAGCCCAAGCTCATCCTTCTAGGGAGGTGGATTGAATGTCTGGGGGTTTCCTTATTATAAAGGGGGCTTCAAGATTCTTATAAATCCCCTTCAGAACCCCACATCATCCTAGGGCATCAGATGGACACAGTGATTAATGATGGATGCTCTACCTCTGTCATAAATCAGATGTGACCAGAGCTGTGTGGACTGTACAGAGTGAACCAAACGTTCAGGGTACAGGGATCAGGTTCAGAATCATGGATCAGGATTAGGATCAGGGATCAGGTTCAGGATCAGGTTCAGGATCAGGTTCAGGATCAGAACTTTCAGGTCAGGGCACGAGGAAGACACCAAGGCAAGGTGTGTGTGAGCTTGCAGGGTATTTATACCATTTCCTGCAATCAGGCTCAGGTGATGCCTGACTGCAGGAGGTGATATGGGCTCCATACTGCCAGAACCACCCACTGGTGGACGCTAGTACTGCAGCCCAAACATTGATATAAATAGCTTTAGGGAGAGAGGTAATGACGTTGAGAACAGGGTCAGCTCTGTGGAGGATACCCTTTACCCTCTACAGCTATCTACTAAAGCTGCAATTCTGAAACTCACTCAACATGACTACAGGCTTGTGGATTTGGAGAACAGGCTTTGATGGAACAATGTATGTATTGAGAGTCTTCCAGAGCCTGCTGAGGGGGGAAACCCCTGTGGACTATTGAGGTCTGGCTGAAAGAAACATTTGGAGTGAATATTTCTACTTGTCTGTTTGCTCCAGAGGGCACACAGACGACCCTTTCAGATGACCACCTAGATTCTTTCTTTTGGAACTGCTCAATTATACAGCAATTACATTATCCTGCAGAAAGCTATAAAGCAAATGGATTTAAACATGATAGGTTTCAAGTTATCCTTTTTCCCAAACTCTTCAGCAGAAGTGCAGGGGCAACGAGTGAAATACTCTGATGTCAGGATATCTCATCAACATGACATCTCATATACTACACTTTACCATGCTAAGTTGAGGATTTTTTCACAAGAGGACACCAACTTCCATCCAAATGGATGGATGTGCATGAACAACTTCTTCGCTCTGCATTGCTTCCTTAAGATCTATAGTGCTTTGAAGTCCTAACTTACATAATTACATAGTAGGTAAGGTTGAATAAAGACAATATTCCATCCAGTTAAACCTCTGTAGGTGTATGTGTACCAGTGTCGATAATCATTTCCCTTATCCCTGTATGTTGTGTTTACTAAGATGCATGTCCAAGAGTCTTAGATCCTCTGCTATCATTCTGGGACTTTTCTTTTTGGTCATCGATATTTATTTTCACAATGTATGTTATCACTATTGATTTTGTTTATTCATCACTGGATGCCGATTTGGTTTTGGGACTTTTTTTTCATTCAATGTCATATAATTTTATAATATAATTTTATAATTTATGTCACCTTATTTATTGATTTTTTATGAATACGTGTGTTCAATCTTATTTTGTATTTTTTGTATTTTTTATATTTTTATTTTTTTGGTTTACTTTCAGTAGTATATCAATTCAATCCTGTAGCGCGGTTCCTTTATAGTATTTTACTCTGCTATCAAAGCTGAGCTATTCTTCTATTTGAATGTCATATCAAGTGACATTTTTTACCAAACTATCTCTATATTTAACTACACTGCTGCCCCTCAATAGTGGAGGCAGAAGAACAAAACCAGCACACAGTGGATCTCCAATGTGGGTCCAAAGCTTTATTTAGTGATCACATTGTTATAGCAAGAGCAACATTTTGGAGCCTCACAGGACCCCTTAATCTGGCATGTGACAAATGTGTTACAACCAAGAAACTATAGTCAAATTTTTTTTGGTTGTAACACATTTGTCACATGCCTGATGAAGCAGTCCTGCTAGGCTCCAAAACATTACTTTTCCTATATCAATGTGATCTCTAAATAAAACTTTGGACCTACATTGGATATCCACAGTCTGCTGATGACATTTTTCTGTCTTGACTATCTTCCATTCAAGCTGATGGTCACTACAGCTCCTGTTTATATACACAGCCATTATCCAGGAACGTGTGCAATGGGATTGTGCATTGATACCCCTCAGTAGTGGCTAGCAGTGGAGCATAGCCCTTTGGTTCACTTCTGTTATGTTTCGATTTTTGTCTGTATAGACTGTATAGATTACATTCCAATTGCTGTATCTTTTATGACTGATCCTGTGCTATTGTCTCCCTCCTTTTTATTCCAGTACTGGGTAAGTTTATTGTCGAATCTCTCCTAATGTCATTGTACTTTTATAAAGCAGCGTTCATTGGACAACGTATTACCTTTATATTCAGTATATTTGATTCTCATTTTCCAATCCTTTCTATGACTGATGTTAGAACAAGTATATCTTGGAATATTGGATGTCTGAGTTGCGCAAATAAGAGGCAAGCTTTGTTTTCTACCTTGCAACAGTATTCTCAATCCTTGGCTTGTCTATAGGAAATGTGCCTTAACAAGGACACCACATCAATATCACACCCAATATCACGCAATATACACATCTTATTCTCCTGGAGTTAGTATTTTATTTTCAAATGGTGTGGAATCTAAACTTATATTTTGTTTACAAACAATTTTTATTTCTAGAATAGAGAAAAAATAGAACAAGATACATCATATATCTAGATAATATATATCCGATATCAAGTTATTTTAAACATAATAAACTTGTAAATCAGATATATCAAATATTGGCCATTATTCAGTAATGAGATAACAATACATATCGCCTGAAAGCCTGTCAAAACTCCATGTCCAAAAAAGTAGAAGACTTAAGGTCTTGGAGGAACAGCCAAAATTGAGACAAAAAGAATCTCCCGTGGAATAAGCTGGCAAGGGCGCCTGGCTGTGGTCTGCGGCCTGAGCGTGCGGTTGTTGGGAACCATCTTGAGGCATCATGCTCTGCTCCCGATCCCACAGGAGATAATTTGTCAGGGATCGCTGAGCTGGCTTTGTGACTTTGGTGTCAGCATGTACCAGATGGTCCCCCAAGGGGTCAAAAAAGAAAGAATTCTGAGGCCAAATGGCCCTGGGAGAGTTATAAAAGTCTCTGCTACTTGCAGAGCCCTTGCTACTCATGTACATTTAGCATCTAGCCGTGCATGCGCCCGGAATCTAAATGCAAGCTGAATTGCATTTTTTTTTTGCTCACCCTCCTTAGGAGCAAGGTTAGAAGTTCACTGTGATACTAGCCAACATTCCTATATATTATGATATATGAGAAGAAAATTCCCCCATTGAATGGGACTTTAGTGGCTCAAAAATATACTATTTAGTAAAAATGTACAAATTTTATTATGGTCACATAAAAATGTGTATGATAAACAGTATGGTATGTTAAAATTTCACCTATGATAATAATAGGAATCCACAAGGGTACATTATATACATGATTTTACATAAGCAGAAATTACATAAAGACAGCCGACACATTTTGGAGACACTCGGCTCTTTCTTCAGGGATAATTTCTGCATGTGATATAATCTGCTCCTCAGTAGAATCAAAAAAGGTTAAGATTTACAATGTGGCAACATAGAAAATATGCAATCCAAGCATAGCGTGTTGTACTTACAAGAAATGGTACCAAGAGGAAGAATATCTTTCTCATAAAAACAGGAAAAGCCAGTAGCCACAATTCACATCCAATCTCTCACCCCGTCTGCGAGAGAGGGGAAAGGATTCCCTGGCCCTCAGGCCTATCCAGATGAGCACTGAGACCACCTAGTGCCAGCCTGGAGAGGAAAAACATTAGTGTAATTCTGGGTAAATCGTTAATATACTGTAAATCCCAAAAAATAAAAAAAAGCAAAACTATGAAGCAAATTTTCAAAAAACACCTTGCCTTACTGATATATTCAGTCTGGCACAAAAAAGTCCAAATGGCATAATAATTAAGGTTATGGTGAGTGGGTAATCTATAATATAAAGTATATAAAATATGGGCAAAATGGTAGGCAAAATCATGACATGGCTGAACTATAGGCAAACCCCAATCATGTTATGGTATATAAAGACACAGAACCTTCTATGTCTGTATAGTATGTCAATAAAGTACACTTGACAAAGTAAAAAAGAGTAATAGTATATCACAAGTGAGGATTCATAAAAACTAACTAGAATCCCATAAAGCTGTATGCTAGGACTAAGGGTATCTACAAAAACATGAAACACGCCATCCCACAGCTACTTACATATGTCAGTGGAGATCCCAAGGGAAACAAAGCTCTCAACCAGGGATGTGTGGAATAGAAAGCCAAATTAAATTTTAACATGCCATACTGTTTATCATAATAATTTTTATGTGACCATTTTAAAATTTGTACATTTTTACTAAATAGTGTATTTTGAGCCACTTAAGTTCCATTCAATGAGGGAATTTTCTTGTTATATATCGTAATATATAGGAATGTTGGCTAGTATCACAGTGAACTTCTAACCTTGCTCCTAAGTAGTTTGAGCAAAAATAAAGTTTGTACATTTTTACTAAATAGTCCATTTTTGAGCCACTAAAGTCCTGTTTAATGAGGGGAATTTTCTGGTATACCCTACTTAAGTGCTTAAAACCTTATGGCTGGAGCAACAACAGGCATACAAATCTCTTTTTTTATTCAAAGCAGAGAACAAAAGATTTTTCTTATTAAACAAGTTAATTTCAAGGAGGATGGAAATATGGGCCATCTTCTGGCTAATATTGCTAGATCACAGTAACCTTTGACTTACATCTGATGCTGGGAAACATGCTGTCATAACCTCTCCAGAAATTGAATCTGCTTTTTAGAGCTTCTATGTGGATCTATACAACTAGTAAAGCCTCTTATGAAGTGGAAACTCTTTACCATTTTTTACATTCAGCTTCTCTCCCCTCTATCTCTGAAGGGTATTTTGCCACGTTGGGCTGCCCAATCATGACGGAGGAATTGCATACCGTCTGTCAGGTACATCTAATAATAAGGCTCCAAGAGTAGATAGCTTGCTAAAAGAAATTTACAAAATTGACGGTCTTCCTTCCACAGGTCTGACCAGTGTGCAAATTAGGCTTTTAAACCTTTTACTTTTCCCTAATCCACAAATAAAGCACCTAACGTGATACTAAAGTCTTTTTTTTTAAAATAATAAACATGTTATACTTACCTGCTCTGTGAAATGGTTTTGCACAGAGCAGCCCAGATCCTCCTCTTCTTGGGTCCCTCTTCGGTGCTCATGGCCCCTCCCTCCTGTTGAGTGTCCCTACAGCAAGCAGCTTGCTATGGGGGCACCCAAACCGATCTGTAGCTCTGTGTGTCCATTCAAACACAGAGCCGTGGTTTAGCCCCGCTCCCTCTCTCTCCTGATTGGCTAACTGACTTTGACTGACCATTGGGAGCCAATGGCAACATTACTGTGTCTCAGCCAATCAAGAGGGAGAGTCCTGGATGGTCGAGGCGCCCGTGCACATCGCTGGACAGAGATGTGGCTCAGGTAAGTATTAGGGGGGCTTAGGAGGGCTGCTACACACAGAAGTTGTTTTTATCTTAATGCATAGAATGCATTAGGATAAAAAAAAACCTTCTGCCTTTACGACCACTTTACAACCACTTTAAGCTGGTCATACATGGATAGCAAATTGTTCATAAAAAATTGTCAGATTTCTAAAGATCTGTAATTGTTTCAATAATTAGCAACACATTATTGATAACTAACGACATAAATGGAACATTTTTCGTTGATCAATTATACTATCTGGGGTTACATTTTAACACATGGATATTTCACTACTAATGTTTAGAAAATCGATCGTTTAGGCTAAAAAAATCTGACATGACAGTTTGTTTTTTTGCCATAAAATATCGCATTGAACGCTTTTTCAAATGATTTTCAATTCATGTATAGACATGTTATTGTTGTCCCCTTAAAATCTGATTAAACCTAAATCCTATCTTTTAGTCTCAATCCTTACATCTATTAGTAGACGTTTTGCTAAAGTTCTTGCTGACAGGTTATCCAAGGTTATTGGTAAGGTGATACCTCCATATAAGGTGGGTTTCATACCCATGAAATCTAGAGCGATGAATATTGGGGTATTGTTCCTTAAATTGCAGATCACACCAACTAACCTGGGTAATAGGGCTATCTTCTCTCTAGATGCAGCCAAAGCATTTGATAACATAGAATGGGCTTATTTATGGCAGATTTTTAAAAATTCAGCTTTGATCCACAATGTATTCAATGGCTTAAGGCACTTTACTCTGCACCTATTACTCATAGTCAGGTATTTTTACTTTTTCTCATGGTACATGTCAAAGATGCACACTTTCACTACTTTTGTTTGCTCTAGCATTGGAGCCTTTTGCTGCCATCATAAGGCAATTGCTAGTTTTCATAAACCTAATGGTGAAAATAAAGTTGCGCTATGCATTGTTCTTAGGAGATACTTTGTAATCTTTAACCACTTCAGCCTCAGAAGATTTGGCTGCTCAATGACCAGGCCATTTTTTGTGATATGGCACTGCGTCAATTTAACTGACAATTACGCGGTTGTGCAATGCTGTACCCTAACAAAATTGATGTCCTTTATTTCCCCACAAATAGAGCTTTCTTTTGGTGGTATTTGATCACCTCTGTGGTTTTTATTTTTTGAGCTATAAAAAAAAAGAGCAAAATTTTGAAAAAAACACAATGGGGGTGATTTACTAAAACTGGAGAATGCATTATCTGGTGCAGCTGTGCATGGTAGCCAACCAGCTTCTAACTTCAGCTTGTTCAATTAAGCATTGACAATAAAATCTGGCTTCTATGCAGAGCTCCACCAGATTTTACACTCTCCAGTTTTAGTAAATCAACCCCAATATCTTTTACTTTTTGCTATAATAAATATCCCACATTTTTTTTCAATAATTTTTGGCATTTTTATTATTATTTTTTTTTACTAGTAATGGCAGCGATCTGCAATTTTTTCTTTTCAAATATTTTATTGGCAATTTCACATACAACCGTTACAATAACGGAATAGGGAGTGTGTCTTCACACGGAGTGGCACCGTGGACACAAACAAAAAAGGGGTGCAACTGTGCCACGTCCTATCAATTATGCAAAAAACAGAACAGAAGGGGCTTTTGGACTTTTTAGGCACGATTCTAGCAAACTGGTTAAAAAAATATATTTTTTATTATTTTAGAAAATACATAGCAGACAAAACACAATGTCTAAAAACACACCACAACATGTGTATATAGTATTAAGAAATGCTCGCTATACAACACCATCTATAATCTATTGTTCGGATGTCTGGGTCTACTGTCCACAGCAAGATCAGTCCGAAATGGTGTCTTGATAGCGGGTCTGTAGTCACTTCAGATCATATAGCATTTTTTTTTTTTTTTTTTTTTCATATAGCATTTTTTTGGATACTCGACATGTTTCGCGTAAGATTACGCTTCTTCAGGAGCAATACACAGTGTGTTGTGGCTATCAGAACATATAAACATAGTGAGAAACATGATAATTAATACACTGTATATAATCAAAAAAACAGACGTCTCCAAAAGACGCCACATAAACAGTATTTAAAAGATAGATGCTGGTTCAAGCGGAGCAGGCAGAAGGGCGCGCCAACCAAAGGGGCGATGAAAGGCTAGCTATGGGGGCGTACACAACATGATATTATATAGTGTTAAAAAAGGGGGGGGGTTTTTGTCACTGTAAGGAGGATCCATAGGGTAGGTACAGATTTTGTTCCCAATGCCTAGGGGGGTAGAAAGGACATGAGGAGGGAAAGAGAAAAGGGGAGAAAGGAGGAGAGAGAAAATAGGGGGAAAGGGAGATAAGGAGGAAAGAGAAAGAAGAGGGGGAGGGAAATAGCGAAAGAGAAGAAAAGGGAAAAGGAGAGAGGGAGAAAAAAGGGAAAAGAGAAAAGGAGAGATAGAAAAAAAAGGGAAAAACAGGTTAGAGAGGGAAGGAAAGAAGGATGGCAGGATAGGGGTGGTAAGAGGGGGAGGGGGGGGGGGGGGGAAGGGAAAAAAGAAGAGATAGGAGGGGAGAAGGAACGGCCGGGGGGGGGAGTGCTGGAGGGGAAGGATGGGGGGGGGGGAAAGAAAGAGGGGAGAAGGAGAGGGGGGGGAAGGAGGAAAGAGAGGGGGGAAGAAGAGGAAAAGAATGAGGGGACATGGGAGGTGGGAAGGGAAGAAAAAAAAAAATGCTATATGATCTGAAGTGACTACAGACCCGCTATCAAGACACCATTTCGGACTGATCTTGCTGTGGACAGTAGACCCAGACATCCGAACAATAGATTATAGATGGTGTTGTATAGCGAGCATTTCTTAATACTATATACACATGTTGTGGTGTGTTTTTAGACATTGTGTTTTGTCTGCTATGTATTTTCTAAAATAATAAAAAATATATTTTTTTAACCAGTTTGCTAGAATCGTGCCTAAAAAGTCCAAAAGCCCCTTCTGTTCTGTTTTTTGCAACCGTTACAATAAGTTCCATACATAGTTTCTTACAAATAGATGACAGTGTACATAGAAATAATGTCGGAGAACATTGGTTTAAGGAAAACTGAGTGTTAAGATAGCATGTATATTTCTAAATCATGCAGCTTGCTGGAACTAAACACGTAAATGTATGAAAGATTAAAGGGGACTATGATCCCTTTTTTAAACACTATAGATTTGGGCCATTCCCCAACAACAGTGATGGGGGGGCCCCCAAAAGTAATACATGTAACAGAGTATATTACCTATTTTTAAATTTGGAGGGTTAAGTGGAATCAAGAGGTGAAATAAAGAGAAGGGGTAGAAAAGAGGGGGTATAGGTGAGAGAGTTGTGGGTAGGAGAAAAAGGGGGGGGGGTGCCGGCCGGCCCGCGCGGGTACAGGAATCATATTAGAGTCTAGGGGTGGTGCCCATGCCTACTTAAAGCGATATTAGGTCTTCAGCGATGTCCGTTGGTAGAAAGTGTTCAACCCAGGGTCGCCATACTCTGTTGTGTTGGGTGGCTTTATCAAGAATTTTTGCCTCTATTTTGCTGTGTATCATTGCTTGAGTAACCCTATTCTTCTTTTCGACTATGTTAAGAGTGGGTGTTTTCCAAGCCTTAGCTATCGTCTGTTTGGCTGTGGTGAATAGATGTAGGAGAAGGCGGAGTTGTGATCTGGTGTAGTCTTGTGGGAAAAGGTTGAGGAGGGCTATTGTGGGGCTAGGGGATAAGGTAATTTGGTGGAGGGTGGTTGCCATCTGAAATATTATTGCCCAGAAGCGCTGTGCTTGAGGGCATGTCCACCATATATGTAGGTGCGTGCCCTTGTCTCCACAGCCTCTGAAACAGTTCAGGGAGGATTCAGGTAGAAATTTAACGATTCTAGCTGGGACTAGATACCAGCGCATTAGCACTTTATAGTTCGCTTCTGAGGCAACAACATTCTGGGATGAGTTTTTTGTATTAGACCATATGGTCGACCAGTCTTCTGGTTCGAGGGCAATATCGAGGTCTCTCAACCATCTCTGTGCATATGTGGGTAGATCTGGGGGTGGTAATGTAAGATGGGAGTATAGACGGGAGATAATACCTGGGGCATGCGGATCTGACTCGCACATATGTTCGAATTCGGTTAGAGTGTCCAGTCCAGAGTTAGATTTTATAGTTGTTTGCATGAAGTGTTTAATTTGGAGGTAGCGGAAACATTCTCTGTGAGGGAGTTGCGTTTGCTCCTGGATAGTTGGGAAGGGTTTCACAGAGTCTCCACTAACGAGATCACAGATGCGAGTCAGACCCGCCTGGGCCCAGGCGTGGAATGAAGCTGGTTCTGTGTAGGCTGGGGGGAATTGAGGGTGACCTAAATAGGATAGAAGTGGGGAGTGTGGAGAGATTAGTTTAAAGGGAGTTTTTAGTCTATCCCAAAGTTTGAGTGTGTGAAGTGTAATTGGATTAGCTAAGGGTCCCCTTGTTGATGTAGGGAGCCATAGTAAGTTGCCTATATTAATCGGGTGTAGATCAATGGCTTCGAGGGCAACCCAAAGTGGGGTCTCTGTTTTGGCGTGGTATAAGATGGACTGAGCTAGGCGGGCTGCGTGATAGTAGTGTGAGAAGTTGGGAATGCCCAGGCTGCCGTAGAGCTTGTTAGGGAGAAGAATAGGTCTCGCCACTCTGGGTCTAGTTGGACCCCATATATATTTGAAAACTTTATTTTGTATAATCCTATGGTAGTAAGGAGGGACTGTGATAGGGAGCACTCTGTATAAGTATAACAGTTTTGGTAATAGGGACATTTTCACAGCTGCTATACGTCCTAACCAGGAAACGCATAGTGGTAGCCAGGTATTAAGTAAGGAAGATATTTGTGAAAGCATTGGGAGGTAGTTAGATTGGAACAGGTTGGAGGGATCTTTAGTTAACCTGATCCCTAAATATGGTATCGAAGAGGAAGACCAGTGGAAGGGATAGTTGCTTCGTAATGTTTCAAGATCAACTTGTAGCAGGGACACATCGAGGGCCTTCGATTTGGATTGGTTGACCTCCAGTCCAGATATGTTGGAAAATTTATCTAAAGTGTTCATGAGGTTTGGTAATGTGGTATGGGGTGAAGTAATAAACATAAGTGCGTCGTCGGCAAAGAGGCATACTTTATGAGAGGTGGATGCTACTTCTAAGCCTCGAATGTCAGGATTAGATCTAATCAGGGCTGCCAGGGGTTCGATAGTGAGTGCAAAGAGCAGGGGGGATAAGGGGCAGCCCTGTCTAGTCCCCCGTGCAATTGGAAAAGGGTCTGACCGGAATCCGGAGTAGTGCACATACGCCTGCGGGTGGTTATAGAGGGCTTTTATCCAGTTTACGAAATTGGGGCCGAAGCCCCAGCGTTGGAGGATAAAAAGTAGATAGGGCCAAGAGACCGTATCAAAGGCTTTACGTATATCTAAGGAGAGGAGGTGCATAGGGATCTTACGGGTACGGGCCAGATGTTGTAGGAGAATTACTCGTCTGATATTGTCGCTCGCTTGTCGTTTGGGTATGAAGCCAACCTGGTCCTTGTGTATCAAACCACCAATGATGGGATTGAGGCGTAGGGTAAGAATTTTGGCTAAAATCTTGATATCCACATTGAGAAGTGAAATTGGTCTATAGTTGGACCATAGCGTGCTGTCAGTGTTTGGTTTGGGGATCATTGAGATAAGAGCAGTCAATGTGTCCCTGCCAAAAGAGTGTTGCTTTAGTATGGCATTGAAAGTGTTGGTAAGAAGGGGGGATAGTTCTGTGGCAAATTTTTTATAATAGAGACTGGGGAGGCCATCAGGGCCTGGGCGTTTATTTGGTTTTAGGGTTTTTATGGCTGCTAGTACTTCGTCTGTCGAGATCGTGCTCTTCATCAGCTCGCGATTGGATTCAGACAAGGTTGGTATGGGCAGTTTATGAAACAGTTTCTCTGCTTGGCGCTGTGGAAATGTTGTTTTAGAGTCATAGAGATTTGCTAACTGTTTACGAAACTCCGAGAGAACCTTGACAGGGTTGTTAGTGACTACATCTTTAGCTAGTCTGAGTCTAATTGGAATACGAGCACGGTCCGGTCTACGTAGACGTAATGCCAGGTAGGTGTATGGTTTGTTTGCTTTAGTGTAGATTGTATGGTTTGTTCTATAGATAGTTTTGTCAGCCGTCTCGGCTAAGAGGAGATCTAGTTCTAGTTTAATTTTTTCTAGTGTTAATTTACGTGTTTCGGTAGGGTCAGATTGGAATAAAAGAAAACTATTATGATAATCAGATTCGAGCTGGTGTAGTTTAAGCTTCTTGTCTCTATTAAGATGAGATGCCACTGAAATACATGTGCCACGAATCACGGGTTTGTGTGCCTCCCAGAGCAGGATGGGAGAGATGTCGGGGGTTGCATTGTGTTTTAGGTAATCCTTAAGGGCTACTTGAATATCTAGGCAGTATGATGGGTTGGTTAAGAGGGAGTCATTCATACACCATGATCTGTTAGTAGCTTGTGGGATTAGGGATGACACTGTGGTGATGACGGCACAATGGTCCGTCCATGTAATTGGTTGGATATGTGAATGAAGGAGAAGTGGTGCAGATGCTATTGAAGTAAATATATGGTCAATCCTGGAAAATGATTTGTGTGGGTGTGAATAAAATGTATAGTTTCTGTTTGAGGGATTGAGTTCTCTCCATGTGTCTAGGAGGGAGGCTGACTGTATTAGTTTACGAAATTGTGAGGAGGGGGTGTAATGTTCCGGGGCATAGGGCGATTTGTCTGTGTGTGGTTGTAGCACTGAATTGGAGTCTCCGCAGAGGAACAAAGTTCCCTTGCAGTGTGCTTGCACGACTTGTAATAGATGCGAGAAAAAGGGAATCGGGTTTGTGTTGGGGGCGTAATAGGAGACGAAGGTTGTGGTTATGTCCTGCAATAGTCCCACTAGAATGAGATAGCGGCCTTCAGGGTCTTTTATCTCAGGGAGGGGGGTAAATGGCATGGTGTGGTGAAAAGCGAGTAAAACTCCTCTATGTTTTGTATTTGCTGAAGCAGTAAATACCTGTGGGTATCTAGAGCTAAAAAAACTCAGAGTGTGGCGTATGGAAAAATGGGTTTCCTGGAGGGCTACAACTTTAGCTTTCAGGGACGCAAAGGTTTGAAATGCTTTTACTCGTTTATGTGGGGAATTTAACCCCTTAACGTTTAGGGTAAGGATTTCAAGTGGGGCCATTATGGGGTGTTTGGGTGGTCAATATCAAAGAAAAGGGCCCACGCGAGCCAACCGGCACAGAAGAAAGTAAGGAGTGAATGTGTAAAGTCAAAGAGGGGGGGGGGAGGGAGAGCATTGTGGGTCGGGTGAAGCACTGAGTGACCCCCTCAGTAAGGGGGTAGCACACCAGTAGTGCCCGACTAACATGTGCACTGACTCTGTGACCGAGGTTCTGGTCAAAGAGTGAATGCACTGCAGAGGGGGTAAGCATTGACTGCTCCCCGCCGCAACCGGGAGCAGCAGAAGATTAAAGAAATTTTAAAAGTAAGTATAATGAAAAACAACAAAACAAAGTATAATGGAAAATACAAAATATTCCCCTGTGCCCCCAGATAACGTAAATAACCGCAGAACATCAGGTAAAAGGTGGGGGGTGGGGAACGTAAGAGCTTATGGCGCAGCTCAATTCAGTAACTGATAAGCATATATGTGAGTTTTTAGTTGGTGTCGCTCATCGTGAGGAACTAGTATCGTTGAGTTGGGGGAAGAGGGGGTTGGGGAGGAGGGAGGGGGGAATGGGGAGGAATATGGATGGGAGGAGATGGGAGGGGAAGGAAGGAAGGAGGGAGGGAGGGAGGGAGGGTTAGGGGGAGGAAAGATAAAAAGGGGGAAGGGGGGGAGGGAAGGGAGAGGGGGGAAAGGATAGCGTGAGGGAAGGGGGGAGGGGAAGAGGAGGGAGGGGGAGGTAAGGGGGGAAGGGGAGAAGGGAGGAGGGGGAGGAGGGGGGGAGAGGGAAAGGAGGAGGTGGGAGGAAGGGGAGGGGAGGATACGGGGTACATACTAGAAAAGTGTACATGAAACTCACGGTAGATCAATCAAAACATTAAAGCTGTCTAATTGTTTCATTACCGGTACTCAATCTTGAAAGCGACAGAGTAGCAGGGTTCACCTGGTTCACAAATTGCAAACCAGGTCAAGTGCACTCTGGAATGTGCAAAACTGAATTGTGCGTTTAACAACAACTTTGCTACGATAACAAATAAAAAGGTTTTGAAAAATAAGAGAAAAATTGAACAAAATAACTGAACCTGAGGAGGCCTTGAAAGGCCTACGAGCCCTGAAAAGGAAACAATTTCAGGTTACCAAGTGTCCGTTCCTGACAGAGGTCCTCTAGCAGGTCTCGGTCACGGGTGGGGTCTCATAAGGTGGCGTGGAGACATTCACTGCTAGTGCAACCGAGTACCTGCGTATTCAAAAAAGAAAAGGAGACAAAAGAAAAGAGAAAAGGGAGTTCCTTGGTCTTCAGCGTGGAGCTCAGGATTTCGGGCTGCGATAGGAGTATTCGGATAATCTGGCTGGTGTTCCCTTCCGGATGGATGGTGGTCCGGGGTTTTTCCGTTTGGGAGTCGTGGTGTATGGTTGAGATGCAGATCTGGCTGGAGTGCGAGGAAGGGTTGTGTCTGAGTGGACATTCTGGGGAGACAGGTGGAGCGATTCCAGCAGTCTTTGGAGAGATTCTGGCGTGGTGGAGGTATGTTGTTGACCTTGATAGGAGAATTGCAATGCGAATGGGAACCGCCAAGTGTACTTAAGTTGGTGCTGTATAAGTACCTGAAGTTGAGGCTTCATAGCACGGCGTTTAGCAATCGTGAGGGGTGCTAAGTCGGAGAACAATTGATATGTATGGCTCTGAAATTGCAGGGTGTTGTTATTGCGGGCGGCCGCCAGGAGCTGTTCTTTCGTGCAAAAAAAATGCAGCTTGATGATAATGTCTCTTGGTGGTCCGTCTGATTGGCGTCTGGTGAGCGCTCTGTGAATTCTATCGAATTCAAGACGTTCGATGGGTATGGATGGTGCTAGCTCTTGAAAAAGTGCTGTTGTAAAAGATTGCAGGTCATCAATTGTTTCTGGAATGCCTCTGAGGCGTAAGTTGGATCTGCGGGAGCGATTTTCCGCATCCTCGAGGCGGGATAAAAGCATAGAGTTCTCCTCTCTGAGGGCAATTTGCTCTTGTGCTTGTTCTTGGAGGGTGAGTTCCATGTCATCTACCCTTGTTTCAAGGTCTGCTGTGCGTTGGCCTATCTCGCGTATCTCACGTGTCAGACTAGTAGTGATCTGGTCTGATGTTGCTTTAAGGGCCTTATGCAGCATAGATTCCATGATTCTCATAAAGGCAGCTTGTGACATACCTGTATTAGGGACAGATGGGGAGCCGCCTGAGCCCTCTTGCATATCAGCCTCCTCTTCGCTGTCGGGTATATCAGAGTGAGCTGGAGATGTTGTTGAGAGATCAGCCAGGTTCCGGGCCTTCGACACCATCTTGGAGGAAGCGCGGGCCAGCGCTTCTTTGATGGGTTTATGGTTTGGTTTTCGGCGATGGCCCGTTAACACCATACCGGAAGGTGCACTGATATGCGGAGAAGCGATCCCCGTGCCGGTTCAGTAAGGCGCAATAGTCCCGGGTATGCGGCGGGGAGTGCAGAGCCTCACAGAGACACGTCTGCCATGTAAAGCTTCGCGCATGCGCCCCCCGATCTGCAATTTTTATCCGGACTGCGATATTGCGGCAGACAAATTGGACACTTTTGACACATTTTTGGGACCATTGACAATTATACAGTGATCAGTGCTATAAAAATGCACTGACTACTGTATAAATGTCACTGACGGGGAAGAGGTTAACACTAGGGGGCGATCAAAGGGGTTAACTGTGTTCCCTCGCTGTGTTCTAACTGTAGGGGGGATGGGACTGTCTAGGAGGAGAGAGAGATCAGTGTTCATACTTAGTATGAACACACGATCTGTCCCTACTCCCCTGAAAGAACCGAGATCTGTGTGTTTACACACACAGGTCCCGATTCTAGCTCTGTCACGAGTGATTGCTGGTGCCCGGCTGAGCACTCGCATCGGCTCCAGGCACACGCTGCGGGCGCGCATGCCCCTAGTGTCCAGAAGGAAAAGCAATGTAAGGTAACATCGATTTACCCGGCCGAGCCAACCTGCCGCAGTAAAACTGAAAGTGGTTAATGTCTTTTATGGCCTTAATCTTACACTATGGTCAGTGTTTGAGCTTTACCATAAATTTAAATAATTCAATACTATGCTTCGTGATCTCATCACTAGGGATGAGCCGAACACCTCCCTGATTCGGTTTGCACCAGAACATGCGAACAGGCAAAAAGTTTGAGCGAACATGTGAACCCTATTAAAGTCTATAAAACACGAACATGAAAAATCAAAAGTGCTCATTTTAAAGGCTTATATGCAAGTTATTCCCATAAAAAGTGTATGGGGACCCGGATACTGCCCCAGGGGACATGTATCAAAACAACTGTTTTTTCAGGAGCAGTGATTTTAATAAGGCTTAACCACTTCCCGCCTGCCCTATAGGGAAGTGGTTCTGTTATCCTGACTGGACGTCATATGACGTCCAGCAGATAACATGCCGCAGCGCACCCCCGGGTGTGCGCATCACGGCGATCGGTGGAGCGGTGTGTCAGTCTGACACACCGCTCCACCGATCTTGGTAAAAAGCCTCCGTCGGAGGCTCTTTACCACGTGATCAGCCGTGTCCAATCACGGCTGATCACGCTGTCAATAGGAAGAGCCGTTGATCAGCTCTTCTTCACTCGCGTCTGACAGACGCAAGTAGAGGAGAGACGATCGGTGGCTCTCCTGTCAGAAGGGGTCTGCGCTGATTGTTTATCAGCGCAGCCCCCCCGCAGATCACCACACTGGACCACAAGGGATCGCCACTAGGACCACCAGGGAAGGGGCAACATGTGGATGGCCAGGTATGTACCCCATGGCCATCCACATGTGCCCAGTGTGCCAAATCTGTGCCAATCAGTGCCCACAAATGGGCACTGATTGGCACCATTATGTTGCAGTGATGCCCAGCAATGCCACCCTTAGGGGCATCACTGCAAATAAGCAGTGCGATCAGTGCCACCCATCAGTGTCCATTCATGCCACCTGTCAGTGCCCATCCGTGCCCATCAGTGCCCATCTATCAGTGCCCATCCGTGCCCATCTTTGCCAACTATCAGTGCCACCCATAAGTAACCATCAATGCCACCTACGAGTGCCCATCAGTGCCGCCTATAAGTGCCCATCCGTGCCACCTATGAGTGCCCATCAGTGCCGCATACCAGTGCCACCTATCAGTGCCCATCAGTGCCACCTATCAGTGCCCATCAGTGCCGCCTATCAGTGCCCATCATCAGTGCCCGTCAGTGCCACCTCCTCAGTGCCACCTCATTGGTGCCACCTTATCGGTGCCCATCAGTGCCACCGTATCAGTGCCCGTCAGTGCAGCCATATCAGTGCCCGTCATTGAAGAAGAAAACGTACTTATTTACAAAAAGTTTTAACAGAAACAAAGAAAAAAGCTTGTTTTTTTTCAAAATTTTCTGTATTTTTTATTTGTTGCGCAAAAAATAAAAACCGCAGAGGTGATCAAATACCCCCAAAATAAAGCTCTATTTGTGGGAACAAAATGATAAAAAATTTGTTTGGGTACAGTGTAGCATGACCGCGCAATTGTCATTCAAATTGCGACAGCGCTGAAAGCTGAAAATTGGTCTGGGCGGGAAGGTGTCTAAGTGCCTGGTATTGAAGTGGTTAAAGTGGGACAATAAAAATGAAATATTCCTTTAAACTTGCTTGCGTCTGTAATGTATTGCTGGCTCCCAGCAATATAGATGAAAAATCAAGGAAAAAATCAGTGTGGGTCCCCCCCCAGTCCATACCAGGCCCTTCAGGTCTGGTATGGATTTTAAGGTAAACTCCATGCCAGAATTGAGAAAAAAACTGCGTGGGGTCCCCTCCCAAAATCCATACCAGGCCCTTTGGGTCTGGCATAGATTTTAAAGGCAACTCCACGCCAAAATTGTTTAAAAAATTGGCGTGAGGTCTCTCCCAAAATCCATACCAGATCCTTATCTGAGCAAGCAGTCTGGCAGGGCAGGAAAGGGGAAATCCTGAACCATACCAGGCTGCTTG
The DNA here is from genome assembly GCA_037952925.1 of Lithobates clamitans. Classification (NCBI taxonomy): domain Eukaryota; kingdom Metazoa; phylum Chordata; class Amphibia; order Anura; family Ranidae; genus Lithobates; species Lithobates clamitans. The sequence goes on from JBBGZY010001165.1 coordinate 1,225,396, forward strand.
CCCTCAACATGGGGAGGGTGCTTTGGGGCTTATCGGAATCTGGAAGCACTCTTTAACAAGGGGGCCCCCGGATCCCACCCCCCCATGTGAATGGTTATCGGGTACATTGTACCCCTACCCATTCACTAAAAAAATGTCAAAAAGTAAAACCCACAATAGTTTTTGCCAATTTCTTTATTTAAAAAAAAGAAGTGTCCCGTGATGTACAATCATCGTCAATCACGCCGCCCGATGGACCTGAAAAATAGGAAAAAATGAAAAAACCTCTGCCTCCATGGAAGGCCTCCCGGCGACTGCTGTCTTTTGGCTTTGATAGCTGCTATATAGGCAAGGGCAGGGCCACCCGTTGACGTAACCAGATGACCTCACCCCGTCTGACATCACATGATGTCACATGACGTCAGAAGGGGCGGGGTCACTCGGTTACATCACCGGGTGGCCCCGCCTTTGCCTATATAACAGCTGTCACAGCCAAGAGACAGCAGTCGCTGGGAGGCCTCCCATCAAGGTAGAGCTTTTTTTTCTGTTTTTCGGGTTCGTTGGGGGCAGCGTGATTGAAGATGGATGGAAATCGCGAGACACTTTTCTTTTTTTTTTTTAAATAAAGGAATTGTCAAAAACTGTCTGTTGTGGTTTTTACCTGATACCCATTCACATGGGTATCCAGATTCTGATAATCCCCCCACCTGCAGACCATTTGTCAAGAAGAGGCTGTGGTCCCCATCAACTTGGGGCAAGGTGCTTCGGGGGGCCCCAGTTGAAGGCAAGGGGCCTGGTATGGTTCAGGAGGGGGGCGCTTGCTTGTCCCCCCCTTTCCTGGACTGCCAGGCTGATTGCTCAGATAAGGGTCTGCTGCAGAATTTGGGGGGGAACCCACGCCAATTTTTTAAAATTTTGGCGTGAAGTTCCCCTTAAAATCGATACCAGACCCTAAGGGCCTGGTATGGATTTTCGGGGGGGGGGGGGGGGGGGAGCATGCCGTTTTTTCCTAATTCTGTCATAAGGTTCCCCTTAACCACTTCAATGCACTGTATTATATACTCTGCACTGACTGCACTGTATATATATATATATATATACTAGATTGCCTGCACTGTATATATAGTCTACACCGAATGCTATGTGATGCATTATGGGGCGATCTGCGGAACTCGAATTTGCTGTGAACGCCCCATATGTTCAGTTTATATGGTTCACCCGATGTTCGAGTCGAACTTACGTTCGTTTTGAACATTGGGACAATCCCTACTCATCACTGGAAATCTACCTACAGTAGCTAGTCAAATTGCTCAAGTAATCTCCTTTAAATATTTGGGGATAAATATCTTTTCTATACTTACTGAATACATTGCCTTAAATACAGAACCACTTTTTTCATAAAATTAAAGAAAAAATGTAAGACTTGATGTAAATTAAGCTTGTCTGTTGTGGGAAGGTCAAATTCAGTGAAAATTATATTGATGCCCCAGCTTTTATAACTGTCCTTCAAAATTTTCAGATTTAGATAAGCCAGCAGGTATTTAACCACTTCAATACTGCTTCATAGCTGAAAGACAGCTACAGCAAGGCTCTGTTGTTCTCGGAGGATGTGCATGGATGTGTGCCCTAGGCAGCTGCCTAGTTCACCTAGATGTAGCGCTGGCCCTGGGAACACCATGTACAAATTGTGTGATCTATTGTATTGTAGTCAAGCTGCTCTGAATATTTAAGCATTCATATTTGTATGACATGTATACTAATTCATATGCCTTGTTAAGATCCAACTGGTCTCTGAGTCTGATGAACTAATAAACTTTCACATGGCACATCTTGTCCAAACAATGTAATCTACTCCATACTAGTCAAGCTGTTTTGAACATTTTCATCACAGATTGGGCTGGACCTTGCTCTTTAATGAGCTAACAAACTCACATGATAACCTCACAGGTCATTTATGTTGCTGTTGGTCTGTCTATGCTGGAAGGATCTGATTTGTATCTCGCTTTTGCAGTAACTTTTAGCTAGGGCGAAGCATCACTTTTATGTACTTTTGAGTGTTTGTACAACATTATGTTCTATCAGTTAAGGTATAAAAATATTCTGATATTGAAGCCTACAAGGAGTTTGTATCATCCCAGGCATTCTGCTGAGCCCTTACTCTAATGTGATTGGCCTTTTTTTATTTTGATGTGATTGCCTATCTATGATTATATGGATTGTGTTGCAATTGTTTCAGAACACGTGTGTTTGTTAAACATTTTTTTTTACAGAACCAGTGGATGTTAATCCTTTAATATTCTTGGACTTTAAGTACACTATATTATCAAAAGTATTGGAATGCCTGCCTTTACATGCACATGAACTTTAAAGGCATCCCAGTCTTATGCCCCGTACACACGGTCGGATTTTCCGATGGAAAATGTCCGATCGGAGCGTGTTGTCGGAAATTCCGACCGTGTGTGGGCTCCATCGGACATTTTCCATCGGAAAATCCGACACACAAAGTTGGAGAGCAGGAGATAAAATTTTCCGACAACAAAATCCAATCGCGTCAATTCCGACCGTGTGTGGCCTGTTCCGACGCACAAAGTGCCACGCATGCTCAGAAGAAATTCCAAGACGGAACAGCTCGTTCTGGTAAACTTAGCGTTCGCAATGGATACAGCACTTTCGTCACACTGCAATGTTAAAAATGGTTTAATACAGCGCACTCTCTTCTTCTTTATAATGTGTCAAGAATTAAGTAGTTTTGCTGCTCATATTCACACACACTTCTCACAAAGTTTTATTTTTGTTTCCTGAATATATTGTTATTAGTTGTCACATCTGACAGAATGTTTTTTTTTTATTTATTTTTTTGGGGGATTTTAAGCCTTTTTTTTATTTAATATTTGGATTTTTTCCAAGGCTGATCTTTGTTCAATGTTATTTTTATTTTTACTCCAGAATATTTTTGTGTGTGTTTTGTGTGTCAAGTTACCCCAACACCATTGATATCTTTTATTATTTAATCTCCAGGAGATTGTTTGTTGTTGGTGTCCCTTGTTCATTTCACATTGTATATTTGCAATGTACCTGAATCCTCACAAACAAACTGTCATTTTTGAAGTAAAACACATAGGAGAGTATAATTCAAAACAAAAATCCTTTATTAAGGGATCAGAACCAAAGAGGAAGGCAACACTGGATCAACGTGAGAAATTAGCGAAGCCTGGGACCCCCACGGCAGACATCAATTCTTCAACATCAAAATTGGTGGCCTGAGGAATCCATATGTAAGGGAGGGCAGTCTGGTCCACAATTCGCAGAGATCCGGATAGCAGCAGATGACATGTGTGTTCCCAGGCTGTGGTAGCACAAGAGGCTGCATTTTTTGGCCGACCAGACTGGATCCAGGGTCCACACTTTCTGGTCTTCCTTTCACGCTTCCTTCCGGGCTGTGGCTGTGCAGTTGGAGATGTGGCAGGAGGAGGAGTAGGACCTGGAGGAGGACTGGGAGGACCTGGAGGAGAGGGAGGACGAGGAGGAGGACCTGCAGGAGGAGGAGGAGGACCATCGCAAAGGTGTGTCTGAGCTGTCATTTGGCCCCTCATACCTATGTTAAGAGCCTCCAATATGAGTGCCTCACACAAGACTTGTTGGCCCTCCTCCATCCTCTGCATTTTATAGGCAATGACGGCAGCAATGTCCTCCTCCACAGTCTTTTGTGCTCCCAGGACCTCTATAAACCTCCAAAAGAGTCCTCTGGTAGCTTCCTCTAGGGCACTCCTCCTACTGCCACTTTCTCTTTTTAGGGGGGGTGGAGGGACCTGCAGATCAGCCAGCCGGCTCGGCCCGGCCACCTCCTGGCTGAGACTTCCCTGTGTATGAAAAAGGGACATGGTTTTAGTTGTTGCTTCATCAATCACAATCATAAATTAGTACTCCCAACTAACATCTAGTTAACATCATTGATTGGACAACCAGCAATATTTAGAGGAATGCTATACCTGGCTCAATCTGGGCTCCTCCACATGTGGCCTGGAAGGCCCAGGTTGGCCGTCAGAAGCCTCAGCCGGGGGGGACGGAAGCGTGGAAGGAAGACTGGAGAGGGATGGCCTGGGTTCAGCCTGGCCTGCCAGAAAATGCAGCCTGTCGTAGTACAACATCCTGGGGACATAGATGTCATCTGCTGCTCCGGATCTCTGTGAATCCAGGACTTTCTTGCGCTCCCTTAGATATGTGCTCCTCAGGCCACCAATGAAAATCTTTAAATAGGTGATGTCTGCCGTGGGGATCACCTGCTTCACAATTTCACACAATTGCACCAGTGCTGCCTTCCTCTTTGCTTGGTTCTTGAAATGGGGGTGTTTAATCTCCCACAGACAGGGCAGCTCCCTTAAGATATCTATGAATACTGACATGAAGTCATTGTCTTTCATTAAGATATCCATGTTTACTGCAAGACACAAGACAAAGCCTAATGTGAGACAAAACTCTCCTAATCTTGTTACAATATAGGCCTCAATGTAGAAGCAGTATAGGCACAAGTTTGTCTCTTACCTTTGTTCTTATGATCGGCGCGTCCAATGCTCCTTCCTCCGCTCACAGATCGTACGTAATACGCACGCGTGTTATGCTTTATACACACTGCGCATGCGTGTAACTCCGCCCGCCCCTGACGTTCTTTCTAGTCTATTCCCTGCCCCTTTTCGTTCGGCGCAGTGGATGAAGAGCATGATGGCGGAGTTAGAGCAGGTGTGTGCTAATTATAGCAACGAGGAGGAGGAAAGCCCGGATCCGGACACGTCCCGATCCAGAAGGAGACGTTTTAAGGCCACAAATATGTCCTTTGGGGAGATGTTGGAGATGGTTGACATCATGAGGAAGTCCGACTATGACGGGAAGTATGGGCCTTACCCCAACCCCAACATCAGAAAGGCCAAGATCATGGCGAAAGTGATCAAAAGCCTTCACAGGAATTTCGGGGTACGAAGATCGAAAGATCAGCTCAGGAAGCGGTGGTCGGACCTGAAGTTAAGAGAGCCAGAGCAGTACCGAAAGATCCGGAGAGTGCTGCAAAAAAGTAAGTAGTTGTGCTGTGTTCCTATTCTTTCTGTCTTTATTGCGTTCGTGCTGCTACATATGCTTTTATTAATTGTAACGTTTAAAAGGGCAACTTTAATGTTCATGGGCCCATTATTCGTTCGTATCAAACATTTTTCTTTCGGCCTCTAAAACACCATTGTTAAGGCCATATGCATTTTCCCACATTTTTTTGGGGCCTACTTGGATGCCAAATATTTGTTTGTGTAGATGGGTTTGTTACTAGAATGAAATGCAAACTAGATTGTGTGTAAGGAGAGGACACTGGACACTGGAGCACTAGTGTGGGACCCCAGAACACCATTTTTATTAGGGGGCCACACAGGTGCTCCAGTGTATACTATAGGGGGGGCTACATCTGTGAAGCTTGTACTAAACAGGTAAAGTATTGCAGCTTGACAAAGGGCAATAAAAAATATACATCTTGGAACTCGGCTAAAATAGACAATTGTACCCCACTTCCAAGCAATGTTTCCTATTTCTAGTTCTGCCATCAAATATCTGTGTGCTAATTATACCATTTTTGTTTTACATAGGGGAGAAAAGACTCGGAGGACACCCCTCATCCGAGGAGACCAGAGACCCCCCACCTCTGGAAGAATGTGAAATACCCCAAACCCAAGAAGAGCAGGAGGAAGAAGAAGATGTGGTGGAGATTGGCACCACAACAGGTGAGTGTCTGCGACCACAGGCTCAGGTAAAACAGATGGATGGTGGCAGATTTTTGAGACCTGTTTTTTTTTCTTTCTCTCTTTTTAGGTGATCATGATGTGAGGGATAGAGAACGTTTCACATCAGAAAGTGCCCAGATCCTGATCGGGGAGATCATGGGGTGTAATGCCGAACTGCAAAACATCCAGCAAAAAATCAATGATGTTATTAAAAAAAATGTCCACAAAGAATTTCTTTTTTTGTTTTATTATAAAAAGGCTTCACATATTGTCTGGCATATTGATAGCCCCCCTACCCACAAAGAACTCCAGGTAGCGTAACCGGACATCACGGGCACTCAGGAAGGGGAAGCCAGGACGGCTGCTTTCAGTGTGGTTTCATGTATCATTCCGGCCTCAGGCCCAACTGAGCCAGCATAGTTGGCCGAATGTTTCCTTAAAAAGTTATGGAGAATACAGCACGCCAGTATAATATGGTTCAGTTTATACTCCGCCATATGGATGGGTGTCAGAAATAGTCGGAACCAGCTGGCCAGGATTCCAAATGTGTTCTCCACCACTCTTCGGGCTCTGGCCAGCCGGTAATTAAAAACCCTCTGTTCCGGGGTGAGGGTCCTCATTGGGAATGGCCGCATCAGGTGGTCCCCCAGCGCAAACGCTTCATCAGCAAAGAACACAAATGGGAGTCCTTCCACATTGTCCTCTGGAGCTGGCAAGTCCAAGCTGCCATTCTGGAGACGCCTGTAGAACTCCTTCTGGGCGATGACTCCACCATCGGACATCCGGCCATTCTTCCCCACGTCCACATACAAGAAGTCGTTATTAGCCGACACCACCGCCAACATCACTATATTATTAAACCCCTTGTAATTATAATAGTATGACCCCGAGTTGGGTGGTGGGACGATGTGGACGTGTTTCCCATCAATTGCCCCTCCGCAGTTAGGAAAGTCCCACCGCTCGGCAAAGTGGGAGGCCACAGTCTGCCATTCCTGTGGCGTGGAAGGAAACTGTTGAGGAAAAAACAATAAACATTATTATTTTTACTCTGAAACATGGCAAGCAGATTAGACACAAACATTATGGGGCAACCTCCAGATAGCATTTATTAAGGGGAATTTAACAACACCAAAGTATAACGTACACCTATCATATCCCCCCCCCCTCTCATGGGCCATTTCTAACATTATAGGGGGTGTGTGTAAATCTTCATTGAGAGATGAATGCCTAAATAATGGGTATTACTTTGAACAGACCCTCCTTACTTACACTATTGGCAGACCACTGGACAGGTAAGAAGTGTCATAATACAAAGATATAAATACACACTGTACACATTTGAGGACATTTGGACATTCTGCTATTACCTATCAAGATAATAATAGGATACAAAACATTTAAACAGTACCATTGGAAAGTATACAGGCAGGCCCTTGCACTACATGCTTTGGGGAATTCATTCATAAATCTGAGCACTAAAGAGGTGGGTATAGTGTGTATGGGTTTGGCAAAGTCAGCAGATAGATGATTGAGGATAGAGAATTGGGATCAGCTGACTTAGCAGTTGGGGGAGGGTTACTAAAAATTATTTGGGGACACCACAAAAAAAACCTCTGCCACTCTGCCTGAATTTAAAGCTAAAATAACATTTCCAAACATTTTAGGGGGTGTTTGGGGTAAAGCACTACTATGGAGCTGATAAAATACATTGTTAAGTGACTACATGAGGTGAATATAGGGCAGGAGACACCATGCTGGGGAGGTTAGTGAAGGGCAAATATGTATGAAGGACATAAAATAATAATTACATAAAAATCCAGCATGCATGAGGACAAAGGGGACATTCACAGCATATTACAATCATGGTAATTAGGGAATGAGGAAAGAAATACAATATATTAGCAAACATTCAATACAATAAAATGTGATATAAAAGGATAAAAATCTTACCTTCATATACTCCTTCTGCAGGACCTGGATGATGGCAGAACAGGTCTCTGGGATAATGATCCCCAGAGCCTGGGGGGAGATGCCTGTCGAGAACTTTAAGTCCTGCAGGCTTCTCCCTGTGGCCAAATACCGCAGGGTAGCGACCAACCTCTGCTCCGGAGTGATGGCTTGCCTCATGCAGGTATCCTGCTTGCGAAGCCAACAGACGGTGAAACACGGGGTCTTGCATCCTGAGAAAGTTCCTGAAATCATCAGGATTATTCTCACGGATCTCACGGAGCAAAGGCATATGAGAGAACTGGTCACGCTGAAGCAACCAATTCTTGGTCCATGAACTCCTCCCCACCCTGTTCATGGACTGGACTTGTGTCAAGGTCAGGACCCCAACACCAAGCCCCCACACAGCACGAACTCTACGAGGAGTACGCATACGAAACATGGCTAGAAAATGGTTGGCCGAACAGAACGCACTGAAGAACAGCAAGGCCTGTGAAGAGCGACCTGAAAAACAGTAACGAACGAACAAGAATACAATGACTACCTAAAGTCACACGGAACTTGCTTGCACGCACTGAAGAGCAGATACAAGCCCACAAGCACAAACTGAATGGCGGAAAACGATCTGAAAGCCACAAGTCTGAAAAAGCGCGAATCGTCTCTCATCAAACTTTTACTAACACGAGATTAGCAAAAGGAGCCCAAAGGGTGCCACTCTTGGTTCTGAATCGGCCTTTTCTAGTCTCGTCGTACGTGGTGTACGTGACCGCGTGGTTGGCGATCGGAAATTCCGACAACTTTGTGCGACCGTGTGTAGACAAAATAAGTTTAAGCCAACATCCGTCGGAAAAAATCCTAGGATTTTGTTGTCGGAATGTCCGAACAAAGTCCGACCGTGTGTACGCCCTATTAGTCTGTAGGGTTCAATATTGAGTTGGCCCACCCATTGCAACTATAACAGCTTCAACTCTTCTGGGAAGGCTGTCCACAAGGTTTAGGAGTATGTCTATGGGAATGCTTGACCATTCTTCCAGAAGCACATTTGTGAACTCAGGCACTGATGTTGGGCGAGAAGGCCTGGCTCGCAGTCTGCTTTCTAATTCATCCCAAATTTAAGGGGTTGAGCTCAGGACGCTGTGAAGGCCAGTCAAGTTCCTTCACCCCAAACTGGCTCATCCGTGTCTTTATGGACCTTGCTGTGTGCACTGGTCCAAATCATTTTGTGGAGGAGAGATTATGGTGTGGGGTTGCTTTTCAGGGATTGGGCTTGGCTCTTAGTTCCAGTGAAGGAAATTCTTAAGGCATCAGCACACCAAGACATTTTGGACAATTTCATGCCCCCAACTTTGTGGGAACACTTTGGGGATGGCCCCTTCCTGTTCCAACATGACTCAAACAAGGTCCATAAAGACATGGGGTGGAGGAACTTGCCTGATCTGACCTGAGTCCTGACCTCAACCTGACAGAACACCCTTGGGATGAATTATGGCGCGTACACACGGTCAGACTTTTCACCTACAAAAGTCCGACGGACACCGCCGGACCAAATCCAGCGGACAATCCGACCGTGTGTGGTCTCCATCGGACTTCCAACGGACCGTTTCGGTCGGAAATCCGACGTACTTTAGATTTGAAACTTGCTTCAAATCTTTACGTCGTAACTCCGCCGGACTCAGTTCCTGACGGAAAGCTCGTTTGTCTGAATGCTGGTCCGATGGACCAGATACGACGGAGGAGCAGGGTACTGCATCTCGCGCTCGCTGCAGTAGGAAAAACAAATTTTCCTATTGCGGCGCGCGTGGGGGGCATCCCGGGCCCTTAGGTCTGGTATGGAACTTAAAGGGGAACCCCCTACGCTGAAAAACAGGCGTGGGGTCCCCACAAAATCCATACCAGACCCCGATCCGAGCACGTAGCCCGGCCAGTCAGGAAAGGAGGTGGGGACGAGCGAGCGTGACAACTCAGTGACCACGCCCCTAAAACAACACAGTCCCAGCATGCCCAGGGACTGTGACATCATAAGGGGGCGGGGTCTCCGCCTATATAAGTCACAACGGAGCCCTCAGAGACCAGTCCAGCCGGAGAGAGCGTCGCGTCAACATCTGGGGAAGAGGAGAGAAGACAAGAAGCCCAGAAGTCCGGACCTCCGCTGGCAAGAGAGCTACCTGAAGACAGCGGAGGAGCCGGCCGAAGAACTGGAACACCGGGAGAAGAGGCCGGAGAGAGCGGAGAAGAACCAACCGGACGCCGGGAGAAAATGAACCGGAGGCACCCCCGAAGCCGGAAGAAGACCCCCGAAGCTGGAGGAAGATCCCCCCCGGAGCTGTTTAATAAATTATTTTAAAAACCTGTGTAGTGTGTTTTATTATTGACACTTTTTCCCTAGGTGAATGGGTAGGGGTACCATGTACCCCATACTCATTCACATAGGGTGGGGGGGCCAGGATCTGGGGGCCCTCTTATTATAGGGGGCTCCCGGATTCTGATAAGCCCCCCACCCGCAGATCCCAACAACCAACGGCCAGGGTTGTCGGGAAGAGGCCCTTGTCCTCATCAACATGGGGACAAGGTGCTTTGTGGTGGGGGGGCACCGCAGGGTGCCCCCTCCCCCAAAGCACCCCCCCCATGTTGAGGGCATGCGGCCTGGTATGGTTCAGGAGGGGGGGCGCTCACACGTCCCCACCCCCTTTTCTGACCGGCCGGGCTGCGTGCTCGGATCGGGGTCTGGTATGGATTTTGGGGGGACCCCCACGCCGTTTTTTCGGCGTAGGGGGTTCCCCTTTAAGTTCCATACCAGACCTAAGGGCCTGGGATGCCTGCGACGGGACTCGCAAGTTTTCAATCTCGCCAATAAAAGCGGCGAGATTGACTTCCTTTTCTAGTCCCGTCGTACCCGAGTCACGTTCAAAATGAACGGACTTGTCCGTGTGTGGGAAAGTCCGTTCATTCTTAAAGTCCGGTGGAAGTCCGTCGGGAAGACCAGATTCCGGAAAGTCCGGTCGTGTGTAGGCAAGTCCGTCCGTTCAGAAAGTCCGGCGGTCATCCGCCGGAAGTCTGGCGGCAAGTATGTCGGACCTAGCTTCCCAGAAAGTCCAACCATGTGTACGCGGCATTAGAGTGGAGACTGTGAGCAAGGCCTTCATATCCAACATCAGTTCCTGACCTCACAAATGCGCTTCTGGAAGAATGGTCAAACATTCCCATAGACACACGTCTAAACCTTGTAGACAGCTTTCCCAGAAGAGTTGAAGCTGTTATAGCTTAAAGGGTGGGCCAGCTCAATATTGAACCCTAGAGACTAATCATGGGATGCCACTAAAGTTCATGTGTGTGTAAAAGGCAGCCGTCCCAATACTTTTGGTAATATAGTGTATGTCAATCTGCTTCAGATGTGCATTATGCTACTATTGACCATTTCTTTTTAAGCCTACTTAATATATGGATCAACTAAGATCCATGTTATACTAGTCCTTGTAGACATTATTAAAAGATTAATCACACAAACCTTAGCCCAGTGATGGCGAACCTTTGCACCCCAGATGTTTTGGAACTACATTTCCCAGGATGCTCATCTACACTGCAGAGTGCATGAGCATCGTGGGAAATGAAGTTCCAAAACATCTGGGGTGCCAAGGTTTGCCATTACTGCTTTAGCCTATTGAGAAATGAGAATAGTAACACTGACCTTTGTGCTTTCTGTTAGATTCCCTAACAGGTCTCTTGTAAGCTATTTCTTTGGACTCCTATATGTTGTTAAATGCTTCATTTTAAGGTTAACTCACTAACAGACTCCATTGTATTGGCAATTTTTGTTTTACTGTATTCGTTAAAAGGAATACTGTAAGAATGTTATTCATTTATTATGGTGGGCCGCATGACTTTTGAGATAACATTCTTCTGATTATCTTGATATTTATGTATGATACCAACAATGTATTATTCAGAGGGTAATGTAGCTCACTTTATTCTTAGCAGTCATTTATGGTGAATGGTGTTTCTTTTAAAGAAAATTGGTTTTGTTTTTGGGGGTGATTCTAGGGGATAATCTGCTAATAAACATGTTATTTATTTATTTAGTTTGGGATTAGTACCCCCAACTCTCTTTCTTCTTAAATGTGTTATGAGCTGTAAGAACTATCTGACATGTCCAAGGCCTAGTAACCAAATTTTGCCTTTACTTTTGGTAGCTAATTCCCCAAGACGTCTCAGTAAATGATTATATGCTTATTTAGTTAGATGAAGCAAGGCATCTAGCCTCCTGAGTTCTTCATTGGCCAATCAGTCTTCTGCCTGAAAAACGTTTCCTTCTGGGGGAAACCATTCTTCTTCTTCCATATGGACAAAATCAACGTAAATTATGTAATAACAAATTGTCAAAAAGTGAGTGGCTGGGTATAGGTCCTAAAAATATGTATACTGTATCCTGCGGAGAAAATGCCACCTGGGTAAGAGTTGTCTGAATTAGCAGAAAAGAAGCTAAAGGACCCAAGGAACCACATTAGACACCCAGGGATTACTTTGCCAACTAGTTGTATTATGCAACTAATCTTGGTTGACTGGGAGCTTAAACAGGAGCAGAATAATAGCTGCATCTATAAAGTAGGGGTGGCACTCATTTTGATTTCAGTTTTGCTATATCTTTTAGGTATCCTGCTGGTTTCAAGTAGAGTTTTATCCATTAATAACTTACCAAACTCCAGTGTTTATTAGAAGAATTAAATGCCATTGAAACTTTTTTTAGGATTTTAATACCTACTAAAATAATAGCCAGTAGAGTTGGGCGAACAGTTCGGCCCAAGCATGGGTTCGGGCTGAACATTGGCTGTTTGCTCATTCAATGAAAACCCATTTGTATGGTCCGCCGAACGACCACAATGCACTGTGTTGCCGCACAGTGTATTGGAAGCCTTGATTGGCTGAAGCAATGAAAGCTTTGCCCAATCAGAGCACATAGGACTGTCAGAGCCATGATTGGACACTGTGATTATGACTCTATCCAATCATGGCTCATTGTTCTTAGTTCCATCCCACACTATAAATATATTCTTCCCATTGCGGCCATTTGCAGTGTGATATTGGCGTGGAGAGAGATAGAACAGGGCTCTGTTCAGTGCTACTAGTGAGTTATGCCCTGTACACACGATAGGATTTTCCAATGGAAAATGTGTGATAGGACCTTGTCGTCGGAAATTCTGACCGTGTGTAGGCTCCATCACACATTTTCCATAGGAATTTCCGACACACAAAGTTTGAGAGCTTGCTATAAAATTTTCCGACAACAAAATCCGTTGTCGGAAATTCCGATCGTGTGTACACAAATCCGACGCACAAAGTGCCACGCATGCTCAGAATAAATTAAAAGACGAAAGCTATTGGCTACTGCCCCGTTTATAGTCCCGACGAATGTGTTTGACATCACCGCGTTCAGAACGATCAGATTTTCCGACAACTTTGTGTGACCTTGTGTATGCAAGACAAGTTTGAGCCAACATCTGTCAAAAAAATCCATGGATTTTATTGTCTGATCAATGTCCGACCATGTGTACAGGGCATAAGTGTGTCAGTTTAGTGTGAATCTAGTGCAGTGTGAGTGTAGTGGTACTGTTCATTTTTACTTTAGTGTCACATTAGTGTGAATCTAGTGATAGTACAGTGTAAGTGCAGTGTAGTGTTTTATTTTGTCAGGGCAGGTTTCCTGAAGTATATTTCAGTGCGTTACTGCACGTTTACGACAGTATACTGCAGTGTGTTTTTGCAGGTTTACCACAGTATATTTCAGTACATTATTGCACATTTACCACAGTATATTGCAGTGTGTTACTGCACGTTTAATGCAGTATATTTCAGTGTTTTATTGCAGGTTTACCGCAGTATATTGCAGTGCATTAGTACACATTTAATGCATTATATTTCAGTGCGTTATTGCATGTTTACTGCAGTATATTGCAGTGCGTTAGTGGGTGTTTAACGCAGTACATTTCAGTGCGTTATTGCAGGTTTACTGCAGTATATTGCAGTGTGTTACTGCATGTTTAATGCAGAATCTTTTAGTGTGTTACTGCATGTTTAAAGCAGTATATTTCAGTGCATTATTGCAGTTTTACCACAGTTTATTGCAGTATGCTGGTGCACGTTTAACGCAGTGCATTAGTGCATCTTTAACACAGTATATTTCAGTGCATTATTGCAGTTTTACCACAGTTTATTGCAGTGTGTTAGTGCACATTTAACGCAGTATATTTTAGTGTGTTGTTGCGCGTTTACCACAGTTATTTGCAATACGTTGCTGCATGTTTAAAGGAGTATATTTCTGTGTATTATTACAAGTTTACCGCAGTATATTGCAGAATGCTAGTGCATGTTTAACGCAGTGTATTTCAGTGCATTGGTGCAAGTTTACTGCAGCATATAGCAGTGCATTACTGCATGTTTAATGCAGTATATTTCAGTGTGTTACTGCACATTTAATACAGTATATGTAAGTGCGTTAGTGCACATTTACTGTAGTATATTGCAGTGCATTACTCAAAGTTTAAAGCAGTATATTTCAGTGCATTGGTGCATGTTTAAAGCAGTATGTTTCAGTGCCTTACTGCATGTTTAACGCAGTATATTTCAGTGGGGTTGGGGTTGTAGTGCAAATCTACTTTGCACTACAAGTGTACTGCAAGTGCACTTGAAAGTGCACTTGAAGTGCGCTTGGAAGTGCGGTCACTGTAGATCTGAGGGGAAGATCTGAAATGAGGGGAAACTCTGCTGATTTTATCATCCAATCATGTGCAAGCTAAAAGGCTGTTTTTTAGTTTCCTTGCATGTCTCCCTCAGATCTACAGTGACTGCAGTTCCAAGTGCACTTTCAGTGCACTGAAAGAGCACTTGCAGTACAAAGTAGGTTTGCCTTTGGTAAATAACCCCCAGTGTGTTAGTGCAGATTTACTGCAGTATTTTGTAGTGTGTTAGTGTACGTTTAACGCAGTATATTTCAGTGCATTATTGTAGGTTTACTGCAGTATACTGCAATGTGTTAGTGCATGTTTAACGCAGTATATTTCAGTGCGTTATTGCAGGTTTACCGCAGTATATTGCAGTGAGTTAGTGCATGTTTAACGCAGTATATTTCAGTGCATTATTGCACATTTAATGCAGTAAATTGCAGTGCGTCAGTGGGGTGTGTCTGTGTAGTGAGTACTCAAGTTAAAGTGCACACAACACTTTCCATTGAATGAAGTGCATCCACGTACACATTTCCCCATCTTTTATTATTATAATAAGCCCCCCCACAGCATGTCTGGGAGACCAACAAGGAGAGATAAAGGGTGTCACAGGTCCTTGCAGCACATCTGCCAGTATCACACCAGCAGCTGTAGGCTATAGCAGACAAATTTCTCTGTCCCATTTGCTGCAGCGAAAAAAAAAATACAGTCACTGCCATCCACATGCCCATCTTGTCAAAGCTGCTGGCTCTACAGCTCCTGCCTTTCCGTCTGGTGGATTTTGCCAATTTTGTGATGTTGCAGAATGTGCTGTACCACAATTGCAGGTTCCCAGTCGCTATTTCTTTTCACATAAGGCAATTCCTAGTTCTGTACCATCACGTGGAAGGCAATGTTGTGACATCATTGGGCAAGGCAGTCAGCTGCAAGGTCCATGTTACTGCTGACACGTGGTCCAGCAAGCATGGTCAAGGATGATATATTTAGTTCACAGCACACTGGGTAACTCTGCTTGAAACTTGGAAGGATGCAGGACAGGGCTCAGTGCTGCAGCTTGTTGTGCCACCATGTCTCCATACAGCTACTGGTGCAATGCAAGATTTGTCATCTCCACCCCCTCCTCCTCCTCCTCCATGCCCTCCTCTGCTGAATTGTCCTATGAACCACCAGTAAACCATAAATGTTCAAGGGGCTATTCCATGAGTCAGGCTAAAAGGTGCCATGCAGTGCTTCAGCTGGTTTGTGTTGAGGACAGGAGCCACACCGGAGCAGAGATTCTTGCAGCTCTGCAGGGGCAGGCCCAGAGGTGGTTCACACCATGCCAGCTGGAGCCCAAAATGGTGGTGTGCGACAATGGCACAAGCCTCCTGTCCACCCTTTGACAGGGAAAGTTGACACATGTGCCATCTCTGGCACATGTTCTCAATTTGGCGGTGCAACATTTCCTAGGCAGGTACTCAGGGCTGATCGATCTGCTAAAGCAGGCCAGAAGAGTCTGTAGCCATTTCAGGTGGTCATACACAGCCATTGTTTGGTTGACTGAAATTCAGCGGGAATTCCACCTGCCCATAAACTGTTGTGACATGCCTACAGGGTAGAACTCGACTTTGGCAATGCTGCAGTGGCTGCACATGTTGCAGAGGGCTGCCAACGAATGAGTACCTGTGTGACTATGGCAAAATGGCAGGCTCAGGCCAGCTTTTTTTCCCCATGCCAATGGCTGTTGATAAAGGATTCATGCACTGTACTGTCACCAATTGAGGAGGCCACAAGGATAGTGAGCCATGACAATGCATGCATTAGTGACACAATCCCTCTTCTGTTCCAGCCAGAGCAGACTCTGCATGGCATTATGGATAGGGAACTTGAGGCAGTGCAGCGGGAGGAAGAGGAGGACTTCCTTTTCTCTCAAGGCCCACTTTATGCACACACCATTCTTGTGACGCCATACAACACACAAGAGAAGGAGGAGGAGGAGGACTCTGAAAGTTTTGGAGACATTGAAGCAGTGGAAGACACAAGACAACCCTTGACAGATAGTTTTCCATCCCCAGAACCCTTAAGAGTAGTACATGGCTGGGAGGAGGCAATTCCAGATACTGTAATCCTCAGTGACCCCAAGGAGTCTTCTTCTCATGCCTCCACAAACTTGCGATGCATGGTCTCCCTCATTCTTCAAAGCCTGCGAAAGGACCCTTAGAATATGTGGCATTAAGGAGAAGGATCACTATAGGTTGGCAACCCTCCTTGACCAGGTTACAAGGAGAAAGTCTCAAAACTAATCCCGTCCCCACAGAGGGAGCAGAAGATGAAATCTCTTGAGGACAATTTAACTGCTTCCGGACGGCTCCACGTACATTTACTGCGACAGGGCGGCCGGGGTGTGCAAAATCACGTACCTGTATGTGATTTCGTGCACGCAGTTTAGGGGGCGCGTGCCGCCAGTGCACGGCTCCCACTGTGAAAGGACACAGCGGGAGCCAATCAGCAGGTCCGCCAGCCGCTGTGACCCAACGATCATTCACAGGATCATTCACAGGAGAGACGGATCAGGGATGTACCAATGTAAATAAAGCACACCGCTGATCTGTCAGGGAGAAAAAGTGAGAAATTGTGCTTTAGCTAAGCTGAATCACAATCTGTCCTTTCCTCCAGTGTAACACTTCCCCCTACAGTTAGAAACACCTCCCAGGGAACACATTTACCCCTTGTTCGCCCCTTAGTGTTAACCCTTTCTCTGCCATTGTCATTTATACAGTGCTTAATTCAATTTTTTAGCACTGATCACTGTATTGGTGTCACTGGTCACCAAAAAGTGTCACTTATGCCGTGTACACACGGCGGACTTTTTCGGCATCAAAGGTCCGACGGTCTTTCCGATGGACTTTTGACGGACTTCCGACTGACTTTTGAACGAACGGACTTGCCTACACACGATCACACCAAAATCCAACGGATTCATACGTGATGACGTATGACCGAACTAAAATAAGGAAGTTCATAGCCAATAGCTGCCCTAGCGTCGGTTTTCGTCTACCGGACTAGCATACAGACGAACGGATTTTTCGACCGGACTTGAATCCATCGGAAAGATTTGAAACATGTTTTAAATCTAAAGTCTGTCTGATTTTCGACCGAAAAAGTCCACTGCAGATCCTATGAAGCCCACACATGGTTGGATTGTCCAACGGATTTGTTCCGTCGGACCAGTCTGGTCGAAAAGTCCACCCGTGTGTACACGGCATTAGGGTAAGATTTGTCCGCTGCATTGTCGCAATCCCGCTAAAAATCACAGATCACCGCCATTACTAGTAAAAAATAATTATATAAATAAAAGTCCCAAAATCTATCCCGTAGTTTGTTGATGCTATAATTTTTGCGCAAACCAATCAATATACACTTATTGGGATTTTTTACCAAAAATATGTAGCAGAATACATATTGGCCTAAATTGATGAAGAAATTTGATTTTTTTTGGATATGTATTATAGCAGAAAGTTAAAAATATATATATTTTTTTTTTCAAAATTATTGGTCTTTTTTTGTTTATAGCGCAAAAAATAAAAACCACAGAGGTGATCAACTATGACCAAAAGAAAGCTCTATTTGTGGGAAAAAAGTACATAAATTTTATTTGGGTACACCATCGCAAGACCGTGCAATTGTCACTTAAAGCAAAGCAGTGCTGTATCACAAAAAAATGGCCTGGTAAAGAGGAGTTTATGTAACGCCCTTTCAGACTGATAGGTTACAGTCTCGTGGAAATCATAGTTTTGAGGCTTCTGTTGGCCTAAGTGATTGTCAGAAACCAGGCTTAGACAGAAGTACAGTTAAGTCAAACTTGTTTAATAATAAAAGTAAAAAGAGCAATCATAGTCAAAACATAGCCAAAGTTCAGTAACTGGAACGGATAGTCAGCCAAGCCAGAAGTCAGAGATCAATGTAGTGGAACAGCAAAGCCAGAAGGGATGTCAGCAAAGCAAGTCTTGAACAATATTGCAGGAGCTAGTTTCTGTGATGTTGACCAAGGCGAAGGTAGAGAACCTCTGGACTGGACAGCTTAAGTAGGCAGGACTGATGAGCAGGATATCATCAACAACTGAGTAACTGTGGAGAGATAGGAGCTGGCAATTAGCCGACAGCTGAGTAGCCAGATCAGAGAAGGAAGGGTTGAGCCCAGCCCTGACAGTGATGCTTTTCAAAAAATTTTTAGTCCTCGGCACCCAGGGCTGTCAGCTTCCACATCCTATAGGCAGCGTCTGCATCATATTGTGGGAGATTAACTAGGGGCAAAAACAGAGATGGAAAAATTTCCAGTTGACGATCCACTGGGTACTGGGTCGTGAGATTAGACCACTGACCAGAACTTGCTCAGTATGCGTGCTTTCTGAACGGGCATTCAGTGCTGCTGGAGGTTTTGTGACAGATAAGAAAGCATGTCTGTCCACAGACTCTGTGGACCAAGTGACATTTATCAAAATGAATCAGTCCTGGATGAGCAGAAGCTATCAAGCCTCTGATGCCAATGTCGCCGATTAAGTGCTTTCTGGATCTGAAATCTCTGAAAGACTGTCTAGGCTGCCTAGCTTTGTGGGTGTTGATTTCATCTGGAAGATATGTTTTGGTGTTGGTTCCATGGGCACAATTAACACCCAAGGACCAATTTTTCCACACCTGTTTGACAGGTACATGTCATTTAACTTTTTGACAGCAAGGCCAATTCTTGCTTTTATTGATAGGGTTATGGTGTGAAGGCACCACCGAACCCAAAGACCAATTTTTCTGCACTTGTTACGTCTATGCAATGCCTGAGAAACAGACACCAGAATTTATCCAAAAAATCTTGAATCTTCTTCCGAGTGCACTAAATTGTGGCCTCATCATTCAAGCTCCCCAAGCTGTTGTTTACAAAATAAACAAAGCTTGCAGGGAAAATGTAATTATTGCTGCAGCAGGTTCTATACATTGTACAGATGTGCCACTTTACAAGCAGACTAAGGGTCCCCCAGGCACTATATTTAAAGGAATTTTTCATTTTTATTGGTATTTCTCATTTTTATGGTTTCACTTTAAGCATCAGTAAATCACTGTTCATTAAAAAAATTATGTTTTTACAAACTTTTTTTTCATTGATACATGTCTCCAAAGGCAGTACCCAGACCCCCATACCCATTATATGCCCAATTATTTGCATATAAGCCTTCAGAATGGACACTTTTCGGGTCCCATAGACTTCAATGGGGTTCGTTATTCGGTTCCAAACTTTTGCAATGTTTGAAAGTTCTGCTGTGAACCGAACCGGAGGTCGTTCAGCCCATGTCTAATAGCAAGCTTATGCTAAAAAATCTTCAACCAGGCGATAAAGAGCCCTAGAGTCACATATCATCAGAAAAATATTGAACAAGGGCTCATTTCATAAGTGCTAAAGACCAAAGAGATACTAAAAATAGTTTCTGGAACAATTTTTGGTGGTGAATAGACAAAAAAGTTTAACTTTTTTTAGTAATTATACATGGGTATGTTTGCCAGTGTGCTGTTCTGTGATCCTGGACTAAAACAAAGTGATCCTTCACCTGAAATCATATACTGTATGTGTATTAGATAAAAGAATCATTAGCTGTGCTGTTTTCTTATGAATAACTGGTTCTATCTAATTATTGTTGTTACTTTATTTTGATGCAGCACAAGAGGTGGCACTGGCCAGTTATGCACTACTTGTTCACTGCAGTATGATATATTAAAGCATACAAATCTATTAGGTTCATCTTTAGGTTTACCTTTAGTAAATAAGTTAATATATAACACAACTTGTTTAGATTGATTTCTAAAGTTATTAAAGGAAAAATATTTTTCTAAATGTTCCAATTGTGTATAATAATTCAGTGTAATGCTCTGCCTAGATGGAGTTTATGTTGGAAGATGGCGGAATTATCGTTTCTGATTACCCTCTCAGAGAGAACATTTGCATAAAATAAAAGCTTTTATTCCAGTAGTGAGATGCATCAGACTATTCTAATGAATATAAAGATCACATAAAACAGCTTATGTTCCTTATCATTTGGTTAAAATGTTGCTTTGCTTTTTTTTTTTTTCATTTTACTATCTTCAAATCAAAAGTTAAAGCTAAAAACAAAAATCACAAATTAATGCAGCTTTGTATTTATGAATATATCCCTAATCATATTTTTTATAATGCAAACAGTGTAAGTACCGTATTTGAATTTGACTTGGTATCAGCCTCTTGCTGTCCCTGGACAGCAAGCTTAGGCTGGAGATGGGAGAAGCAGCACAAGGGGCCCATCAATTGTGCCGCAGCCCAAAGTGCATGCTGTAGATAATAATATACTGCAATGAATAAATGTGTCTAAAGCATCCACATAAAATAACCGTTTTCAATATGTAATGAAGCATACATTAAAAAAAATCATGCAAAAATATTAATAAGGTGTCCTAATATTAAGATATGTGGAAAAATGCCACTAAAAATATATATATCGTAGCACCTTTCATTAAACAATAGGATAAAACTATGAATAAAGGTGTATGGGATATCAAAAACTCAAAATTACACAATAATGCCCCATACACACGGTCGGACTTTGTTCGGACATTCCGACAACAAAATCCTAGGATTTTTTCCAACAGGTGTTGGCTCAAACTTGTCTTGCATACAAACGGTCACACAAAGTTGTCGGAAAATCCGATCGTTCTAAACGCGGTGACGTAAAACACGTATGTCGGGACTATAAACGGGGCAGTGGCCAATAGCTTTCATGTCTTTATTTATTCTGAGCATGCGTGGCACTTTGTCCGTCGGATTTGTGTACACACGATCGGAATTTCCGACAACGGATTTTGTTGTCGGAAAATTTTATATCCTGCTCTCAAACTTTGTGTGTCGGAAAATCCGATGGAAAATGTGTGATGGAGCCTATACACAGTCGGAATTTCCAACAACAAGGTCCTATCACACATTTTCCGTCGGAAAATCCGACCGTGTGTACGGGGCATAAGTGTTCATGTTTTGGTAAAGGTTCAAGTCCTCTTTAAACGGACAAATAGGTATAT
Source organism: Lithobates clamitans (assembly GCA_037952925.1). NCBI lineage: Eukaryota > Metazoa > Chordata > Amphibia > Anura > Ranidae > Lithobates > Lithobates clamitans. The sequence goes on from JBBGZY010001165.1 coordinate 1,246,859, forward strand.
AAGGTTCTGTGATGGTCAAATTTGGTGAAATAAAGTGTCCATAAATGGTCTTGCTGTGATTTCTCCAGTGCTATAGTCTCCCAAAACTCTCACCTCAGTGTTATGAAAACAAGCAGTCACCATCCGAGACCTCCACCGCCCTCCACAGGCAGGCAGACCCCTCTGCACTCCTCCCACGGATGCAAACAGTTCACTCCAAAATCGCTATGGTGAAGAGGTGCCTCAGTACAAGATGGGGGATAAAAATATAGAAACCTCCAATAGTGCAGTATGTTGGGGCTAAAATGTGTTTATCATCTATTGACCTTTATTGTTTTAGTGTTGTGTGATACACTTTTAGATTTCGCTGCACTGTAATTGCACTTTTTTCCTTTCTAATAGATTTGTCTACTCTTATTGATTAGCGCGAGAGATTCACCCGAACACAATGTTGCACGAGAGCCTCGGCTGTCCAAGCCTCTCCCACCTCATTGGCTGAGAAACAGCAGCAGGTGCTATTGGCTCCTGATGATGTAAATCAAAGTCATTGAGCCAATGAGAAGAGAGAGAGGGGTGGGGCGGGGCCGAGCCACAGCTCCATGTGTGAATGGACACACAGAGCAGTGGCTCAGCTCGGGTTTCCCCATAGCAAGCTGCTTACTGTGGGGGCACTGGGCAGGAGGGAGGGACCAGATGCATCAGCGAGGGACCCGAGAAGAGTAGGATCGGGGCTGCTCTGTGCAAAACCATTGCACAGAGCAGGTAAGTATAAGATGTTTGTTATTTTTAAACAAAAAAAAACAAGACTTTAGTATCAAACAACAAAATGGAGGGGAGGAATCAAACAAGAACGCCACATCCCAATTAATAACAGCAAACAGAATGAGGGACTAGAGGTCATGGACCTCGGGATTTTTTAGGTGTTCAATAGAAAAGTAAATATTTACATAATATTAATAAAATATATATATTTTATTTATAAATCCTAAAAAAAGACATGAGACAATATTCAAGTTAACAAATTCAGTAATTCCAATAAGGATCTGATACAGCGGTTAATACCACTTTCTCAACATGTTTAGCTCCCTGGAGCTTCTTCAGGAGATAAAATGTGGCATCTGATCAACTACAAATAAAAAAATCACACTAAATACTCATGTTCAAGATATATATTGCATCCATGTCATGTTCGTTTGGCATACATTATCTAATTGTGCAATTACTATCATAGAGTATTGAAACAGTACAATTTAGGGACATAGGTGTAAAAACACAAATATTGAAAAATGACAAAAATCTACATAAAAAAAAATAAACATTTTTTACTTAGAAATTTTTTTTTAACATGAACAAAGAATAATCAGAGCACCTTACCCGCGTTGCTATTAATTAGAAAAGACTGATAAGTCTGAAGTTTGGATTATAAGCCTCAAATTTTGCATGTTCACAATGCCTCCCAGCCTTGAATCCACAGCAGGGTATGCAGAGAGGGACAAAAAAAATGTGTGGAGCTTTTCTGAATAGAAAAAACACACAAATCAGATATAATAAATAGGACAGCATATAATGTTAAAGGCAAAAACTAAAATAAACAAAATGACTGCAATAACCACTTTAGTGTGTTGGGATAAAATGGGCAATACAAAATTACCTTTATTAAATCTGAGGGATGGTTAAAAGCAGTTCGCCTAGTTAAAAAGGGTTCCAAGAAGGAGAGAAGCGCAGCTCAGCATGTTGTTATAGGGACCCCAATCAAAGACAGGGGCCAGATAGTGGGACAGAGCGCCGTACTCCCCAAATGTAGGAACCTGGGAGTTTGTAAATAAAAAACCAGGAAAATAAATTAGGAAAAAAGTCTAATCAAAAATAATTATGTATTATATATTATCAGTAACAGTGACTACCAATTGGGCTTACCAGGGGCAGATAGCAGGAAGGGTATGGGAGGGTAGTCCCCACGGACCGCAGCATTTCCACCTCCCCCTAAAGTAAACTGACAGACTGTAGCGGGGAAAAATCCCCGTTTTATCTTCCTCTCCGACGTGACGGCGTCTGACGTCGTTGCCACGTTGTGGACAGGCATGGGAGTTCCGATGCGCATGCGCCAGGGCTAGGTGTGGCAGCACCGTAGATGAAGCGATCACGTACATCATGCGGTGGCCATTTTGTAAACACCTATGCCCATACCAGATAGAACAAGGGCAAAAGAACCACAGAGAGATCAGATGGGTGAAAAAAAACACCTCGATCTCAAAGGGAATTGGGAGACTGACAAATTCAAGGCCCTGAGGCCAGGAAATTGGCTACCTCCAAATAAGGGCACGAGAAAATCGGAATATTTATTAATGACCAACAATTAGGTGCCCCGGGTGTCCGTACATCCCAGATTAAAAGTGGAACAAGGCTAAAGAGGCAACAAAAGAGTATTGCAAAATAGGCAAATGAACTGATGATGATATACAAGTAAATAAATAGCTATGCAATCAAAAATAAATAAATATCAAGCTGGGCAAATGCCCTGCAGCACGGAAAGCAGGTTCAGAAATTAAAAATAATATATATATATATATATATATATATATATATATATATATATATATATATATTCTAATGGTAGAAATTAGAGAAAAGGCTTGAAACTTAAAACATCATTCAACCCAAGATATTGAAGGGCACATAGGTCAGAGATCCATTTGGCTTCGCATTGCAATAAGATCTTATCATAGTCACCACCTCTTTCATTTGGAGGGGCATATTCAAGAGCATAGAAATGCATTTTAGTGTCATCAAATTGATGACATAGGCCTACATGGCGACTGATAGGGGTCTCCATCTTTTTCTTAAGCACCAGGGAGACAAGGTCCCTAATGCAGTGGAAAAAGGTGCATTTGGTTTTCCCCACGTAGAAGGCATTGCACTCACAAATCATAAGGTAGACCACACCAATAGATTGGCAGGTGGCTAGAAATTTAGGAGAATAGACTCGTCCATTGGGAAGGACAATGTTACGTGATGCATAAATGTGTCTACAGAACCCACACTTATGGCAAGGTCTAGTTCCTTTGGTATTTGCGATAACAGTGGAAGAGGAAACATAATGACTGTGGATGATGTAATCCCTGATGGATGTCGATTGTCTGTAGGTTATCTCTGGGTGATCTTTCAAATGTTTGGAAACATTGAGATCTTCCATCAGCAGGTACCAGTGCTTCTGTAATAGATCACACACCTGCTGATGTTGTCCAGAGAATCTGGTGATTATTCCCAACCCAGGGTCAGACTTAGGAGTTGTTTGACCGTGAATTAAGTTCAATCAATCCTGTTTCTTGGCCCTGATATAGGCTTTCTCGAGGCATTTGTTACTATAGCCTCATAATCTAAGGCGATCTCGTAGAGCTTTGGCCTCAAGCTCAAACGGAACAACTTCACTACAATTTCTCCTGAGCCTTAGATATTGTCCATACAGCACATTGGTTATCATAGAGACAGGATGAAAACTGTTGGCATGCAATAGGGAGTTTCCCGCTGAGAGCTTACAAAATAGAGTGGTGCCAACAGTCCTGTCAGAGTTTATAAAGATTTGGATGTCCAGGAATGTCAGAATTTTCTGACTAACTTTCATAGTGAAGGTGAGATCCTCCTTGTTGCCAGTCCATATAAAAAAATATTGTTGATATATCGTCTCCAGATTGGTATCTGTTCAAGGAAGGTCTGCATATCCTCCCTAAAAAATAAATCACGCTCCTATCCCCCCAGATACAGGTTCACATAGGAGTGAGCACATTTGGTCCCCATAGCGACTCCCTGTACCTGGAGGTAATGGGAGCGTCCAAATAAAAAAATGTTCATTAAAATAAATTTAAGGAGATCCAAAATGAACCTGTTATAGGCGGGGGATATATCGCTGTTCTGAGAAATGAAGCCCCCCACAACCCCAACCCCCACGTCATGGGCAATGGAGTTGTAGAGGGCCTCCACATCAAGAGCCACCAGCCACGCTCCCTTGGGAACCGCAAGACCATCGAGTGTTCTAAGAAGATCACTAGTATCCTGTAGATATGATGCCTTTAATATCACTTTAAATCTTAGAAGTAGATGGAGAGATATACAAATACTTTGGCAGCAAAAAGCACATATAGTATATAAGTATTTCATGTATATATTTAACTGTTTGTCTGGAGTATAAATGTAAACTCATATTAGGATGTTTTAAAATTTATGGTTAAGCATGATATCGTCTCTAACCTAAAGCGGTATTAAACCCCAAAGCAACAATTTATTAAATTACAGCTTATCGATTTTTAGCTGTAGTGACTGTATTAGTTTCCTTTTCTAGACCTTTTTTCCTTTTTTCTCTTAATTTTCACTTGGTGATTCAACCAGTAAGTTTGTTACTTTTCAACTTACTTTAACAGACCAAGCTGTCCAGGCAAAGCAGCAGTTACAGTAGAAGCTTGAGACAAAACATTAAACACTGATGGGGGTGCTTATGATGGTCAGTTTTATTCATTTATGTAAAACTTTTATTCCAAAAGGGAAAAAAATGGTTGCTGTAAGTGCTTTTAAAGTGTTAGCTGGAGCTCAGCTACTGTACAACTTGTTAGTCAAAGCTCATCTAAATCTCCTAGCCCAACACCACCCTCTCCCTAGATTTACAAAGCTGCTGTCCAAAGATGTTTGCTTTACTACTTCATCCAAAATGCAGGCACCAAAAGACAGGAAATGTGTCACTGGCTGGATCACCAGATGAGATAAAGGAGAAAAAAAGAAAAGGAAAGCAAATGCAGCCACCAAATCTAAGAATTGGTAAAATGCAATATATTACATTTGTGAGGGGTTTAATACCACTTTATAGACTACTAAAAATGTATAATGGAAACTAAAAGGACACCTGCTGGCCTAATACAGAGTGAGAACCACATCAACTGGCATAATAAAGAGCAGGACAAGCATGTATTATGGGAGCACAGGCAATAATATAATATATTGCAAATGGTATCTACAACCCCTGGCAAAAATTATGGAATTACCAGTCCCTGAGGATGTTCCTTCAGTTGTTTATTGTTGTAGAAAAAAAGCAGATCACAGACATGGCCAAAAACTAAAGGCATTTCAAATGGCAACTTTCTGGCTTTAAGAAACACTAAAAGAAATCAAGAAAAATAATTGTGGTGGCCAGTAACAGTTAGATTTATAGAACAAGCACAGGGAATAAATTATGGAATCACTCAATTCTGAGGAAAAAATTATGGAATCATGAAAAACAAACAAGCAAAATAACACTCCAACACATCACTAGTACTTTGTTGCACCACCTCTGGCTTTTATAACTGCTGGCAGTCTCTGAGGCATTGACTTAATGAGTGATAAACAGTACTCTTCATCAATCTGGCTCCAGCCCTCTCTGGAGGTTGGAGCCTTGTCATGGACCATTTTCTTTAACTTCCACCACAGATTTTCAATTGGATTGAGATCCGGACTGTTTGCAGGCCATGACATTGACCTTATGTGTCTTTCTTCAAGGAATTTTTTCACAGTTTTTGCTCTATGGCAAGATGCATTATCATCTTGATAAATGATTTCATCATCCCCAAACATCCTTTCAATAGATGGGATAAGAAAAGTGTTCAAAATTTCAATGTAAACCTGTGCATTTATTGAAGATTTAATGACAGCCATCTCCCCAGTGCCTTTACCTGACATGCAGCCCCATATCATAATTGACTGTGGAAATTTGCATGTTTTCTTCAGACAGTCGTCTGCATAAATCTCATTGGAACGGCACCAAACAAAAGTTCCAGCATCATCACCTTGCCCAATGCAGATTCGAGATTCATCACTGAATATGGCTTTCATCCAATCATCCACAGTCCACGATTGCCTTTCCTTATCCCATTGTAACCTTGTTTTTTTGTGTTTAGGTGTTAGAGATGGCTTTCTTTTAGCTTTTCTGTATGTAAATCCCATTTCCTTTAGGCGGTTTCTTACAGTTCGGTCACAGATGTTGACTCCAGTTTCTTCCCATTTGTTCCTCGTTTGTTTTGTTGTACATTTTCTGTTTTCAAGGCATATTGCTTTAAGTTTTCTGTCTTGACGCTTTGATGTCTTCCTTGGTCTACCAGTATGCTTGCCTTTAACCACCTTCCCATGTTGTTTGTATTTGGTCCATGTTTTAGACACAGCCGACTGTGAACAACCAACATCTTGTGCAACACTGCATGATGATTTACCCTCTTTACCTACATACTAACAAGCAGATTTAGTCTGATGCAGGTGTTAGTGTTTGTAATGAAAATTTACAGGGTGATTCCATAATTTTTTCCTCAGAATTGAGTGATTCCATAATTTGCCATTTGAAATGCCTTTAGTTTTTGGCCATGTCTGTGATCTGCTTTTTTTCCTACAACAATAAACAACCGAAGGAATATCCTCAGGGACTGGTGATTCCATAATTTTTTCCAGGGGTTGTAGTTTAAACACTTGAGCTCCAGAAGATCTTATCCCCTTCATAATCAGGGCATTTTTTGCTATTCAGCACTGCTCTATTTTAACTGGCAATTGCGCGATCATGCCTTACTGTATGCAAATATAATTTTTATAAGTTTTTTTCGCACAAATAGTGCTTTCTTTTGGTGGTATTTGATCACCACTTTTTATTTTTTTGTAATATAAATGATATGGGTTAATGGGTTAACAATTCATGACAGCTTTGATCACTAGTGATCTGTGATTGGCTACAGATAATCAAATGGGACAATGGTGCTGTGATTGGCCCAGGTACGATGTGATTGCTGTGGGCCAATCACAGCATAGGCAACACAGCTGTTCATTCATAACAGCTGTGTTGCTTATGCTGTGAATTTACTCATAATAGCTTTCTTGACATTGTAATCATGTGATCGAATAACAATCACATGATCACTAGGCCTGAGTACCGGGAATCACAATTTGCTGTGGGGGAGTGCAGCGCACTGCTAAACCCTGCAGGCACATAAAGTACGTGATTGTGTCTGCATGTGCACGCCCCACCACAGTATGTGTTCTGTAGTAGGTTGCCAAGTGGTTAAAGTGTTGCTAAACCCAGGACCCTGCAATAACTATCTGGTCTTCCACAGTACACAGAACATGGAAATGCAATTATTGTAGTAAATATAAACTGATAAATACTCTTTCTCATTAGTAGTTAGAGCAATCTTGTGTCTTCTATCAGTGTCCAGCCAAGCACTGGTTAAAGCTTGTAGGAGAAGTTTTCTGACTGTCCGAGACTGCAAGACCCCTGACCCTCTTTCTGAACAGTGCTGATTGGCCCTTTGCTGATCACATGCACTCTCCCAAGAAAAAAAAAAACTCTTTAGCAATAGACACAAAACTGAGCATGTGCAGCCTGACTCCATAGACTTTGTGTTATTAGGAAATTATCAGGGGACAGTGGAAGAAGGGGAGGATCAGAGAAGCCAGAATCAAAAGGCCTTTTTACAGAATGCAGAGGATTAACCTCATTGGTTCCACAGTGCGTATAACAAGCATGCTTTACTGCATATACATACTGATTTTACTGCTGTGGTTTTAGTAACACTTTAAGACACTCAAAACTGAAAATATGCACAGCTATAGTCAAAGCAGGCCTTGTGACTGCTATTGGGTCCAGCAGCAAAGGGAGCCCAGTACTGTCTGGCTATATAGTGATTTATGCAGTTAATAATAGCATTTATAAAATACATCTGGAATATATAGATGCTTATACATACTGGAAATTTCCACAATTCTGTGAGAGTAAATGGTATTATTTAAAAGTAACCATTGAAGTCTGTGCTAATATGTAGTGAGGCGACTTGCAAGGAATTAATATATGCAAATTCCTTAGGCTGCTTTCACACTGGGGCGTCAGTTTGTAGGTAGGTTGGAAATGTGTGTGCAGTTAGTTTTCCAGCAGCGGGCCCAGGTTTGGGGAAAGGGTTAAATGTTTTTGGTTTAGTTCCTAGGGTTTTGGTTTTGCTGGGCCCAAAGGAATCAAGGATCAAAGGCAAAAAATTAGTTAGAACACGCGAACACCGTTAAAGTCTATGGGTGTTTGGTTCACATCCAGAACATGCGCACAGGCAAAAAATTTGTTTGAACAAGCGAACACCGTTAAAGTCTATGGGACACGAACAGAAAAATCAAAAGTGCTCATTTTAAAGGGTAATATGCAAGTTATAAAAGTGTCATAAAAAGTGTTTGGGGACCCGGGTCCTGCCCCAGGGGACATGTATCAATACGAAAAAAGTTTTAAAAACGTCTGCTTTTTTCGGGAGCAGTGATTTTAATCATGCTTAAAGTGAAACAATAAAAGTGAAATATTCCTTTAAATTTTGTACCTGGGGGTGTCTATAGTATGCCTGTAAAGTAGTGCATGTTTCCCGTGTTTAGAACAGTCCAAGAGCAAAATGACATTTCTAAAGGAAAAAAAAGTCATTTAAAAGTGCTAGCGCTAGTGCCAGCTATTAACGAATTGTCGATCCCAACAATACACATAAAAGTCATTTAAAGTCATTAAAATATAAAAAAAAAAAAATGAGTGGGGGTCCCCCATAATTCCATTACCAGGCCCTTCAGGTCTGGTATGGAAATTAAGGGGAACTCTGCGCCAAAATTTTAAAAAAATGGCGTGGGGTTCCCCCAAAAATCCACACCAGACCCTTATCCAAGCACACAACCTGGCAGGCTGCAGGAAAAGAGGGGGGGATGAGAGAGCGCCCCCCCCTCCTGAACTGTACCAGGCCACATGCCCTCAACATGGGGAGGATATCCCCATGTTGATGGGGACAAGGGCCTCATCCCAACAACCCTTGCCCGGTGGTTGTGGGGGTCTGCGGGTGGGGGCTTATCGGAATCTGGAAGCCTCTTTAACAAAGGGGACACCCAGATCCTGCCCCCCCTATGTGAATTGGTAAGGGATACATTCTACCCCTACCATTTCACAAAAAGAAAGTGTCAAAATGTAAAAAAAAAACACAGGAGATGGCTTGGGACAAGTCCTTTAATAAAAATAAAAATATTAAAAATAAAAAAGAGATTCCAGTGATGTAATCCAATAAATCCATGCAATTCTCGATCTCCAGCGATGGATGATCTCCAGCGACTCCAGCGAGGAACATGCATAGGATCCTGCCTCCAGCCGATGACGCGGTGCCATCTTGACAGCTCTTATGTAGCTGAGGGCGGGGCCACCCATCACGTGACCCCGTTCCCCTCTGACAAGGGGAAATGCCGGGGTTTCCCAGTGACGTGTACGGGTGACCCCGCCCCCCTCTGATGCAATGGGAATCCTGCGTTAAAGGGTGTTCCGTGGCTTTTCGAATTTGCTGCGAACACCCCAAATTGTTCGCTGTTCGGTGAACGGGCGAACAGCCAATGTTCGAGTCGAACTCATGTTCGACTCAAACAGATAGCCCATCCCTACTCCTAATGCAAACATACAAGCTACAGTGTGTAGTGACATGGGAAACAGAGAGAAACTGTGCATTTTTACTGCACACAGTGAACGCTGATGTCTAAGTAGAGGAACTTCCTTAATGTTAGATTCTTCACATGACCACAATCTCCACCTCATCCTGGGCATTGATGAGTGCACTGCACGCCCTACATGCACATATGACCCCACCCACACACTCGACATAGTTGGAAAAGGACCTCCAACATGTTAGATAGCAGAGGCATTTCTGTATGTTTTTATTGATGTAGTTTTAATATAACCACAGTGCCACCAGCAGGTGATCCAGGTTTTATATACTAACTACACTATAAGAACTTCTTTCCCTGATCTGTTGGCACGGCACTGCTTTATATTGGCGGTTATGGTCTCCTTTGGAAGCAGACAGAGATGGAGTGATCTGTGCACAGAGTTAGAGACTCATCTAGCCCAAGACGGTGAATATATGCTGTTTGCCTCTGACCAGGGCTATAAATATTGGTGCTGCATTTGTCCTATATCTGTTACGAGTTTACATGTATCTCTGTGGGTTGCCTCACCACCTGTAGACTTTGATAGCTACTTTAGATGGACACTTATTCTTGCTTTTGTGATATTGGATATTGGTACTATTTATGATTTATTTTATAATGGTGTATTTTGGGTTACACTTATACTGTATATATATATATATATATATATATATATATACCACTAGGATTACTATTCTCATGATGGATATTTATACCCCCTGATATACAAAGTAGAAAATGGCTCAAAAACGTGTTAACTATTTTCCATAGCAGATCCTTTGTTATATTTTTTTTTTTTCTGCTTTGCTTTAAGAAGAATGTATACATAAGCATGTTTTCCAAGAACATGAGCCCTGTCATGCATACATTTTGAAGGCAGGGGTGTGATGCAAACCATGTTTTCCAAGAACATGAGCCCTGTCATGCACACATATTTGAAGGCAGGGGTGTGATGCAGGACCAAATTAAAAGCATCATAGGCCTGGTGTTGAGGATTTTGGTTTAAGGGCCATGCGTCAGCGTACGCCCTGAGGTGAAAGGGCACAGCCGTGCAGGCATAACACTATGGAAGCCTGGAATTTGATTTGCCAATTGGCCAGGCTTCCATAAAGGGCGCATGTTGGTGTGCACCCTGAGGTGAATGGGCACAGCAGTGTAGGCCCAATGCTACCGAGCCCCCATAAGAGCCCTGCATTGGTGTGAGCGGTGCGTACTGAGGTGAGGGGGAAAGGTGCAGCTGTGCAGGCCTAACGCAACACTACAGAAGCCGAATACCAGGCTTTCATTAGGAATGCCTGCCCGGTGCCTGTTATTAATCCTGCCACTCAGCCCAGGTGGTGATTGTGGAATGCAGGGCCGGTCAGGGCAGGGCTTCTGTTAGAAAACAAGGGGCCCCATACAGCCTACCTGAAAGGCACCTCCCCCTGAAAATATCAAAACAATATTTTCACTTAAAATAAACTAAAGTCATTATTAGTGGATACAAACATACCATATCTTCCTGCTAAATCTAAAAGACAAAACTATATTGAGTTAATAAATAAAGTTCTGTGTTAATGTGGTCTCCAGCTCATTCACAAAGGGTGCTGTGGCCTGTGGAGTATGAATCAGTGTTTTTATTTGTTTTTTAATGTGGCTATTGCTACGGGATGCAGCAGTTGTACGAACACAGTCGCAGGTCCTGATTTGACAGGCATGTTGGTGTAGGTGTATGGCCTTCAAACACTGGCAGAGTGTATTTGGGGCCACTCACCCACACTTGCACACCTGTCAAATTAGGTCCTGCGGCTGTAACCATACAGTGGCTGCATCCTCATAGAGTCACAGATGGCTCCAGCCACACAAACTGCTCGTTCACACTGTATGGGCCAGAGAACCCGTGTAAATGAGCCCTTAATTTTTTTTTAAATCATTTTTTACAATTTTTATTTGAAAGTGGAAGTTTAGTCAAAACCTATTCTCTGACACATTTTAAGTGCAATCTATCTAGCCCTAATCTATTAAAATGATTTTTTAGGATTTTTTACAACACTTTTGGGTGGGGCTTGGTTGAAATATCAGGGGTCTAAACAGACCTTTGACATTTCACCTTTAGGATAGAGAAAGAAATTGAGGAAACACATTTTTCAAATTCCCTGCAGCCTCAGCTGCAGTGCAGATGAATGAACAGATAAAAATTATATATGCAGAAATATTACGCTGTCAGAAACAAACGTGTGTAAGCAGCTAGCACATATAAGTGATCTAATCCTGTAAATAAAACCATATACCATTCTTTATATGCACTTATCTTTATTCAGATGAATGAACAGGACACAGAGGCTCCTGTTCATTCATAAACTGGAGCATAGTAAAAAACAAGTTTACCATGCTTCAGTTCATTCACTAAAGGAAGGGGCCTGTAAATTACACATTTATCAGACCCTTCCCCTGCTCTCTATCCTGAACATTCCCCTGTGTGCTCGCAGCAGCCAGCATGAGAGGAAAGCAGCAGCCTGCAGGGCAATCAGATATGGGCAGGACAGGGATGGGGATTGGTACCACAGGGGGCAACTACGAGAACAATTCCCTGTGTGTCTCTCCCTTCCAGCAGCCAAAAGCCGACAGGAGGGAGAGGGGGAAAATGGCTTTCAGCTGCTGCAGAGTCCCTGTCAGAGTCCTGGATGTGAGGCCGAATTTGCAGAGGGGGCGCCCCTTGCGGCTAAGTGCAGCGTAACCCTGGGAGTGAGACAGGGAGTACGATGCCCAAAGGTGCACGGGTTGCCAGAGTGCTGTTGCTGAGTAGCAGATAGCAGGGAGCTGCCGGGGTGCGCTGGTAAAGTTGAAGGGCAACCGTGCAAGGAGGGATTCCAGGTATGGAGCCGTGGAGCAACCGGGAGCGGAGTCGGAGCCAGGCCAATGGTCATTCAGCACAGGAATCAGTCCAAGGTGGTACAGCAGGATAATCAGGAACAGAGAAGGTAGCCGAGCCGGGGGTCAAACACAGGAGGACGATCAAGGTATAGATGCGGAGCCGAAGAATAGTCAAGTCCAAGCCGGGGTCAATGCAGGCGGAATACTGGAGCAGTCAGGCAAGCCGAGTAGTAACAGGAAGCAGATATCACAACAGGAACAAGGAACACAGGAACAAGGAACACAGGAAGCTGATGATAATCCAGCAACCAGCATGCACCAGCAGCAGGCTTAAATAGGCAGAAGGGCGCCACCATGAGAAATACTGGCAGAATTACCCGTCCTACGGTTATCACCCTGACAGTGCCCCCCCCTAGGGGCAGCCTCCGGATGCTCAATCTGGCCCATTTTTCAGGGTATCGGGATTGAAACCTCTGCAACAGTCTAGGGGCATGAATGTTATCTGCTGGTTCCCAAGAATTATCTTCTACAGAGTAACCTTTCCATTTAACAAGAAATTGAACAGTCCTACCTCTCCGATGGCAGTCCAGAATGGCTTCTACTTCGTATTCTGTTTCATTGTCCACCAAGATTGGAGGGGCGGAGCTTCTTCTCTCCCTGGAAAAGGACTGGAGACAACAGATTTTAATAAAGAAACATGGAATACTGGGTGGATTTTATAGGAACTTGGTAAAGACAATTCAAATGCCACTGGGTTAATTTCCTTCTTAATTGTGAATGGACCGATAAACCTTGGTCCTAACTTCCGGGAGGGGCAAGGAAGCTTACGATTTGTTGAGGAAATCCACACTCTATCTCCAACCTTAAAGACGGGATCTCTCCTCCCCTTGTCATAATGTTTTTTATAATTCTCTTGGGCCTTCTGCATAGTTGCCTGGAGAGTTAGGTAATTAGCCTGAATGGCATTTATCCTGTCCTGGACTGCGGGGACTGAGGTCTCTGGAATAACATTAGGCAAGAATGAGGGATGGAAACCGTAGTTGGCCCAGAAAGGTGACTGATTGGTGGAAGCATGGATTGAGTTGTTGTATGCAAACTCCGCACACGGGAGTAGCAAGGACCAGTCGTCCTGGGAGAAGGAGCAGAAGCAACGTAAGTACTGTTCTAAAGTTTGATTAGTTCTTTCAGTTTGGCCGTTGCTTTGAGGATGGTAAGCTGAAGATGGGCACACTTTAATGGAAAGCATTTTGCAGAGCTCCTTGCAGAACTTAGAGGTGAATTGCACCCCTCTGTCGGACACAATGTTGCTCGGTAGGCCGTGAAGTCTGACTATCTCCTTTATGAAGATCTTCGCTGTGTCAGCAGCAGATGGTGTATCCATCATGGGCAAGAAATGCGCCATCTTGGACAGGCGGTCAACGGCTACCAAGATGGTTGTAAATTTCTCTGAGGGTGATAACTCTACTATGAAATCCATAGATATTTCTTTCCATGGTTGCTCCGGCACAGGCAATGGACGTAGTAGACCCCAAGATCTGACGTTAGACCCCTTGTTACGTTGACAAATGGTGCAGGAACTGACATATTCCCTGCAGTCAGGCTTCAGAGTGGGCCACCAAAAAGATCGTTGAACAAGCTCCAAAGTCTTTCGTACCCCGAAGTGACCAGCAAGTTGGTGGTCATGTAAAGTCTTTAGGACCTGGGCTCTGGCTTGCTGCGGAACAAAAATTTTGTTCTGATACCAAAGAAAACCTTCCTGGTTTCTTAAAGACAGTGCTTCTGGTTCAGAGCATTGGGAAGAAGCTTGTTTCAGTGAGGAACTCAGGTCGGTTTGAATCATGAGGAAATTCTGTGGAGACAATATAGTGCTAGGAGTAATTTCTTCGGGAGTGTCAGGAAACATCCGGGACAAGGCATCGGCCTTCCCGTTCTTAGACCCCGGGCGGAAGGAGATATGAAAATTGAATCTGGCAAAAAACAAGGCCCATCGAGCTTGTCGGGGTCTCAATCGTTTAGCAGTGCGAAGATACTCCAGGTTTCTGTGATCCGTGAATATCATGATGGGATGCTGAGCACCTTCAAGGAGGTACCGCCATTCCTCCAGGGTAGTTTTAATAGCCAAGAGCTCTCGAACTCCCACATCATAATTCCTTTCAGACGGACTCATCTTCCGCGAGGAGAAGGCCACAGGATGGAGTAACGACTTAGAACCCTGACATTGGGATAAGACTGCCCCTGTGGCAACTTCAGAGGCATCAACCTCTAAGATGTAAGGGAGGGCCGGATCAGGATGTTGCAGGATAGGTGCGGAGGTAAAGAGGGATTTGAGCTTATCAAAAGCTGATTGGGCTTCTGAAGACCACAAGAACCGAGTATGTAAACGGGTAACTTGGGTGATTGGTGAGATGATGGAGGAAAAGTTCTTTATAAACCTCCTATAAAAGTTTGCAAACCCCACAAATCTTTGTACTTCCTTTTTATCCGATGGAGTTGGCCAGTCCAAGATTGCCTGTACCTTTTGCGGGTCCATGGCAACACCACCAGTTGAGATAATTAGCTCCAAGAATTGTATTGACTACTTTTCGAAATCACACTTCTCTGCTTTTACATAGAGTTTGTGCTTACGTAGAGTGTGCAGAACTGTCCTTACATGTGTACGATGGAGCTCCAGGGTGGTTGAAAATATCAGGATATCATCCAGGTAGATGATGACGAAGTAATCCAGAAATTCTCGAAAGATATCGTTTACGAAATGTTGGAATGTGGCCGGGGCGTTGCACAATCCAAATGGCATCACTAAGTACTCAAAATGTCCAAAGCGAGTTCTAAATGCTGTCTTCCATTCGTCACCCTCTCGGATGCGAACGAGATTGTAGGCTCCTCGAAGCTCAACCTTAGTAAATATTTGGGCAGTACGGAGTCTCTGGAAAAGTTCTGGAACTAGAGGAAGAGGGTAACGGTTTTTTATAGTGATTTTATTGAGCTCCCTGTAATCCACACATGGTCTTAGGGATTTGTCCCTTTTTTCGACAAAAAAGATTCCGGCTCCAGCAGGAGAAGAGGAGGAACGGATGAAGCCTTTCTCCAGGTTTTCATCAATGTATTGTCGCAATGTTCCTATTTCCATCTCCGAGAGGGGGAATATGCGACCGAATGGGATTTCGGCTCCTGGGAGTAATTCAATTGGACGATCGTATGACCGTTGTGGTGGCAGGACATCAGCCTTTTTCTTGTCAAAGACATCTGCAAACTCCTGGTAGGCCGGTGGAATACTCTGGTTGTTGACAGGTACAGGTTGAACTGACAGGCAACTGGCTACATTACTGGTTTCAGGGGCAAGACAGTGCTGTAGGCAATAAGGTGAAGTGAATGAAATTTCTTTCCTGATCCAGTTGATCTGGGGGTTGTGGGCTTGGAGCCATGGGGTACCCAAGATGACGGGGAACATAGGTGAGCTTAGAATGTCAAAACGTATGAATTCCTGATGACCATCAGGAGTAGTAACCAAAAGAGGAGCGGTCTCTTGTGTCACAGAACCGGAACTAGGCAGGGTGCCATCAGCCAGGAGAACTTCCAATCTACGGTTCTTGGGAAGTAGGGCCAGACCGAGCTTTAGTGCTAAGTCCTAAGTTGAATGAGCCCCTCGAGGGTAGCAGGGATGCCGACCCTGGCCAACTCATCCTTAAGGGATTCAGGAAGCCCCAGCGAAACTGATATTTCAACGCAGCCTCATTCCAGTCTGTATCGGAAGACCACCGGCGGAAGTCCACAGTATAGACAGCCACTGGGCGCCGTTTCTGTTGAAGAGAAAGCAGAGTGGCCTCAGCGGTGGCTGTACGCTGGGAGTCTTCATACAATTGCGACAAGGCTGTAAAGAACGGTTCCACTGAACTAGTAGCTGGGTCCTTCTGTTCCCATAACCTGTGGGCCCATGCCTGGGGTTCATTGGTCAGCAGGGAGATAAGAAAGCCAACTTTGACAGTCTCAGTGGAAAAGGTTCGGGGTTGCAGAGCCAGATATAACAGGCAGGCATTCTTGAAGGATCTGAATTTCTGCCGGTCTCCAGAGAAACGTTCAGGGGTAGGTACCCGCGGTTCTGGGGGCAAAGTCAGTACTGAAGAGGCCGTAGCTGGGAGATTGGTGGAGGAAGAACCAGGATCCAAAAAGGCAGATGGTAGCATAAAATGTTGGAGTTTTCCTTCTAATTGAAGGTATCTTTCCCAAAGAACTTGGACCACTCGTGTAAGGGTAGCGGCCTGTTGGCATAAAGTCTCTATAAAGTCTCTATTGGGGACGCACCCCCGCCGGCCTTAGTCATGGCTGGATTATACTGTCAGAGTCCTGGATGTGAGGCCGAATTTGCAGAGGGGGCGCCCCTTGCGGCTAAGTGCAGCAGAACCCTGGAAGTGAGACAGGGAGTATGATGCCCAAAGGTGCACGGGTTGCCAGAGCGCTGTTGCTGAGTAGCAGATAGCAGGGAGCTGCTGGGGTGCGCTGGTAAGGTTGAAGGGCAACCGTGCAAGGAGGGATTCCAGGTATGGAGCCGTGGAGCAACCGGGAGCGGAGTCGGAGCCAGGCCAATGGTCATTCAGCACAGGAATCAGTCCAAGGTGAGGTACAGCAGGATAATCAGGAACAGAGAAGGTAGCCGAGCCCGGGGTCAAACACAGGAGGACGATCAAGGTACAGATGCGGAGCGGAGAATAGTCAGGTCCAAGCCGGGGTCAATGCAGGTGGAATACTGGAGCAGTCAGGCAAGCCGAGTAGTAACAGGAAGCAGATATCACAACAGGAACAAGGAACACAGGAACAAGGAACACAGGAAGCTGATGATAATCCAGCAACCAGCATGCACCAGCAGCAGGCTTAAATAGGCAGAAGGGCGCCACCATGAGGAATACTGGCAGAATTACCCATCCTACGGTTATCACCCTGACAGTCCCGCATAGGGCATATCAGCTGTAATTGCAGCAGTACCAATCATCTTCCCTGTTCTGCCAACATCCAATTCCCCCTGTTGCCTGCCCCCCGTGTGCCAAGGCCCCTATACAGGGGGGCGGGTGGTACCCCCTTGTCGGTGGCCCCTGAGTCAGGGGAGACCTCTCCTCATTTCTTTCCATGTGCAACCTGAAGCTGTAGCTCCAATAGCCCCTACAAGGGCTGGACAAAGACAAGCAAAGTGCCACACCCGGCCCTCAGGTCACAGTTTGGAGACCACTGCAATATACAAAAGTAAAAACAGTTCACTGCAGACAAAACATTGCAAGCGTAGTGCATATACATCTACAGCCACATGTGTGGCCAGCTTAGGAGAAATGGGTTTAAAGTTAGGGCTTTCAATAGAGTGAATCTCTTTTTTTCTGCAATTTACCTCTTTTATAAATGAATCTTATTATTTAAACTCAACACAAATTTGCATATATCGCTACCTGGCTATTAATTTAGGTCTCCAGTTTCATTAAATGTGCTATGCAACTAAATCTATTGCACTGAATTTAAAGCTCAACTCCAAAATGTTAAAAAATTTTATTTTTTTAATTTTGGGTAGATTCGTATGGCTATTTATGTTTCTATAGGAGTGGTTTATTTTCTCTCTCTGCCCTGGAAACATTCTACCATGCCCCAATGGTGGCAGGAATCTCCCCAGCAGAGAAAACATTTAAAACATAGATGTGGAATTCAAACCCTTCCACTCTCCAAAAAAGTGAAAAGAAATTATTTTAGTTGGAGCTGCAATTAAATCTGCCTTTAACACATGAATGTATATTTTATTTTTCAGATCATGTTGTATGTGAAGAAGAATTTAAATATGCAATGCTTGCATTGAACTGCATATGCCCAGCCACTTCTACACTAATCACTCTGCTAGTTCATACCTCAAGAGGACAGTAAGTATTTTATTGTGGTTGTATATGTACTGTTTGGTGCTGTAACACCTCTCAGAGGTGGGCTCAGAGCAAAATATGCATTTACCACACCTAGTGTAATCTCATTTTGCCACAAATTCATCTATGATAAATCATTGAAAAACAAAGAATAAAAATGTTTTATAATTTAATGTACTACAATATTTGCAAACATGACATATCTAGTCAGCTGCTTCAAGTATTTCTTTCCTTAAAGCTGATCTCCATTTTCCTTTTATCTTTAAAAAATTTCATTTGGACCAAGCTGGTTCAAACAAACTATTTACTTCAATAGTTGCAGTGGCTGGGAGTGCTGTAAATTCTGTATGTAGCCTCCCCTGTATACAGTATACAGCAGGGGCAGATCCAGAGTCTAGTTTTGGGAGGGGCACTGCCAGAAAATATGTTTTTTTGTGGGCAATTTATCTGGGCAATGGCTGGTGTTAGCATCCATCATCACGGCACCATAGTTGATATGGTGTCAGGATGATTGAAGCGTATTATTTCTATTATTACATTGTTATATAAAATGAAATAGTTCAACTCACCATAATGCAGAATCAGTGGGAGCCCAGAGTTTGTCACTTGTCATATCACCTGCCTTCAGATGCAGATTGTCACTTGCCACGTCCCTGCCACAAGTTGCGGATTGTCACTTGCCTGTCAGCAGATGCTGATTCTCACTTGCCACGTCGCCTTCCACCAGATGCAGATTGTCACTTGCCACAAGTTGTGGATTGTCGCTTGCCACGTCACCTGCCACAAGATACGGATTGTCACTTGCCACACGTTGCTGATTTTCACTTGCCACGTCACTTGCCACACGTTGCGGATTGTCACTAGCCACACATTGCTGATTGCCACTTGCCACGTCGCCTGCCACCAGATGCAGATTGTCACTTGCCACAAGTTGTGGATTGTCACTTGCCACATCAACTGCCACAAGATGCGGATTGTCACTTGCCACACGTTGCTGATTTTCACTTGCCACACGTTGCGAATTGTCACTTGCCACACATTGCTGATTGTCACTTGCCACATCGCCTGCCACACGTTGCTGATTGTCACTTGATATGTCACCTGCCACACAATGCGGATTGTCATTTGCCACGTCCCCTGCCACATGTTGCAGATTGTCACTTGCCACACATTGCTGATTGTCACTTGCCACATCGCCTGCCACACGTTGCTGATTGTCACTTGCCATGTCACCTGCCACACATTGCGGATTGTCACTTGCCATGTCACCTGCCACATGTTGCGGATTGTCACTTGCCACAAGTTGTGGCTTGTCACTTGCCACATCAGTTGCCACCAGATGTGGATTCTCATTTGCCACACGTTGCTGATTGTCACTTGCCACATCACCTGCCACACATTGCTGACTGTCACTCGCCACATCACCTACCACATGTTGTGGATTGTCACTTGACACACATTGCAGATTGTCACTTGCCATGTCACCTGCCACATGTTGCAGATTGTCACTTGACTGCTGCAAGGTGTAGATTGTCCCTTGCCTGCTAAGGTGGAGATTGTCACTTGCCAGAGTGAAGACAGGCAGCAGAGAGATGATATAATCTCTCTGCTGCCCGCAGCTGCACAGTGAGGGCGAAACTGCAGTGATGCAGAGCAGGCGGTGAGAGATGATGTCGACTGGCCCACCTGCACACTCACCCACCGACCTGCCTGCTCACTCATCCACTGACTGGCCCACACGCCCGCTCACTCACCCACTGATGGGCCTGCTCGCTCACCCACCGGCCCATCACTAATTTTTCAGGGGGGGGCAATTGCCCCCTCCCCTGGACCTGCCCATGGTATACAGTGCTGTGTTTCAGCAACAAAATGTGAACTTCCTGAACTCCCAGAACAAAATCAAGTCAGGCTAAGCACTGCCCAGTCATTCAGAGGAAGCTTTGTATTCTATGAATGAATACAAAGTTTCCTCTGATTGGTATAGTTAGTGACATTATCTGCTCCTCTCTCTGCTTTTTATAGAATTACAAAGCTTCCTCTAAATGGTCAAGCGGTGCTCAGGCTTGATTTTGTTCCAGGAGTGGAATGGGAAGTTTATGTCCCACTGCCAGAACACAGCGCTATATACCATATGTAGCTGAGGCTATAGTACATATTGTTTATGCAGAGTTTCCAGCTGCTGCAACTGTAGGTGAAGTACTTAGTAAATTTGGGCCAGCTTTGTCCAAATTAACTATTTAAAGTTAAAGTTGTTGTAAAGGCAGAAAGTTTTTCATCTTAATGCATTCTTTGCATTAAGATAAAAAAACCTTCTGTGTGTAGCAGCCACCCCAGCCCACCTAATACTTACCTGAGCCCTCTCTCTGTCCAGCGATGTCCACAAGTTTCTCAGCCATCC
The DNA here is from genome assembly GCA_037952925.1 of Lithobates clamitans. Taxonomy (NCBI): domain Eukaryota; kingdom Metazoa; phylum Chordata; class Amphibia; order Anura; family Ranidae; genus Lithobates; species Lithobates clamitans. Next base: position 1,267,457 of record JBBGZY010001165.1, read on the forward strand.
AGGACTCTCCTCCTGATTGACTGAGACACAGCAGCGGTGCCATTGGCTGTCAATCAAAGTCAGTTAGCCAATCAGGAGAGAGAGGGGGCAGGGCCGAACTGGGGCTTCGTGTCTGAATGGAGGGAGGGGCCAGGATCACAGAAGAGGAAACCAAGAAGAGGAGGATCCAGGCTGCTCTGTGCAAATGCACTGCAACAGAGCAGGTAAGTATAACATGTTTGTTATTTTTATAATTACAATTTTTATTTTATATAATCGCTTTAAATGAAACCTGGAGATCAGCTTTCAGTTGTGGCTGATTCCATACAGGAACACATACAGAAATAGGCTTTCATCTAAAGTTAAAGGTTAACACCAGGCAGACATTCTAATACACAATAGCTTAATGATTTTTAATTCAATTTAGGCAGTCTTCTGATCAAACACATATCTGAGACAGCATATCTGGACCTAATAGTTTTGTGCCACTTTTAGGCTGGGTTCGGTGCGTCCCTGTTCTCCATTTCAGGGACGAATCAGGGACGAATTTTTGCTTGAATTTGGCCCTGAAACTGAGCCAAAGACACACAGCGTTCCTGTGCAAGCCGCTCTGCAGCCGCAACGGAAATATGTGAACCGGCTCCATAGAGAGCCAGTCATAATCTCCTGTCAAGGTGTGAACCCAGCCTAAAGGATAAAAATTGTCAATATGGCACGAGGGGGGCAGCCTGGGTTGAGACAAACGACATTGAGTACAGTGTGGTCCAAATCCTCTGGATAAGGGGGGCGTGGTTTCGGCATGCTGTAGAACGGACGCATCTCCCCTGAGCTCCGGCGCCGACACAACACATACAGCCTTTTATTGCACAATTATCACCGCTACTTTACCACTAACAATGAGGAAAAGATCCGGTAAGCCCCTGCCTAAGAAGGGAACCTCGGCGGGCTCGATCAAACGGTTCTTGAACCAGAGGACATGGAGGATGCTGACGGCCTAGGCCACTCGCCCCGCATCGTGACTTCGAGAGCGGGCTCCACCTCCCGCACCAGGCCTGAACTCAGACGCTGTTCTCCCACCTCGTCAGCCAGATCGGAGGAAAAGGTGAGCACACATACACACTCAGGGGTCGTTACCTTGGTGAGTGACCTACCCAATAAGACTGATCTGGCATCCATGCTGTTGGGCCTTGAGCGGGTTATCAGGAAAGAGGTCTCTGCAGTGCGGTCGGATCTCTCTCGGGTCCTAGAGAGGGTGGAGGAGACTGAGCAGCGCTTAGACCGCCACGCGGCCGCCATTAGAGCTTTACAGTCCTCTAATCGCCAACTCGCTGTTACACACATAATGGCCCTATATAAATTAGAGGATCAGGAAAATCACAGCAGGCGAAACAATATCAGGATTTGGGGTCTCCCTGAGGCGACAAGGGATGATGACGTACTCCCCTCCATCCGGGGTATCTTTAATGGCCTCCTCGGCCGGCCTGCGGACCATCCCCTGCAAATAGATCATGCTCACCGTGCCCTCTGCCCACGTAACCTTTCCTCTGATATCCCGAGGGATGTTATATGCAGAGTGCATCACTACCCTGAAAAAGAACTAATCGTGAAAAAGGCCAGAGAGACTGCCTCACTTGACTTTGATGGTGCAAGTCTTTCCTTCTTTCCGGATCTGGCTAGGGAAACACTAGAGAGAAGCAGGGCCCTGCATCCCCTCACGGAAAAGCTAAAGGATGCATCTATCAACTACAGATGGGGCTTTCCTGCCGCCCTCATAGCTAGCAGAGATGGTAAAATGGTTGTACTTAGATTCCCACAGGACCTGGAAAAGTTCTGCCTGGACATGAACATATCCCCTCCGGAGCTGCCTGGATGGCAAGATGGCATCCCACCTCTGCCTCATAATTCTGAATTAAAATGGCAGAAGGTCTTCCTCTATAACCGGATCTTCTCCACAACTAACTTAAGTATCTAATCTGCAGTACTACATAACAACCTCTCATCTCCTGATGGAATTGGAAATCATTACTTAGCAAGTTCATTCGGCCCAGTTTAATCCTACATTGGTTTTGTTAATAGGGAGCATGTGTCTACTAGTTACTAGCCTTGTTTTCTTAAGTTTGACACACACTGCTCCAAGGTCAGAATAAGGCCTTTAGCTAAGTAATCCGGCTATGTAAGTTACAATATTATACAGATGCTTATACAGCATGGTGTTACTCTTTCCTCTCATTTATGGCTATTTATTTGTGTCTTTACCCTTTACAACATATAGTGTCGGCGCCGGGGCATTGAGACGCTGCTCACTTTCTCCTTGGTGTCTGTGTCTGGATGCCCGGGTGCTATCACCCCCCCCTTAATGGTGGCTTCGTGCCCTCATGTTCCTGCCTCTTTGAGGGGTATGGATGTGGGGGTGCTGGGCCTCATGTGCATCCTATTTTTGCACTGCAATGATATGCGTGCATTTGTACTCCCCCCCCCCCGTGGTGATCTGTGTTTTTTGCCCTTTATGTATTACTGATTTTATCTCTTCTCCCCTTGCTACTTTCCTTCTTCTTTTCCTTTTCTTCCCCACCTCCTTCCTTCTCCCTACCCCATCCCTTTTCCCTCTGCCTCAGGTCCATCTCCTTAGGATATTGGTGCTCACAAAACCCCTCTCACGGTCCCCATGGCTAAGGTAAACTTATTTTCAATCAATGTACGGGGGTTACATGCTCCCGGAAAGAGACATAGTCTGTATAGAGAGCTGGGCCGCCTGCAGGGGGATGTGATTTTCCTGCAGGAGACCCACCTTACACACACCACAACTGTAAAACTTAATTCACATCAGTACCCCATGTGGTATTATGGCCTTTCTGATGTACATAAAGCAAAGGGCGTGGCCATCGGCTTCCGCAGAGGGTTTGCGTTTACATTAGATTCCATGTTATGTGATCCGTTAGGACGTTATTTGTTTCTAAAGGGCTGATGAGATTGATAAACAAGCGATAGGTAAGGAACTCTCTTTATACTTTCAAGAAAATTCCCAACCTGACATATCCGCAGGGGTACTTTGGGAGGCTCATAAGGCCCACATACGGGGCAAACTAATAGAATTAGGAGCCAGGAAAAAAAGAGAACGCATATTCCTACTAAATGAATTAAACTAACTAAATTACTCAGCGAAATCAGATTACTCGAACAACAACATAAAGCTAGTCAGTCGGTAACTGTATTTCACACCTTGACCACAAAGAGAGAGGAATTGAAATCACTCTTTCATTTAGAACACAAGCAAAAGGCACGCATAGTGGCTCAATGTTTCTACGAATGGGGCGACAGACCGAGCCGTTTACTGGCCCGATCACTGCAACAAAAGAAATCCGCCTCTTTCATAGTTAAGATTAAAAATTCTTCATCCACTTTGTCCCATGACACCCCTAATATAGCCAAGGAGTTCAGAGAGTTCTACCAAAATTTATATCATGTCCAGCCCTCGATTAAGGATAGAGAAGATAGGAAGCGACTCATTGGGGAGTACCTACAATAAGCAAACTTAACTAGACCATCACCTGATATACTCAACTCGTTAGAGGGGGAAGTCACCACCTCGGAACTACGTATCACCTTAAAAGCAATGGCTACAGGTAAGGTGCCGGGTCCTGATGGATTTACGGTTGCTTATTATCATTCTTTTGCAGACACATTGTTACCTCATTTGTCATCCTACGTTAACACGATTTCCTCAGGTGGTGACCTTCGCCCCGAGACAATCCACGCACACATTACGGTCATCCCCAAACCCGGTAAAGATCCCACTAACTGCGGAAGTTACCGTCCCATCTCGCTACTTAATTTTGACGCTAAATTATATGCTAAAGCCATCGCAAATAGACTCCTTCCCCTGATACACAATGGATTTCTAAGGACCAGGCAGGGTTTATCCCAGGTAGGGAAGCTAGAGACAATGCTCTCTGATCTCTTTTGCTAAAATCACATGTTCGTGGAGTCTCCCAGCCCACCCTCTTGCTTTCAACTGATGAGGAGAAGGCGTTTGATAGGGTGGACTGGGAGTCCCTAATGACCACATTGACGCATTTGGGCATTGGGTCATCTCTGATAGCTCAAATTTCCACGCTCTACAACCATCCTACTGCACAACTACGCATAAATGGTACTTTAAGTGACTCCTTTACTTTGCACAATGGCACGCGTCAGAGTTGCCCTCTTTCACCAATTTTGTTTGCCCTATCATTAGAACCCTTCCTTTCTATTATAAGACAAAACCCAAATATCAATGGAATAGTCGTAGGTGAATTAGAACATAAGCATGCTGCATACGCAGACGATATTCTGTTTTACATTCAACAGCCCCTGATAACCCTGCCCAATCTCATGTCAGAATTTTCACAATTTATCATGGTATCTAATTTCAAAATTAACATGTCAAAATCAGAAATTTTGAAAATATCTATTCCCAATTCTACTGTGGCCCAATTAAAACAAGCCTTTCCCTTTAGTTGGCAGGCAAGGAAAATGAAATACTTAGGTATTTTTCTCACCCCAAATCTGACTTCATTATTCCGTACAAATTACATCCCCCTTCTAAATACGATCAGATCGGACCTTCAGAAGTGGTCCCAGATTGCCTATTCCTGGTTGGGTAGAATTGGAGCTGTAAAGATGAATATCCTGCCCCGGATGTTATTTCTGTTTCAGATGATACCATATGGTATACTAAACTCTGCTATTGGTAGATATGTTGGGAATAGAAGAAGACCTAGACTTCCTCCTAGATCCCTTATTACTAGATCCAAAAGGGAGGGAGGTCTAGCCCTTCCGGACTTTAGGTCTAACTTCAGGGTGTCTGTGTTGAACAGAATATCTGACTGGAAGTATCATAGGGGTTCCAAAAGCTGGGTATCTTTGGAAATAGAAATTAATGGCACAGATCTTTTTACGCAAGTTTGGATACCTGGAAAATACAGAAGCTTGTCAAAAACCACATCACCGTTGTCTCACTCCTCCCTCATGTCATGGGACTCGATATGTAAGATGCACAAATGGCCATATAATTCTCCACTCCTTCCCTTGACCGGTCATAATTACTACCCCCCTGGAAATATTGATCCCGGGATCCATGTCTGGAATCTCGGACCTCAAATTTTACTACACCACGTTACCAATGCTACAGGAATACTGCCCTTGTCTGCACTACTACCCAATTCCAACATCTCTACTATGGATCATTGGAGACACAGACAATTAGCAGCCTTTGTACGCTCCCTTCCGAAACCCCTGAGATCCTTTTCGGAGCTATCTCTTCTGGAAGTTGCTTTCTCAGAAGACCAACCATTGGAAAAACCTCTTTCATACTTTTATCAGTCCCTGATTACGTTGGCCACTCCGAACGCCCCCACTTTCATCCACAACTGGGAACAAGACTTGCAAAAAAAATTACTGCCAAATCACAATTCCACCATTCTTACCTTAGCACACACGTCCTCCGGGGCATCTAGAATGGCAGAAGTAAACTACAAGCTATTGACAAGGTGGTACTATACGCCTGTGATGTTCCATAAGTTCTTCCCACAAACATCTCCATTGTGCTGGGGGGGATGTGGAGAGAGAGCAACACACACCCATATATGGTGGTTTTGTCCACTGATCCGTGCATTTTGGCTGGCCATTTTATATTGAATCAAGGAAATTCAGGGGTCGGAAGTTCCAAATGACCCGTGGTATGTCTTGTTTCACTGCACAGGTAAACCAACTGGACCTTATAAAAAATCAATCACTCCACATTTACTTAACGCTGCAAAAGCATTTATTCCTTTATATTGTAAAAAAACAACAATCCCAACATTACGTAAATGGCTGCTGAAAATGGATCACGTTTATTATATGGAGGACATGACCCTTGCCTTAAGAAACAAATCAGATCTTGCAAAAAAATATGGTCCTGTTGGTTTGCCTTCAAATATACTACCGCATACGCGGATATTATGTCTCAACCCATGTAAAATGTTAAATAGACATTATTAGTGAGTAAAGGACCGTGGACCTAGGCAGACCCACATTCTCCCCCTCCCTTCCTTGTCTACCTCCCTTCTCTTTTTTCTTCTCCTCACTTTTTCTCACTCTTTCTTTCTTCTAATTCAACATAACAGTAAATGAAGAGGTATGCTATTTTATGCTACTTTATATGTCATGTCTTCTCTAACCCATTCATGATTGTATTTTGGTGGTTATTTGACTCAATATACATTGTATGCTTCTTCTTTTTCTTAATAGAAACTAATTAAACAAAAAAATCCTCCGGATAAATCCTAAGGCTTTAGGAACCGCTGCAGAATTCAATCCAGCACACTTAATGCAGTACTTCTGAGAGACTGAAGAGATCTCTAAGCGGGAAACAGACAAGAGCAAAGTGCTCAGACTAAGTATAGTGGGGGTGGAAACATTTATTAAAGGAAAACAGAGATACAGGGAGATCTTGCTAGCCACAGATGAATAAATGCCTAAAAAATAAGTAGATGGTAATAATTAGCTGCAGACGCTAGTCACGCTTCATAACCGTGCAAATAACCAGATAAATAAACAAATATGTTCGCGTTAGATAGATAATGGTAATAAAAGTGAAAAATCAGTGTATAGAAAAAAAAAAAAAAAATATATATATATATATATATATATATATATATATTCCAAAATAGTATTTCATAAACAGCAATCTGTGATAAAAATTAATCAACAAAGTGCAACGTGCATATAAGATACTAAAATCCAAGTGTCAGCTAGGTTTGAAAAAGTGCTCACTATTTCCAATAAATAATAAATAAAGTTCATAAATGTTAATGAATATAAAGTGCATATATAACACAGTGTCCATCAATGGTGACATCCGTCATGCTGCATCCAAAAAGTGCGATAAAAAACATGCTCCAGTGCTCTTCTGTGATAACTCAAAAGCATATGCGCTCACCTCAAATGCTGTGCACGTGCTGACCTCCAATTACTCAGTAAGCATCGTTCCAGTTCATAAATGAAAAAGAAAAATCTCCATAGTGTAATATTGCAAGAAGACATGTGATCCCTGTGTCGAACACGCGTAGGGGAGGGGCCAGGATGGAGCTGTCAGCACGGAGGAAGAGATGAGACGATTATACCACACCACATGCCATATTAGGGATGTGTTTTACATTGGAAAGCCTTTAATAGGATGGTGCACTTACACACCTGTGCAATGTGAGTACCCCATTGCGGGGAGTGTTTTTTACAATAAATTTCTTGCAATATTACACTATGGAGCTTTTCCTTTTTCATTTATGAATTGGAACGATGCTTAATGAGTAATTGGAGGTCAGCACCTGCACAGCATTTCAGAGCCCAGGAGTGGCTCCAAAGCGTGTTTTGACATAGTTTGATTACTGTGTCACACGCTCTGAGGTGAGCGCATATGCTTTTGGGTTATCACAGAAGAGCACTGGAGCATGTTTTTTATCGCACTTTTTTGGATGCAGCATGATGGATGTCACCATTGATGGACACTGTGTTATATATGCACTTTATATTCATTAACATTTATGAACTTTATTTATTATTTATTGGAAATAGTTAGCACTTTTTCAAACCTAGCTGACACTTGGATTTTAGTATCTTATATGCACGTTGCACTTTGTTGATGAATTTTTATCACAGATTGCTGTTTATGAAATACTATTTTGGATTATATTGATTGATATATATATATATATATATATATATATATATATATATATATATATATATATATATATATATATATATATATATATATATATATATATACATATATTTTTTTTTTTTTCTATACACTGATTTTTCACTTTTATTACCATTATCTATCTAGCGCGAACGTATTTATATAATAAAGGAACTCAACATGATATGGGTTGGAGATGAATTTACAAACGCATTACATCCCTAGAGAATTGTTTTAAAGAAATAAAAAAGGTATGGGATTTTTAAGGTTAAACAACAATAGTGTATCTATATTTTATATAAAATCACCAACAATTTTATTACTAAACTATTTTAAAAACAGAATAAAATCATAGAGAATAGCATGGTCTCTTATCGGAAACCGACTATAATGATGTTTTCAAAGCTACATGGGTGGTTACATTCTCAACATGTTTTGTGGCTTCTTCATGAGAACTATTGCTGTAGCACTAAAACTGTTTGAAATAAACTAAGAAAAGGATATAGAATCAACATTATTACAGTTTTTAAAAAGAGATGTTGTACCTTGGAACGTGTCACATGTGCCTGCCTATACAGCGTTAAACTTACCCCAGCTACCACAATCCACTCCTTGCAGCTGCAGATGCACCAATAACTGTAATGCATGAGATCATCCACACACTCTACTGCAGGTGCCATTCAGACCATATTGAGTGTATCCATTGTGATAGTTTCCCTATGCCCCGTACACACAAGCGGAATTTCCGTCGGAAAAATCTTGGATGGTTTTTCCGACGGAATTCCTCTCAAGCTTGGCTTGCATACACACGGTCACACAAAAGTTCTCTGAACTTTCGACCGTCAAGAACGCGGTGACGTAGAACAGTACGACGAGCCGAGAAAATGAAGTTCAATGCTTTCGAGCATGCGTCTAATTGTTTCTGAGCATTTATGTGTTTTGCGCGTCGGAATTGCATACAGATGAACGGAATTTCCATCAAGAACTTTTTCCGTCGGAAAAATAGAGAACCAGCTCTCAATCTTTTGCTGGCGGAAATTCAGACAGAAAAAGTTGGATGGAGCATACACACGGTTGGAATATCCGACCAAAAGCTCCCATCACACTTTTTTGATGGAAATTCCGACCGTGTGTATGCAGCATTAGTGTCCTTCCCAGCTGGGAATCCTTTTGAGAACCATGATAAACATAATTCATCTTTTTTTACGTGCGTTGCTAATTATCTTCCTTTAATCAATGTTTACACACCCACTATACTTATACCTGGTACATGGTAGTAGTTTTTTTTTCGTTCAACTCAGCAGACAAAAAAAAATCTGAAGTGCTGAGTAGGAGATGCTGTACTAACAATTCAATGTTAGTAAAGTGATTTCCCCTGCTGAGCTATTGTGTTCTGCCAGGGGAAGACCCCCACCAGAACACGCTGATCAATGCTTTCAACCATTGGCTGAAAGCGCTGATCGGGTGTCAAATGGCAGACCTTTTTTGGTTATGCCCATTTGAACGGTTTGTGTCAGACCGGCTTCTATTGAACTAGCCGATACCGCCCGTGTGTACGGCCCTTTAAACTGCGCACGTTGCTTTTCTTGTCTTGTGCCACTTTAAAGACTAAACAATACAGTCTGATCAAGGATCCACCCAAGCCTATGACTGGAAAGAGAAGGAACAGCAGCACACTGATGAAGTAACCCTATGCTCTCTGCTCCTGTCAGTTTGTTTATATGGCCTCCTTGGTTCCCTAGATCAGTTTTTTTCTTAAATTTGGAATTCAAAAAATAAAATCTTTCCATAGCCATAATTTAATCAAATGCCTTTAAATAATGCTTTAAAGAGGCACTTTTTCTGCTTTAGTAGGGGTAATTGCAAAATAAATTACATGTAGATTCCAAAGGGAAGAGTAGTTGTGCAAACATGCAAAACATAGGCCTCATGCACACTCATGCACACCTAGAAAATGGTGGGATACAATAAATCTCTAGATTATTTAACTTTTCCAGAAATTGCCACAAACTGAAAGTTCAGTTTGCTGTTATTTGCAAGGCTGTGGTATATTGACAGTCACAGTAATGTAGATGTTACCATAACCATATGTAGAATGGGATCGGCAACTTTATTTAAAAAAAAAACATCTTTTTCCCTAAATTCTTATTTAAGTAAGAGGTACAATACTGTCTGTAAGGAATGAAAATGTCAGATATGTCTTTTGTATTATTGCTGCTTGGCTTTTTTGGGAAGGACCTTTATAGCCATTCAGAAGGAAAAAATTGAAGTTAACTCCGTATCTGCCTTAACTGTAAATGAATGAATGTCCACAGAAGCTATATCTTTATTTCTTTTACTGATAATAATAAAAAGAAGACTTTTCTTAGTCCATAGGTTTGTTAGAAGGAAATAGTTTTCATCTGGCACCCTGCTGGTCTAAGGATTAGAAAGGTGGAATGGTGTTTTATGAGAAGCTGTGCAAGTGAGAAAACATCATCTTCCTTTTTTGATCTTTGCTTTCTCTTTTAAAGCTTCTCTGCCTGGAGTGAAAAATGTTCCTTTACTGAAAAAGATTAACAAAGCCTGGAGGTGAAAAATGTTTGAACTTAGCATAGTGACAGTCAGAAATTTGCGAAGTGAATATTTACATAATTTTTCTTTAATAATATTTATTATGTTTTTTGTTTGGTGAATAGTTGCTGTTTACAGATTGCTGGCAATTAACACAAACAAAGAACATATGGAACTGATATAATGAGTGATGAATAAGTACAATTTATTTCAATATTGTTTATTAAATTTTGAAAAAGAGCTTACAGAATGAATCTCAATCGAGGGTGTAACTCTGGGGATACATATCACAATAGTATCAAAATTGAAAGTTATGCAACTTTAAAAGAACATGTAAAATATCAAGGAATACAAACAAGAGAACATTTGCAGGGTACATCTCTTAGAAGGAGAAAAGGCAGAGGAGAAGACCTTAAGGAAGATGGCTAGACTTCAAGGGTGACGTTCCAAGGGAGACCTATGGGGTTATCTTGTCACCTTTATGCCGCGTACAGATGATCGGAATTTCCCACAACCTAACCATGGATTTATTTCCAACGGATGTTGGCTGAAACTTGTCTTGCATACACACAGTCGCCCAAATGCTTTCGGAAATTCTGATCGGCAAGAACATGCTGACGTACAACACGTACGACGGGACTAGAAAAAGGAAGTTCAATAGCCAGTGTGGCTCTTCTGCTTGATTCCGAGCATGCATGGAATTTTGTGCGTCGGAATTGTGTACACACGGTCAGAATTTACGATTTTGTTGTCGGAAAATTTGAGATCCAGACAGAAAATGTCCGATGGAACCTACACACGGTTGGAATTTCCGACAACAGGCTCACATCGAACATTTGTTGTTAGAAATTCCGATCCCTGTGTACGCAGCATTACAGATGCGCAGTACATAATGAACGATGGAGCCAATCTGACCACCATGTGCAAAAGAGTTGACTGTTGCCATTTTTCATGGAGAACATAAGTTCAAATTGAGTCTGGGTGTTGAGGTTTATCAAAAAAAGAGAAAAACTCCGGACGGTCTTGTTGCTTCCAGCAGGAGACTATTGATTTCTTAGCAGCTGTCAAACAATGAAGTACAAAGGGGAGGCGATTCCTGGTCCAACGTTCACAGTGTAGTAAGAGGAGAGCCATGGCTGGGTCTGGGGAGCAGTTAGTGCCAGTGACGGATGATATGAAGTGAAATATCTTTCCCCAGAAGGAAAGAATCTTGGGGCAGAGCCACCAAATGTGTAATAGCGATCCTGATTCTTCACACTTCCTCCAGCATTGTGGTGAGTTACGTTTGGAAAATTTGGAGAACCGTATTGGGGTGTAGTACTATTGGTGTGTTAACTGTAGTACTATTGGCATGTTAACTCTAGGTGTGATTCCCAATGGGTTGTGCAGTGGGAGACTTTAAGCAGATTGTTAGTTGCCTCATTCCATTGTGAGTGGTTGAAAGAACAAGAAAGATAATGTTCCCACTTCTTCATGGACTGGGTTTTTTCATGGGGTGGGGAGGATAGAAAAAAGTCGATAGAAGTATGTGATACCTTTCCTGTTGGTTGCAGGAGATGTGCAGAAGCTAAGAGCTTCTTGTTAAGCCAATACATCCGGTTTAAGGATGGTTCCTAGAATGTTCCTAACACACAGTCGCTTTGTGGTAGACAGAAGTGTTTCCGTAGGTCTTCATATGTTAGGAGGTTGGAATTGTCCAAGAGGTGTCTGATTGACATAACGCCTGGTTCCGACCAGATGACAAGTGAGAGGTCATCGGTGAAGAATTCCAAGGTACTTAGAGGCATAGGTCGATAGTCCACAGGGATTTTTTTGTGTAGACAGCTTCGGGAGTAGAGCCAAGAGGACATTGCTTGAATTGTGAAGTAGGGGAGAGGTAAGGGTGGGAGATCCAGAATGAGTGCTCATAAGAGACCTTTGAGTTAGTGTCCAATTATGGATTGTTTCATAGAGGTCCATTGTTTGTTATTCGAGGGTGACAACCATTTGGCAGCTTGATCCATAATAACGGCATGATAGTAGTACCTCAGGTTAGGGACTCCCATGCCTGTAGTGTGTTTAGGTCTGTACATTGTGCTGTTGCTGAAGCGAGCTCATTTTTTCCCCCATATGAAGCTGTTTATGAAGGCTTGTAAGTTCTGCAGATAAGCATTGGATAGAGGGATCAGTAGCGTATGAAAGTGGTATAGAATACTTGGGAGTATGGACATTTTAGTGACTGCTGCTCTGCCCGCCCATGAAATGTGCAGTTTGGAAAGTTTCTGTGATTGACTTCTTATATTTCTCAGTAGAGTATCATCATTTTTAATGAGTATTATGGAGCTAGGCGAGGTCAGTTGTATTCCCAGGTATCTAATACCAGACGTGGGGGCCCAGGAGAAGCCGGAGAGCGCTGAGAGATGTGATTGTATTTTCTTAGATAGTGAGATGGGAAGCATCTGTAATTTAGAAATATTGACCTTGTAGAGTGATATTAACCCAAATTTCTGAAGTAGGTCAGAGACCACTGGAAGGGAGGATTCAATGTTTGAGAGGGAGATGATCACATCATCGGCATATAGTCCAATTCTGTGATCTACTTGTCCAATTTTAATCCCTGTGATTTTGGGGTGATTCCTGATAGCCCGTGCAAGGGGTTCCACAACTAAGGCGAATATTATGGGCGATAATGGGCATCCTTGCCTGGTGCCATTTGTGATGTTAAAAGAGTGTGAGAGAGTGCCAGAAGTGTATACTTTTGCACATGGATTAGAATGAAGAGCCCTTATAGCCGAGTCCATAAATCCTTTGAGGCTGAGGATGTGAAGTACTTCCTTCAGGTAGGCCCAATGTACATGATCAAACTCCTTCTCTGCATCCAAAGAGAGGAGCAGAGAAGGCGTGCAGTGAAACTCAGCCCATTGGAGAGTGTTGAGGATGCTTCTGGTGCCATCAGAGGCTTGGCGACCTTTCAGAAAGCTTACTTGGTCAGGATGGATTAATTTAGGTATGATGTTTTCTAGTCTAGAGGTAATGATTTTGGCATAAATCTTAATATCTGTGTTGAGGAGAGAGATGGGATGGTAATTAGCCAGTTGATCTGGGGATTTTCCTGGTTTGGGCAATGTTATTATTAATGTTTCTCTGGGTCTCAAGGTCAGTTATGGTCTGGGTGAGGTCAGTTATCATTTGCGCTCTCCTACGTTTCTCCTGGGAGCCCAGTTTAATGAACACTCCACGCAGGAAGGCTTTTGAGCCACTCATAGGGAGTGTGTATCAGACACTGAATAAACATTCTGTGTAAAAAATCTGTTAGTTCGGATTTGACATGCTTCTCGTAGTTAGGGTTGCTTAAGAGGTTGGTGTTTAGTCTCCATAGTTTAGTGGGTTGTGTATAATGATGAAGTGTTAAGGAAAGGGAAATTGGTGCATGGTCAGATCAAAGGATGGTTACCAATTTGTCAGAAACAAAAAAAGAACAAGCAGCGCCAGATCTAAGTGCAGCAATAAGTCAACATGTTTAATGTAAGGTAATGCACTTACTAAAAGCAGGGTAAAAGCAGGCACATCTTTAGTCAAAGAGTCAAATAGGTAAAATGATCCAAGTTCAAACATCCAGATAGCATTGGCACCAATCTGTGCCTCAGTAGATTGGAAAAGGGTGGCTTTGTCTACTAGAAACATGTCAATCCTGGAATATACATGAAGTGCAGAAGAGAAAAAAGTGAATACTTTCTCAGAGCCATTCATACTTCTTCATACGTCATACAGACCTTCGTCTTGTGTGAGAGGAGAGAGGTTTTGTGCGTGTTTCCTGCGGGACCTTGTGGAATCCAAGGAGGTGTCTGACACAGCATTGAAATCACCACAGACTATAAGTTGGCCTACTTGGATTGAGTGGACATGTTTTAGTAAAGTTTGCAGAATTTTTTTCTGGTTAGTGTTCGGCGAATATACCGACACTAGAGTAAACGGTTAGTGATTAAGTTCTGCTCCCAGTACAACATATCTGCCATTGGATTCACATTACACAAATTTCTGCGAGAAGGTGATTGTGTCCCTAATAGCTATCATTACACCTTTGTTTTTTTTTTCCAAATTGGCGAAAAAGCAGTGTGGGAATTTGTGATGGGAGACTCATGATGCATTGGGTTGAGTTAAATATGTCTCTTGTTTGCATGTTTTATCACATTTCTGGGAGAGGGCCTCTCTCCAGAGCATGGATCTTTTGTAGGGGCTGTTCCGGCCCTTTACATTTAGGGAAACAATTTTTAGAGACATCTCCAGAGTGGGGGAGCACTAGGATAGAATATGTGATGTAAAGAGGTGGCAATGTCCCACTCTCGTGTTATGTGGTGCGTTAGAGAAGTGCACACAGTCAGAGGGATGTACCACAGCTTTGAGCAAGTATAAGATAATGCTAATACAGTTAGAAGTATTTATAACCTAGCATTATGTGATACTAACAGTGTACAAAGTGTACTAATAGTACGCAGCAAATTCCAAAAAAAACAAACGGTGAATAGAAACTCAGAGACCTAGAGACTTTAACAGAACTGGTAATAACTGATGCGTAAGGGTATGAGGTAGGAGGGTCCAAACCTTGGGGAGATGAGTTGCTACGTTTGAGCAGTATCATGTCATTAACAGGTACAATAGGTAGCCCAGATTTAGTGATAAGAGGTTAGTCTGGGCCAGAAGGAGTGTTCCGGACTTGAGCATGTGAGTGAGGGTTATTGGAGCACTCCCCTTCACTTGCTGATGGTATAGGGATGTCCCATTGCTAGGGTAGTTTCCTTGCCTCTGCCAGAGAGTGTAGGATGTATTTTTTCCCCTGATATGTGACTTGCAGGGTGGCAGGGAAGAACCAATTGTACAGGATCTTCTTATCTCTCAGAGCTGCTGTGATGGGTGAGAACTGCCTGTGGCAAGCCAGAGTAGTAGCCAAGAGGTCGGCATAGATGTTGATGTGGGAGAATGGGTCAGGTAGTTTACCAGCTTTACGTGCTGCAGCCATGGATCTATCCTTTATATGGAGAAAATGGACCCTTGCCAGAACGTTCCTTTGGAACCGTATCTGGGAGGGAGTTTGGTTTGGCTATGCGTTGGGCTCTGTTAATGACCAGATCACGGGCATTTTCCATGGGTGGGAGGGTTTTCAGTAATTGGAGCAGGTATTGTGGAAGTTCAGGAGGAGAAATTTATTCAGGAATACCTCTGAATTTCAGATTGTTCCTCCTGGACCAATCTTCAAGATCTGTGACTTTGTTTTTCAACCATTGGATGTCAGCATCTCCATCTTGATAGCTATCCACTAAGACATTGTGTGTAGTAATGCAATCTCTCACTTTATGGTCAGTTATATCCATTCTATATTCTAATTGCTCCACTTGTACTTGTAGTTCTGACACTGATTTACACAACTCAGCCTGCAGGTCTTTTATTAATGATAAGAGCATCTCTATTAGTGTGTGCTCAGAGGCAGGGCGGTTAGAGGTGGGGATTGCTGAAAGTGAGTCTTGTTCAGACTGTGTATGCTCACTACTCTCTAGTACAGAGAATTGCTTTTTACTCACGAGACCTTTTGATAGGGTGAGGCAGCTGGAGAGTTTGCAGGGCACTTGTTAGATGGTGTGTCATCCTGTCTGTGTTCTTGTAGGTGAGGCGCCTGGCTTCTGAGCCGCGTGACTGACGCTGTGAAGGGAGAGGGGAAGAGGTCCATGCTTCCTCCGTCACCATCTTGGTTCCTCTCACTGCCTGAGCCTGGGAAGAAGTCCGTGAGCTTTTTAGCCTGTCCTGCTACAGAGTTGCAGTGTGAGGATGATCGCCGCAACATCCTGGTGACCGAGGGCAGATAGTCCCCATTCTGTAGGGCTTGTAGCGCTGGGTGGTTGCTGGCAGAAGCTTCTCCCTGTCTGAGCTCTGGTACTAAGCGGCCATTTGCACGAGCGGCCAAACCATGCCCCCCAAATAAGTACAATTTAGATCTAACAGTCTTCAAGTTAAGTAACAAGTTTATATATATATAAAAATAATGACAATAAATGAAAAAAAAAACATTTAAGATGACATTCAGGCCTTGGTTATCTATGGATTTACCTGACGATCTTCCTTAGATCTTGGCTGAGCCAAAGAGGCAACTGCAAAATTAGATAGATAATAGGCCACTATTTTAGGAAAAGCAAGCAGATTGCATCTGAAACTAAATTTAGGTCTTTTTTTTAGACTGGGACAGTCAACATGGGAACAAGGTGCTTTTCCCCATGTTAAGGCATGTGGTGTAGTATGGTTTGAGGAGGGGGGGCCACATGCTCTTCCTCCTCTTTCCTGGCCTGCTGGGCTGCCTACTCAGATAAGGGTCTGGTATTGAGTTTGAGGGGACCCCATACCTCTTATTTATTTTTTGTCATAGGATCCTCCTTAAAATCCATACCAGACCTGAAGGGCTTGTTATGGATTTGGAGGACCCACACGCCATTTTCACAAGTTAGCCTGCAGTTTACTGCTTGTGTATTTGTACCTCCTTGCTGCAGTGAATCCTTTTACATGCGTAGTTTGGCTATGCTCACGTATGGGCATCGACCCAGTTTTGTTCATCGTCTGTGCTTGTTTACTGCCCGTCCTGACCTTGGCTTGTCTCCTGAATTTCCTGTTGTCACCTGCTGTTTGTACTCTTCACACATGAGTGATCTCCGCATTCTCATCTGGGTGTACCTGGGGGCAGCGACCCGGTTCCAGTTTGCTGCATGTCCATCCCCACCATCAGGGGCTCTAGTGGAGAAGCAGGCTGGTGCATAGACTCTGTGCCCTGGGGAACCCCTGGGTTGGCGATCTACAAGGGCTCACTACTACAGACGCTTGACACAGGGCTCCTTTGTTTGCACACTGCTGCCAGCCAGGAAACCCTTGCTGACAGTGAGGATGTGTCATTGTTGTGTAGATGCTGGCAAATGCTGCCTCCTTAACAGCCAGCTATTGATTTAATAAATTTGTTAAATAGTGCATGGCTAGAACACTACTTATTTAACAAATTCATGATTGTATGTATTTCCCTTTTTAAAAATAACTTTTAAACCAGTTTTTACCATGCATTTGTTATTTTTAGGGTAAATTGAGCCTAAACTGATAGTAAAAAACTCTTGCAATATCAAATGCAATATTTGAATCATGTTATCCAAATATTGCATGCAATATTGTTTAGTGAATTGAGCATAATGTCTTTTTTCTGAAACTGAAGACATTAAAACTGTACAGATTTGAAGCATAGTTTTAAGCCTTTTTATTTGCATGCAATATCAGAAGGAGAGAGCAGTCAGATTTCATCTTGAAAAAATTGTGTCGAGGGGAGATGGACGGAGCCTAGCGGAGCAGACATGCATTGTTAGAGCTCTGCACCGCTGCCTGTACCAAGCAAAGGGGAACTCTAATTGCATTTCACCGATCCACACCATTCACCTTATCATCAGAAATTAAAGACCCAGAAGGTAGATACCTGATACTCATGGGTTATATAATGGATACAGCAATCACGGTGATTTCCTACTACGCTCCTAACAAACAACCTACACCATTCCTCTCACATATATTACAAGTGATTAATACACACAAAATAAGAACAGTGATAATGTGTGGGGATTCGAACCAGGTCCTCCTCCCATTTCTAGATAAATCACCTTTTACACCATCCAAAATAACCTCTAGATTACTTTTTTCTCAACTTCTTTCCAAATACAATCTGGTAGATTCGTGGAGAGAAAGTAACCCAATGAAAAAGAAATTCACTTATTTCTCGCACCCTCATCAAACCTTCACCAGAATAGATCATATTTTTCTAACAATAGGAATGATACCAGAAATTATTGCATCAGATATAATTTCGATTCCGTGGTCTGACCATAATGCAGTATACACTACTATAGCCTCAGCCATACCAAAAGCGCATGACCCAACGTGGTACTTACTGGACATAATGCTCAAACACCCACTACATCAAATGGCCATTGAACAAGATTTAAAGGAATACATATCAATTAATAATACAACAGACATCTCCCCAATAACACTGTGGGAAGCTCATAAGCCTGTCTTGCGTGGTACAATACAAAGACAAATGGCACTATTTAAACGGGAACGCAAAAATCTAGCAAAAAAACTAGAACTTAATTTTAATGCAGCCTACATATCATTTCAAGATAATCCATCTCAGAGTACAAAATCTCATCTGGAAAAATCTAGATTGGAATACGATCTATTTCTCACTGAGTCAGTTGATAAATCCCTCAAACGCTCCAAACACAATTTCTACATGAATACAAACAAACCAGGTACATATTTGGCTCGGGCATTAAATTCAACTAACAAATCTTTCAAACCAATACGTTTGAAATTATCAAAAAATGTTTACACTTGTAATCCAGTTAAAATAGTCCATAAATTTCACTCACATCTCGCAACTTTATACAAGACAAACAATGAATTTAATCCTACAGAGGCTGAATCCTTCTTCTCAAAAATAACCTTACCTGAGTTATCTCAGAATCAAAAAAGCAGTTTGGATTAACCTATAACTATAGATGAAGTTGCTAACGCCATAAAAGACCTAAAACTTAACAAAAGACCAGGCCCAGGCGGCTACTCGGCTTTATACTATAAAACATTCTCAGAAATACTCTCTCCCATTCTCACTGAAACTTTTAACAAACTTCTAGATGGACATTCTTTTCGGCAAGAAACACTAATGGCAATTGTTTGTATGATCCCAAAACCCCTTTCTGATGATACTTCCTGTGTGAATTATCGGCCTATCTCTCTGTTAAACCTCGATATTAAATTAGTAGCAAAAATAATAGCAAAACGCCTCAATAGCATTATAGGAAAATTAATACATAGAGATCAAGTAGGCTTCATGCCAAATAGACAGGCAGGCGATAATATACGCAGGGCAGTGTTATTGGCACATATTGCTAAAAAACGGAAAATCCCTTTATGTTTTCTATCTCTCGATATTAAGAGGGCATTTGACACAGTATCCTGGCAATATATGCAATATTCATTACAAAAATGGGGTTTTGGACCCCACTTTTTAACATGGATCAAAGCATTATATAATAAACCCAAAGCCTATATAAAATATGCTGGATACAAATCTGATGCCTTTAATATCGAAAGAGGTACCCGACAGGGTTGCCCATTATCTCCCTTATTATTTGCCCTTATACTCGAACCCATGGCCCAATACATCAGAACAAACCAAACTATAACTGGCATTGAAGTAGGAGGTATTACACACAAATTATGTATATTTGCAGACAATATATTACTTTTTCTATCATCACCACAGGTCTCTGGTCCTAACTTAATACCAGCTCTTGATGGATTTGCAGCCCTATCCGGCCTTATGATTAATCCTAAGAAATGCCTAGTGCTTAATATTTCACTCACAAACATGGAATTGATCCCGGCTAGGGCTGCACTCCCATTCACATGGGCAGAAAAATTAATCCCATATCTTGGAATTCATTTAACAGCATCTCATTCTGACTTATTCTCAATCAATTATCCTCCTGTATTAAGACAGATCACAAATCTAATAAAACAATGGTCGCAACTTCCTTTATCCTGGATAGGGAAGATTAATGCAATCAAAATGACTATTCTACCCAAATTGCTTTATCTATTCAGAGTCCTCCCTATTCCAATTCCTTCCTATTTTTTGAGAATAGTACAAAAAAGAGCAACTTCGTTTATATGGGGCTCATCTAAACCACGTATACCTATACACACACTACATCTTCCCAAAAATAAAGGAGGCCTGGGATACCCTAATTTTACTAACTACTACAGAGCAGCACATTTGGCCAGTCTGTCCAAATACCATGCAAAACAGGAAATCCCATTATGGGTATTTATAGAGGCTTCAGAAAATGACCCTCTATTAATATCAAATTTATTACGGCTTGATCCTAAAGACCGCTTTAAAATTCATAATCCCATAGCTAAACACTTCTTATCTCTCTGGGATAAACTAAAAACCAAATATCAGTTACAATCTCCACACAATCCTCTCCTTTCTTTTATCAGAAATCCGGCCTTTTATCCGGCATGGATCTACCCAAATTCTTTTAAAGCTTGGACAACATCAGGCATTCAGACACTAAATGACTTCATAGCATCTAAATCATTCCTTTCATTCCCATCGCTTAGAGAAAAATATGATCTACCAAACTCTGAGATATTTAGATATCTCCAAATCAAAAATTTCTATACACCATTCCTAAAGGGGGATACACCATTATCCCAATTATCCATTTTTGAATCAATCTGTACAAAAGATCCATTTGCTAAAGGTACAATTTCATCACTTTATAATCAATTATATGGAGTAGTAAATCTTAATAGACCCTCTTACGTTCAGAGGTGGGAGGAGGACCTGGGACGAACTTTAGAAGACACGGACTGGTCTAACATACGGCTCACATCTAAGTCATCTTCACCCAACATCTTAGCACTGGAGACAAATTATAAAGTCCTAACTCGCTGGTACCTTGTACCCGCTAGAGTGGCAAAATATTCACCTAATACCTCAGCTCTTTGTTTTCGAGGATGCCCAGAAATAGGCACATATTTACACATATGGTGGACGTGCCCAGTAATCCAAACCTTCTGGAAGGAAGTCTTCGTGATTGCATCTAAAATATTTAAAAAAATAATACAACCAGATCCATATTTAACTTTACTTAATCTAAAACCGGAATGGTTAACACTCTCTCAATTCAAACTTATGATCCAACTAATAACGGCTGCAAAACAAACAGTGGCCAAGGCATGGAAATCTCCTACATTGGTACTAGCAGAAACAATTCACAGAATGAATAATCCAATGTCCCATGCTAAGATGGTAACCATCGATCAAAATCAAATTCCAAAATTTGAAAAACTTTGGCATCCTTGGATAAAACAACAGTTCCTGTCAAACTTCAATGACTCTGTCCTGTTGCCATGGTAACAGATTAAATGACTTACAGAGACACCCATTCTAAGGCCTCAAAGAGAACTAAAAAGAATAATAATCTGACGAGCGGGACAACCTTGTGGACCATACCTCTACCTTTCAACCCTTTTTCTTCTTTCTCTTTCCTTTTCTCCACCTTACGATTAAAGCTCATTATCAGAATTTATTTGACCTATATACACTATACTTGTAAACAATATGTATAGTAGGTATAAATCATTTAAATACCTACAAAAGTAACTAAGGAAATTATATATATCTTTAATTTAGGTTTACGTGAACCCAATGTTTAATATTTGAAATTTCATGATATTTACCTATATAAACAGTACTGTAAAACAATGAGCTTACTTTATAGATCCTTGTAAACTTACTTTATGTATCTTTATAATATTGTATACTCAATAAACTTCTTTTGACAAGGAAAAAATTGTGTCTTTTTATGAGACTGAAGACAGAAAATTTAACAGATTTTCTAAACAGTATGTATCCTCTTTTTTGTGATTTAAAGTTTTTATTGTTAAAAGTGAAGCAACTACAGAGTATACATGGTTAGTATAATAGTACACATATCATAATGAAATTGAAACAGAGTGGTACAAATTTGTGGATCATGCAGTTGTAGCACGAGTACATAGCTAGCTTAGCCATGTTGAACAATGGTATTTGTAGGCGAGAGAGCATGCATTAATAAAAGTACAAAGTACTTTTGTACAAAGTACAAAATATTCTCAAAAGAGGTTGATGTATATCTATAACAAAAAGGGAATAAAAAAAAAAATGTTGAGTCTATGGCTTCATGTACATGGTGTTCAACCTCTCCTAAACGATTTAACTTGACAGATAGAAACTGGCATCTAAAAATGGCCAATAAGCCACGTTTACATGCCTTGTTTAGTCGCGTTTAGACTCGTTTGCATCTAGAAGCGTTTGTAAGAAAAATAAAAAATTGTTTTTTCTTGTTACAATGAAAAACATCCGCTTTTAGTAGCATTTACAAGCTGTTACAGGTATTTGGCGTTTCAAATGCCTCTGAACATCCGCCTGAACACATTTTTTTTGCGTTCCTAAAAAAGCTTCTAAACTCAACTGCCTAGAAACGACTATAGACAACTCTGTGTACATGTACTGATAAGATAACATAGAGGAGAGTTCAGGGGCAGCTTAAAAAAAAAGCCTAACTGCTCCTAAACGTCTGTTTACCAGCAGCACTGTACATGAGGCCTACATGTGCAATTCCATTACTGGTTACACATTTGTAGCTTGCACAACTTGGATACAACAAAGAAAACAAAAAACAAAGATCGCATAATAAAGATTAGAATCAACCTGCTAGTTGAAGCTATAATTAGGAATCGTTGGGAGTTTGTGCAATGTCGGAGGTCAGTATAAATGGAGGCTATTTAAGGCTGATATGTATTCCATAGCTCATATCTCAGATATGGTGGAGGTAAGATGCCTCTGCGTGGGTACCTCCTTAGATTTCCAGTGCCTAGGAATTAGACGTCTAGCTGCTGTCAGTATGTGTATAGCCAGGATTTTAGAGCCTTTTGCTATACCTCTAAATGGAGATAGTGTATGGGGTCTAGAGGTAGGTATCTAGGACCTGGTCCAGTACTTTCTGCACAGTGGTCCAAAACTTCTGTATTTGGGGACAGGACCAAAAGATGTGCACCAAGGATCCAGGCTCTCGAAGAAAACTCCAGCATGTTGCTGGGATAGATGGGTTTATAGAGTGTAGAAGTGTCTGAGTTGTATACCAGTGCATAAAAATTTTATAGATATTTTCCTTGTAAGTAACACACCTGAAGGTTTTGGATGCAGTCTCCCAAATCATTAGACAATTGACTAGCGATATGGGATGGTTAAGGGAATCAGCCAATTTTCTCATGTATATATGTTGATTTTATTCCAAGGGAGTGGTGGTTAGAAGTGCAGTAGTTTTATAACATAAGTGCAGACGAAACAGAGAAAATGATTCACCGCTCAGGATGATCTAATCCCGGGTGTGTATTAGTAAAACCTTCAGAGGTGGAGAGTCCCAGGTGCTGGCCAAATGCAAATTGGTGCAGGATTTAGAACAGGAAAATCTGGATGCTGCACACCGGATAAAGCTGAAAAATCTTCTTTATTGTAAAACTTGGATCATCAAAAGTACAGGACAATCAGGCAGAAAGTACAGACACAGTTGACGCATTTCACACTCTAATTTGAGTGCTTACTCATAGCTGAGCTATGAGTAAGCACTCAAATTAGAGTGTGAAAAGCGTCAGCTGTGTCTGTACTTTCTGCCTGATTGTCCTGTGAGTAAGCACTCAAAGTAGAGTGTGAAACGCGTCAGCTGCGTCTGTACTATCTGCCTGATTGTCCTGTACTTTTGATGATCCACGTTTTACAATAAAGAAGATTTTTCAGCTTTATCCGGTGTGCGGCATCCAGATTTTCCTGTTCTAAATCCTGCAGTTTTATAACATAGATAATAAATGTGCCTGATTAGGACCCTGCATGGCGATACATTCAAAATCTGTGGGTAGATCTAAGGATAATGTAGGCTTCAGAGTATGGAAGGAATGTCAAAACTGAAGATATGCATAGAAGGAATGAGGTGGTAGGGTGTCCTTCTGATCTCTCAAGTGTTCAAAAGACCACAGTTTATGAGTGGTTGGATTAACTAGATGTTGTAGTTGGAATATGCCTGCTTGAGCCCATGGTAACATATAAGTGTGAGATAAACTGTCAGGTACGGCAGGGTTGTATAGAACATTGGTCAAATAAGAACATGATGAAATCAAGTCAAAAGCTTTGTTACATTTGCGTCATACTTTCCTTGTGAAAGTCATAGAATTTAATAAATTAATGGGTGTTGAAGTTCTAATTGGCAGATCAGTGGAATGTAGTAGGGAGGAGAGATGTATTGGATATATCTGACTGAGTTCTATTTCTGTCAATGGAGTCCTTGGGAGTCTGGTCATCCAGGGCAGGGTCTGTCTGAGATGACTGGCCAAGAAGTATTTTGTTATATCTGGGGCACCCAAGCCTCCCCTATACCTGGCTGAGAGGAGAACTGAGCGTCCTATTCTGGGTTTCTTGTTGCGCCAGATAAAACAAAAAAAAAAAGACGTTGCAAACTTCTGATGGATCCTTGGTACAGCTACTGGGAGTATCTCGAAAAGATAGAGAAGCGTTGGCAAAATGGACATTTTTAATATGTTAATACTACCCAGGAAAGAGATATCATGGGTATTCCATTGATAAATGAGAGATCTAATTTCTTTAAATAGGGGAGGGAAGTTGGCTGAATAGAGGTGGGAGTCTGAGATGATATGGGTGTCTAAATACTATTCTGGGTTTCTTGTTGCGCCAGATAAAGCAAAAAAAAAAGATGTTGCAAACTTCTGATGGATCCTTGATACAGCTACTGAGAGCATCTCGAAAAGATACAGACGCTTTGGCAAAATGCACATTTTTAATACGTTATTACTACCCAGGAAAGAGATATCATGGGTATTCCATTGATAAATGAGAGATCTAATTTCTTTAAATAGGGAAGTTGGCTGAATAGAGGTGGGTGTACTCTGAGATGATAAATGTGCCTAAATACTTGATAGCTTGAGTATACCAATGGTAGGCATAATTATGCTGAAGTCTAGTCAGCTGGGACGAGGGGATATTCAGTGGCAGAGCTTCCGTCTTTGTCGTGTTCATTTTATAGTCAGATAGGTCACTAAAGGAGCATAGGATGTTGTGTAAAACAGGTAGGGTAGTATGGGGATCAGTAAGTGTTAATAGAATGTCATCCACGAATAATGAAAGTTTAAACTTCTGCTGTCTGGTTTTCTCCTCTTTAACATCCAGATGTAATCTAATCGCTGTGGCTAAGGGTTCTAAACAAATCACAAAGAGGAGTGTCTTGTGCCGTTAAACATTTGAAAAGAGTATGACAACGAGCAAGGGAGTTTAACTTGAGCTTTGAGCTTGGAGTAAAGGGCACCTATAGCTTCAAAAAATGGGCCTTTTATACCTATATGACTTAAAATTTCCATCATGTATGGCCAACCTAGCCTATCGAAGGCTTTTTAAGCTCAGAAATAAGGCTGGGGTGAGGGCTTTATTAATTATATCTATCAAGTTTACTGTCCTTCTCATATTGTCACCCGCCTGTCTAGCAAGCACAAAACCGACCTGGTCTTTATGTATTAATTTCGGTAAAATAAGGTCCAGATGGTTTGCAAATATTTTGGTAAATATTTTGTAGTCGGGCTATTGGTCTGTAGTTGGTGGGGGAGGCTGGATTTTTGGTATTACGGTAATAGATGAGTGTTGAAAGTGTGGATGGGGTATTTCTCTTTTCATTAAAGAGTCATAGAAAGCCAATAGATTAGGGGCTAGTTGTGGGAGTAGTTGATTAAAGTATGAGTATGTGAGCCCATCGAGACCTGGTGTTTTATGGGTTGGCATTTCTTAAACCACTTTCTCTAGTTCTTCCAAAGTAATGGCTGCATTTAGTGACTGTCTATCTTTGGAATTTAGTTTAGATAAATGTAGATTGGAGATAAAATCATCAAACGCTTGTTTTTTAGAATGATGGATGCTGGTCAGGGATCAAGCATTTTTAAAGCTTACTAAAGAATTTGCCGAATGCTGTTGCAATGCTTTTAGGACAGTAAGTAGGAGTTCCGTCATTTTGGAAAATTAACTTAGGGGCATTTCCTGAGGACCTTGCCCGTAGCTCATTCACCAACATTCTATGAGGTCTGTTAGAAAATTGGTAGAATTTCTGTTTCATCCACCTAAAGCCTGTCCATGAGCAACACCACCACTTGTAAATTAGCAATTGAAAGTTGATCGATAAGATTTTTCTCAACCTGTGTCAGTTGAATTAGGTATTTTTTGTGTTTAACTGCATTTTTCATAAGGAGGGAACCTGCTGCTATAAATTGGCCTCTAATGTAAACCTTATATACCTTATATATATAACCTCAGTCTCCCATAGTGTAGAGATTTGGGAGACTGAGCATTCGTTAAGTTTGAAAATTTTCACATGGGCTTGTGAAATAGATATTTTAATATCTACCTGTCATAGAAGGTTATAATGTAATGGTAACTGGCATGTGCAGGGGACATAGCTACCCATAAGGAGATCTAGAGCTATAAAGGAATGGTCAGACCACGAGTTGGTAATGATATTGGACTCCATCATCATCTGCAGGAGTGGGTTTGAGACAAGAAAATAATAAAATCTAGAGAAGGTGTGATGTACAAGTGAGAAAAAATAATATTGCTTGCTACTTGCGTGTTTTACTCTCTAGGCGTTAAACAGCCTATGTTACCTGATTCATTGATGAAAGGAAGTAGACCGCCTGAGAGTTTGCTTAGAAGGCTGGTGGCCCCTAAGTGACTTCCTATCCCTGGAAGGGGAGATAGTCAAATTAAAGTCCCCACCTATTACTGTGAGTGGGTGTGATGACACTAGGAGGGGGGGTATAGTGTCCCGGAGGAAACCAATTTGGCCCGTATTTGGGGCATATACGTTCAAGATTGTTATAGGCATTTTGTCGTGTTGGCAGTTGAGAAGGATGAAACACCCTTTAGTGTCTATTGTGGACGAGTGAACTTGAAGTATAGTGTTTTGCTTAAGTAATATAGCAACCCCTGCTTTGTCAGTTGGTCAGAGGCTGTGAATACCATAGGGTATTATTTAGGGGCAAATTTAAATGAGCTCCCCTTCCTAAAATGTGTCTCTTGGATAAGGATCACATCAGCCTGTGATTGGCAGAATTCCCTCAAAGCCAGCCACCTTTTACACAAAGAGTTCAACCCTTTAACATTGCATGAGTGATTACGTAGAGACATTGTAAAATGACTATTATGAGCATCCAATAGCGGCAGGTTGAGAGTACAGAGAAATTATCATATTGTAACTGAATATAGTATAACCAAAAAAAAAATGTAAATGAGCAGTTCAGAAACCTACTGCAGAAACAAAGTGGGCATAGGTAAGGCCCCTGGGTCCAAAAAGGAAAAAGAAAAAACATAGCAGTAATTAAAGAGGGTATAAGCCAGAGCAAGCTCAGGAATCCATGGTTTTTTCCATAGACTAATTGGGGTGGCATAGGGAGGTCGAGAAGAAGACGGTCTTTTACCACTAGTCCTCTTCTTTTTTCAATACTCAAGGAGTACGTTATCTTAATGGTGTCTTATGTTGATACAAATGGGAAGACGTAGATATCCTACATAGGATATAAAGGTATGTGGGCAGATATTTCACAAAAGATGTTTCCAACTGAGCATCAGAAAGAGGAGGATCTGTTCAGGTGCCTGTGGACATACAAGAGTTTGGGGTGCGTTGTGGGATTGGGAGCCGTGCCTTTGTCTTGGTGTCCACAATTTACTTGGAGTGGTTGCGGGTCTCTGACGAGATATAGGTGTCATCAGAGCGTCATCTGGGAGGGATGGGAGACCCAACCTTGACAAGAAAGCTTCACCCTCTTGGAGATCTTGCATATGATGCTGCGTACCGTCTTTGGTCACGGTCAGCTTGAAGGGGAAACCCCAACAGTATATAATGCAATGTTTTTGTAGATAAAGGGCGATTGGGCAAAGTGAACATCACTTTGCTAGTGTGATTGGGGAGAGGTCACTGAAGATTTGCAGTTTTTCTCCTTTTTGTTAATAGAGGATTTGTTGCGTGTTGAATTAAAGAGAGATTCTTTGCTTTCATAATAGTGGAACCTGATTATAATGTTGGTGGTTTGGGTGCCAGAGAACGATGGGCATGGTGCATGCACCAGTCTATATCTGGTATTGTAGGCACCAGGGTAGCAAAGAGGACCAATAGATAGTCTTGCAATTTTGCATCACCAACTGTCTCCAGGATTCCTCTGATGCAGAGATTTTGCCTTCTCTCTCTGTTTTCTAAATCCTCTTGTTGGGAGTGAAGTTGTGAGATTTGTTGTTTTAAAGTATGGCTATCTTCCTCTAAGACTTGAACATAGTTTACCAGCTCATCCATTTTGTTTTCTAAATGATCCGTTCTCTCTCTCTCCTACTAATGCCAGTTCCCACCCGCAGTTCTTGGCCTATTTTCCCCACTTTACTAGCTATGGTGTGGGAAATGTTCTGTAAAAGAATGTGAAGCTTTGAATCTAAAATGTCCACTGTCAGGCATGCTGATGTGGAATGAACCTGGCTGGTGGGAAGGTGGTTTACCTCAGCCATCTGGTCTGCAGGGTCAGCAGAGTGGTATGTCTGGGAGGCAGGATCACTCAAGGCCAGGGATCCAGAGCGTTTGAGGAATCTCTCCATGCGAGTAGGCCTCGGATTTTCAGCGGGTTTGTAGAACACCTTCTGCTGCCCGATTTTGCCCGTATGGGTCACCGGATGCTGCTGTATGGTTTGGAGGGGCTCCTCTTATGTATACAAGTTAATGGAAGCTGCAGAGGAGTGGAGAGGATCAGCGGTGTAACAGAGCGGGCTTAGTGTGTGTCTGCCATCATCAGCCTCTGTGCATGCGCCCCAGTATGTATCCTTTTTGCTAACACGCAGTTTCAAAGTGAGAGAAATTGAAGATTTTATCTACAAATACAACATCACAGTGTATTTTTTAAGATAGAGAAAAAATTGTCTATATTTGCTGTACAGAATGTTATTCTTTCTTTTTTTTTTTTTTATATATCAAACAAGGTTTTATTAATCAACTGGTGCATACATGATATGTTTGCTTTAACACATGAACTTGGTAACTAGTACAATAATTGTTGTAAAGTCAGTACATATGATACTGAGTAAATTATGCTTGTCATGTGAGGATATTCCAGATGTATACATTTAACACGTAAAAACTACACACCGAGACGCACATCCAAGAAATCACTCCATATCAATTTGGTTGCATTAGACACAGGTAGCAGACTCTTGAAGCCAACGATCCCATATCTTATTGTACTTGGCAGGGCAGCCTCTATTAATATATATGCATTTCTTATACAGCAAGGTATTATTCACCTCCACCTTCCATTCCACTATTTTAGGAGGCCCTTGTCTCATCCATTTTTTGGCTATAACCTTTCTTGCTGCAAAGAGTGTTTCATGGAGAAATGTTTTTGTGTATTTGTCAATTGTGTCTGGAATTATACCCAGAAGGCATTGCTTTGGGTCTAGAGCTAGGGGTGAGCCCATTGTATCGTGCAATGTCACAATTTGTTCCCATAAGCCTTGAATATTAGGACATGTCCAAATCAAGTGGAAAAAAGTACCTGTCTCCTTCCCACACATCTGGCATGTGGTAGATTGTGTACGCTTATATCTTGCCACTCTAAGGGGTGTAAGATATGCCCTGTGAAGAATGTAAAGCTGCGACAGACGGTCTGATAATTTGGGGGGGACAGCCTTACAAGACTTCAGTGCCTCCCCCCCACTCCTCATCCTCTATTGGTCCCACTTCTCTTTCCCATCTTGGTTTGAGATCATATGCTATTTTAGTAGATACGGGGTTGAGAGCATATTATAAAAAGCTGAAATCAGTTTATGAGGGTCTGTGCTCTTAATTACTGCCATAAGAACATTAGGTGTAGGGTTTGGGAGGGAGTCAGGAAATTGTGATTGTGCCGCATGACGGATTTGTAGAAATCTGAAGAACATCTGGTTCTGAATTGTAAATTCTTCTTTAAGTGAATCAAAGGTCTTGAGATGTCCGTCTTTTAGTAAGTGATGCAGGTAAAATACATAAAAATGTGTCATGAATTTTGTTGAATTCAGGAAGGTTCTTGTTATGCCATACCGGAGTGTAATCATTGAACTGTGGAATTTCAAGTTTAGAGGCGGCTAAGTCCCATATTTTCCTGTAATGATATATCATGGTATGTCTATTTTCTCCTAGTTCCATCCCCCCAAGCCCGATGCTATTGCATATATCGAGTCCTTGGTGTGTTGTGCCCACTTTGGACATAAGAGTGTGATAAATCTCTCGCTGTCCGTTTTATCTAAGTGGAAAAGCTGTGACAGTTGTGATGCAATGTAATATAGGTTAAAGTCAGGGAGAGCTGTGCCACCAAGGTCAGTCGGATTCTTGAGGGTTTGCCATGCTAGTTTGTGCCTGTTGGTACCCCACACAAATGGCTTAAGAAGGGATTCTAAAGATTTGAAATGTTTCAGGGGTAAGTAAACTGGAGTATGCCAGAGAACATACAGTATTTTAGGGAGTAAGATCATTTTAATTAAATTTATGCTACCCCAGGTCCCCAGTGGTAGTTTGGACCAAACCCGTACTTTATTTTTAAACATGGAAATGAGAGGGTCTATATTGAGGGTTACATAGTCCGCAGGGGATCTAGATATATGGATCCCTAGATATTTAATAACATCAACTCTCTGAAGCGGTAGTCTGGCTTGGGATTCTGGGGGTGGGAAGCTATCAATTGGTAGAATTTGGGACTTATCCCAATTGATTTTCAGTCCTGAAAATGTTCCAAATTGTTCGATCGTGTGGAGTGCAGTACATAATGAGGGGCCCGAGTCCGCTAAATATAGTAGCGTGTCATCTGCATACATACTAATTTTTTCAATTAAAGAGCCCAGTCTTAGTCCTTTAATCTCCGGGTTCACCCGGATGGATATCGCCAGGGGTTCTGCCGCAAGGGCATACAATAATGGCGATAAGGGGCAGTCAAACATCTGAGACGACCACCCATTAGCCACCACTCTGGCCCTGGGTGCCTGGTATAGTAATTGAACCCATTTAATAAATTTCAGGCCAAAGCCGTAACCCTCCAAGCATCTCCAGAGATACCTCCACTCCACCGAGTCGAAGGCTTTTGCTGTGTCTAGAGTCACCACAACTCGTGAGCCAACCTCCTCGTGTGTAGACTGTATATTAATATATAGTTTCTGGAGATTAAACGAGTTGTTGCGACCAGGCATGAAACCTGCCTGGTCTGCATGTATTAGTGACAAGATGACCTGATTAAGCCTAATGGATAGTACTTTGGCTAATATTTTAATATCAACCTGTAAAAGGGATATTGGACGATAGGATTCTGGGTATCCTGGGTCCTTTCCTGGTTTGGGGATGAGGACTATTGTTGCCTCTCTCATGGATTGGGGGAAAAGTCCCATTCTCGAAAAGATGATTGTATAACGTTAGCAGTTTAGGGATTAGTATTTCGCTGAATTGGGAATAAAACTCAATTGGGAGTCCGTCTGATCCTGGGGATTTAGACCTAGCGAAACTGGCAATAGCAATTGTAATTTCGTCTGTGGTGAGGGGTGCCTCTAGTAGGTTTATCTGTTCTTCTGTCAGCTGTGGGAAAATCACCTTCTCAAGAAAGAGAGACATGGATTGTGTCTCAGTGGGAGCTGTTGTTTTGTACAAGTCAGCAAAGAAATCTTTAAACATAGAGGTTACTCTGGGTGGGTCTGTTATTTGTTGTCCTCCAGGGCCATGTAGTGTGATAACCACCGGGGGCCTATCTTCGCTGTGTACCAAGTATGCCAATAACTTGCCTGCTTTTTCCCCATGTTCAAACATTTTTTGTTTAGGGAAAAATAGTTTTTGTCTAGCTTTCTGGTATTGTAGCTGGGTAACTACTCTAGTTTGTAGTTTAAGCAGGTCTGCATTTGTGGGAGTCGGGGTGGTGGCAAAGTGTCTTTCAGCAGAGGATAGGTCCTCCAGCGCCTTACTGAGGGCACTGGAGGAATTTGTCTTAATTTTATTGATAGCAGTAATTAATGTGGAGCGAGCGAATAGCTTAAATGAGTCCCATACTGCAGAGGGCGATGCTGTCATTCTCCACAAAGTATAGTCTCCATTTATCCATAAGCTCATCATCCTCAGGTAGAAGAGAGAGCCAAAATGGGTTCAAACGCCATGACCGTGGTGGTTTTGCTATAGGGATACTTAATGTAATCCAGTAGGGACTATGACCTGAGAGTATTCTGGGGCAAAATGCAGCCTCTGATAGTCTTGGTGTCAATTTGTGGGAGATGAGTATAAAGTCTATGTGGGACATGGAATTATGAGAAGATGAAAAGCACGAGTATGATTTGGCCTATGGGAACTCGAGGCGCCACGTGTCTATTAAGTGGAAGGTGGAGATGAGCTTAGAGAACCTAGTTTCATTGGGAGTATTAAGGGCAGGCGAAGTAAGTTGCAGCCTGCCTAGAGTCGGATTTAGTGTGGTATTGAAGTCGCCTAGCCAAACTGCAGATATAGCCGAATGACGGGCCATGAACGATAGTCCCTCTTTAATTATGGAGATGTTAAATGGGGGTGGTACATAGAAAACCATTATAAGTAGGGGTTCTCCATATAATTTAGCAAGGATAAATACATATCGGCCCAGTGGGTCAGTGGACAATTCACACAACTCAAAATGTACCGATTTGGCTATCAAGACTGAGACTCCCCTGGAATGGGATGTATGGGTAGAATGATACGCCCACCCAACCCATGGCCGGCGAAGTGCCATCTGGATGCTCCCTTCAACATGCGTCTCCACCAAGGCTATTATACCAGCATGTTGCTTCTAGAGGAATGTGAAGACTGCTGCACGCTTACATTTCTTGCGCATGCCCCTCACATTCCACGTGAGAAATTTTAGGGATGCCATGAACAAAACCTTTTAATATCTAATAAAACAGCTATGTTAAGCAATTTGCTCTTTATGTATAAGGCACATATGTTCCTAGTATGCAAACATAGCTGCATAAATCTTGTATCACACAACATATATGAACATTCACATGAACATAGCATTCGAGATGTTACCTGTTTTCTATGATTAGTATGCACAATCAAGTTTAACCAAACTATAAACAAATGAACTCCCACCCCCCTCCCTGCCCTGCACTGTCCCAAACTGGTGCGGGCATATTCCCTTAACTTGTGTCTAACTGGGAAACATTCCATCTTCCAGGTTATAGGTAAAATGCAAAACATCTGGCTAAGTCCCCGGGGACTGAGTAGAGAGAGGGATATCATCCATACCAGTTGTCTAAGGTATGGCATGGTCTCCCGATCCCCTTGCTTCCAATTAACTGCAACGAACAAGTTCCAGAAAAGATTCCAGTAATCATGGTACTGCTTCCCAGTGTTGTGTGGGGTAAAGTCTCGCTGCACGATGCATGTTGTCGGTAGGACTTCTGCCCCTCCGGAGCCCCGGAGGGTAAATGGACTCTTATACTGTGAATGTCCAGGATTTGTACTTTGTACTTGCGTTG
Source organism: Lithobates clamitans (assembly GCA_037952925.1). Classification (NCBI taxonomy): domain Eukaryota; kingdom Metazoa; phylum Chordata; class Amphibia; order Anura; family Ranidae; genus Lithobates; species Lithobates clamitans. The sequence goes on from JBBGZY010001165.1 coordinate 1,300,915, forward strand.
GTTCGTGAACGGTTCCATGTCGCAGTCACACAGTTGTTGTGTATAGTAAGAAACAGTTCACATCAAAAAGTGCGCGGTTTCCAAAAAGAAAAAAAAAAGAGGGGGAGAAAAAGGAGAAAAGGGTTCCATGCAACAGCAGGGGACAGTGTAGCTATGCGACTCTGAAGAAAAATTACGTTGTAGATGAATGTGGACATAATAGTTGGACCTTTATATGTACATATCTGGGACTTGATCAATCAGCTCTTTCAGGAATAGCACGACGTTCCAACCAGGAAATCACTTCCTCAGGATCTTCAAAGAAGACTGCACGACCGTCATGTTCTATTCTGAGGTGGGCAGGAAAGAGCATGGAATATTTGTGTTGTAAGTTCCTCAGCCTGCGCTTGGCTTCTGTAAAGCTCTGCCGACGGCGTTGTACCTCCGCTGAGAAGTCTGGGAAGATAGCTACTTTAACATTCCCTACTGGGATGTAGCCCTTCTCCCTCGCCATCCTCAGAGCTGTATCTCGATCTTTGTAATTGAGGAGTTTAGCTATGAACGTGCGAGGGCGGGCTCCCTGCAGGGGGGTTCTTGCTGGCATGCGGTGTGCCCGCTCCACCGCAAACATAGGGGAAAAGGCTTCTCTTCCATAGGCGTTGATCAAAAGTTGTTCCAAGAACATGGTAGTGTCCTTGCCCTCAGTCCCCTCTGGCAGGCCGATCAAGCGTATATTACATCTTCTCAGCCTATTCTCCATATCATCCTGTTTAGTAAGGAGTTGATGTATTTGTCATTGTACACGGTCTGAGGATGTTTGTAAGGGTCGAATGGCATCCTCCACCGTGCTCAGCCTGGTCTCAGCTTCCTTCACTCTGTCCCTGAGCTTTTGAAAGTCTTGCCTAATAAGGGAAATATCCATCTTGACTTCCTCAATTTGTGCTGTGAGGGAAGTTCTGCAAAAGGTAATTGCTTCAAGTAGTTTGTCAGTATCATTCGCTGTTCGTTCTCCCCCCCAGCTTTCTCAGAGGCTCCATCTTCCTCCATGTCCTCTTTGTCTTGTCGGCGGTACTGATCAAGTCTTGCCGCCGCTGCCTTCTGCGATTTGGTTGATGACATGCTGTGAGGGTCTGGGGTATCACCCAGCAAGTCCCCAATCTTGTGTTGGCGAAATTAGCAGCCTGTGGGACCGGAGAAAGTGCTGGCTAGGGCCTAAAAGCCACCAAGATGTCCGGGGGTAAAGTCAGCCCTTATGTGGCAAATGCGTGATATATTGCTACTCCGTTTGGGGTGCTGGTAATCTGGAGGTGCAGTGGGGAGTGTGAAAGGTCCCCAAAAGAAGTTTTTCACCAGAAATCGAAAAGGCAGCAGGCTGAGGATGCAGCATAGGCTGGATATGTAAGTGTGCAAAGATGACCGCAGGTCTCTGCATGCAGGCCGAAGCCACGGCCTAGCCTAGATGTGGCTGCCACTCCTTTTGGGGTACTGGGTGTCAAGGAAGTCTATAAGTGTGGGGAGGAATGTGTTCCAGATCCCCGAGGAGGTTTCCCAATAGCTGGACAGCAGCAGGGCACAGCTACCTTAAGATAGGCCAGAGGCAGAGGAGGACCAAGATGGCCACGGACCTCCAGGAATAGGCCGAAGCCGCGGACTTGCCTGAATCCGGCCGCCGTGTGGAGGATCGCCGCTCCACTCGGGCCGCCGTTTATCCGGTCGCTCTAAAAGTCAGTTCTGGGTATTGCAGATGTCCCAGGGAGGTTGATCCAGCAATTGGAGCAGTATAAAAAGTTCAGGATTAATTACAGCAGGAGTAATGGACGGAGCTCAGGGAATACACGTCCTACTCCATGCTGTGTCAGGCCATGCCCCCTGTTATTCTTTCTTTTTAATACGATGCGATTTCAGAGGTGGAGACCAAGAAGACTGCATTTGAAAATACAAAAAATACCCTGTATTTTCCTAAGACATGTGAAAATAAAATTATTCAGATTTTCTGCATAGTTTTAAAGCCTTTAACCACTTGCCGACCGCCTACCGCATATATACTGCGGCAGAGCGGCACGGGCAGGCAAAATCACGTACCCATACGTGATCTGCCTCCCGCGGGCGGGGGGTCCGATCGGACCCCCCCCCGGTGCCATCGGCGGTCGGCATCTGACTGGGAGCGTCGGGAGGCGAGGGGGAGACCATCCGATCGTGGCCCCCCCCTCGCGATCGCTCCCAGCCAATGGGAATGCTCCTCTGCCTGTGTGTCGTTTCACACAGGCAGAGGATGTGATGTCATCTCTCCTCGGTCTGGCAGTTTCCGTTCCAGCGCCGAGGGGAGATGACATGTAAGTGCACACAACACTCACACACACAGTAGAACATGCCAGGCATACTTTACACCCCCGATCCCCCCCCGATCGCCCCCCGATCCCCCCCCAATCACCCCCCCCCCCCCTGTCACAAACTGACATTAGCAGTATTTTTTTTTTTTTTTTTTTCTGATTACTGCATAGTGTCAGTTTGTGACAGTTAGTGTTAGGGCAGTGAGTATTACCCCCCTTTAGGTCTAGGATACCCCCCTAACCCCCCCTAATAAAGTTTTAACCCCTTGATCACCCCCCCTCACCAGTGTCGCTAAGCGATCATTTTTCTGATCGCTGTATTAGTGTCGCTGGTGACGCTAGTTAGGAACGTAAATATTTAGGTTCGCCGTCAGCATTTTATAGCGACAGGGACCCCCATATACTACCTAATAAATGTTTTAACCCCTTGATTGCCCCCTAGTTAACCCTTTCACCACTGATCACCGTATAACTGTTACGGGTGACGCTGGTTAGTTTGTTTATTTTTTATAGTGTCAGGGCACCCGCCGTTTATTACCGAATAAAGGTTTAGCCCCCCGATCGCCCGGCGGTGATATGCGTCGCCCCAGGCAGCGTCAGATTAGCGCCAGTACCGCTAACACCCACGCACGCAGCATACGCCTCCCTTAGTGGTATAGTATCTGAACGGATCAATATCTGATCCGATCAGATCTATACTAGCGTCCCCAGCAGTTTAGGGTTCCCAAAAACACAGTGTTAGCGGGATCAGCCCAGATACCCGCTAGCACCTGCGTTTTGCCCCTCCGCCCAGCCCACCCAAGTGCAGTATCGATCGATCACTGTCACTTACAAAACACTAAACGCATAACGCATAACTGCAGCGTTCGCAGAGTCAGGCCTGATCCCTGCGATCGCTAACAGTTTTTTTGGTAGCGTTTTGGTGAACTGGCAAGCACCAGCCCCAGGCAGCGTCAGGTTAGCGCCAGTACCGCTAACACCCACGCACGCACCGTATACCTCCCTTAGTGGTATAGTATCTGATCGGATCAATATCTGATCCGATCAGATCTATACTAGCGTCCCCAGCAGTTTAGGGTTCCCAAAAACGCAGTGTTAGCGGGATCAGCCCAGATACCTGCTAGCACCTGCGTTTTGCCCCTCCGCCCGGCCCAGCCCACCCAAGTGCAGTATCGATCGATCACTGTCACTTACAAAACACTAAACGCATAACTGCAGCGTTCGCAGAGTCAGGCCTGATCCCTGCGATCGCTAACAGTTTTTTTGGTAGCGTTTTGGTGAACTGGTAAGCACCAGCCCCAGGCAGCGTCAGATTAGCGCCAGTACCGCTAACACCCACGCACGCACCGTACGCCTCCCTTAGTGGTATAGTATCTGATCGGATCAATATCTGATCCGATTAGATCTATACTAGTGTCCCCAGCAGTTTAGGGTTCCCAAAAACGCAGTGTTAGCGGGATCAGCCCAGATACCTGCTAGCACCTGCGTTTTGCCCCTCCGCCCAGCCCGGCCCAGCCCACCCAAGTGCAGTATCGATCGATCACTGTCACTTACAAAATACTAAACGCATAACTGCAGCGTTCGCAGAGTCAGGCCTGATCCCTGCGATCGCTAACAGTTTTTTTGGTAGCGTTTTGGTGAACTGGCAAGCGCCAGCGGCCTAGTACACCCCGGTCGTAGTCAAACCAGCACTGCAGTAACACGTGGTGACGTGGCGAGTCCCATAAGTGCAGTTCAAGCTGGTGAGGTGGCAAGCACAAGTAGTGTCCCGCTGCCACCAAAAAGACAAACACAGGCCCGTCGTGCCCATAGTGCCCTTCCTGCTGCATTCGCCAATCCTAATTGGGAACCCACCGCTTCTGCAGCGCCCGTACTTCCCCCATTCACATCCCCAACCAAATGCAGTCGGCTGCATGAGAGGCATTTTTATGTCCTCCCGAGTACCCCTACCCAGCGAACCCCCCAAAAAATATGTTGTGTCTGCAGCAAGTGCGGATATAGGCGTGACACCCGCTATTATTGTCCCTCCTGTCCTGACAATCCTGGTCTTTGCATTGGTGAATGTTTTGAACGCTACCATGCACTAGTTGACTATTAGCGTAGGGTACAGCATTGCACAGACTAGGCGCACTTTCACAGGGTCTCCCAAGATGCCATCGCATTTTGAGAGACCCGAACCTGGAACCGGTTACCGTTATAAAAGTTAGTTACAAAAAAAGTGTAAAAAAAAAAAAAATATATGAAATAAAAAAAATAGTTGTTGTTTTATTGTTCTCTCTCTCTCTATTCTCTCTCTCTATTGTTCTGCTCTTTTTTACTGTATTCTATTCTGCAATGTTTTATTGTTATTGTTATTGTTATTGATTGTTATTGTTATTGTTATTGTTATTATGTTTTATCATGTTTGTTTTTCAGGTGTGTAATTATTTACACTTTACTGTGCTTTATTGTTAACCATTGTTAACCATTTTTTTGTCTTCAGGTACGCCATTCACGACTTTGAGTGGTTATACCAGAATGATGCCTGCAGCTTTAGGTATCATCTTGGTATCATTCTTTTCAGCCAGCGGTCGGCTTTCATGTAAAAGCAATCCTAGTGGCTAATTAGCCTCTAGACTGTTTTTACAAGCAGTGGGAGGGAATGCCCCCCCCCCCCCAACATCTTCCGTGTTTTTCTCTGGCTCTCCTGTCTCAACAGGGAACCTGAAAATGCAGCCGGTGATTCAGCCAGCTGACCATAGAGCTGATCAGAGACCAGAGTGGCTCCAAACATCTCTATGACCTAAGAAACCGGAAGCTACGAGCATTTTATGACGTAGATTTCGCCGGATGTAAACAGCGCCATTGGGAAATTGGGAAAGCATTTTATCACACCGATCTTGGTGTGATCAGATGCTTTGAGGGCAGAGGAGAAATCTAGGGTCTAATAGACCCCAATTTTTGCAAAAAAGAGTACCTGTCACTACCTATTGCTATCATAGGGGATATTTATATTCCCTGAGATAACAATAAAAATGATTTAAAAAAAAAAAAATGAAAGGAACAGTTTAAAAATAAGATAAAAAAATAATAATAATAAAGAAAAAAAAAAAAAAAAAAAAAAAAGCACCCCTGTCCCCCCTGCTCTCGCGCTAAGGTGAACGCAAGCGTTGGTCTGGCGTCAAATGTAAACAGCAATTGAACCATGCATGTGAGGTATCGCCGCGAAGGTCAGATCGAGGGCAGTAAGTTTAGCAGTAGACCTCCTCTGTAAATCTAAAGTGGTAACCTGTAAAGGCTTTTAAAGGCTTTTAAAAATGTATTTAGTTTGTCGCCACTGCACGTTTGTGCGCAATTTTAAAGCATGTCATGTTTGGTATCCATGTACTCGGCCTAAGATCATCTTTTTTATCTCATCAAACATTTTGGCAATATAGTGTGTTTTAGTGCATTAAAATGTAAAAAAGTGTGTTTTTTCCCCAAAAAATGCGTTTGAAAAATCGCTGCGCAAATACTGTGTGAAAAAAAAAAATGAAACACCCACCATTTTAATCTGTAGGGCATTTGCTTTAAAAAAAATATATAATGTTTGGGGGTTCAAAGTAATTTTCTTGCAAAAAAAAATTATTTTTTTATGTAAACAATAAGTGTCAGAAAGGGCTTTGTCTTCAAGTGGTTAGAAGAGTGGGTGATGTGTGACATAAGCTTCTAGATGTTGTGCATAAAATGCCAGGACAGTTCAAACCCCCCCCAAATGACCCCATTTTGGAAAGTAGACACCCCAAGCTATTTGCTGAGAGTCATGTTGAGTCCATGGAATAATTTATATTGTGACACAAGTTGCGGGAAAGAGACAATTTTTTATTTTTTTTATTTTTTTTTGCGCAAAGTTGTCACTAAATGATATATTGCTCAAACATGCCATGGGAATATGTGAAATTACACCCCCAAATACATTTTGTTGCTTCTCCTGAGTACGGGGATACCACATGTGTGGGACTTTTTGGGAGCCTAGCCACGTACGGGACCCCGAAAACCAAGCACCGCCTTCAGGCTTTCTAAGGCCGTAAATTTTTGATTTCACTCTTCACTGCCTATCACAGTTTCGGAGGCCATGGAATGCCCAGGTGGCACAAAACCCCCCCAAATGACCCCATTTTGGAAAGTAGACACCCCAAGCTTTTTGATGAGAGGTATAGTGAGTATTTTGCAGACCTCACTTTTTGTCACAAAGTTTTGAAAATTGAAAAAAGAAAAAAAAAAAATTTTTTTCTCGTCTTTCTTTATTTTCAAAAACAAATGAGAGCTGCAAAATACTCACCATGCCTCTCAGCAAATAGCTTGGGGTGTCTACTTTCCAAAATGGGGTCATTTGGGGGGGGTTTGTGCCACCTGGGCATTCCATGGCCTCCGAAACTGTGATAGGCAGTGAGGAGTAAAATCAAAAATGTACGCCCTTAGAAATCCTGAAGGCGGTGCTTGGTTTTCGGGGTCCCGTACGCGGCTAGGCTCCTAAAAAGTCCCACACATGTGGTATCCCCGTACTCAGGAGAAGCAGCTAAATGTATTTTGGGGTGCAATTCCACATATGCCCATGGCCTGTGTGAGCAATATATCATTTAGTGACAACTTTGTGCAAAAAAAAAAAAAAAAAAAAAAAATTTGTCACATTCCCGCAACTTGTGTCAAAATATAAAACATTCCATGGACTCAACATGCCTCAAAGCAAATAGCTTGGGGTGTCTACTTTCCAAAATGGGGTCATTTGGGGGGGTTTTATGTCATCTGGGCATTTTATGGCCTTCAAAACTGTGATAGGTAGTGAGGAGTAAAATCAAAAATGTACGCCCTTAGAAATCCTGAAGGCGGTGCTTGGTTTTCGGGGCCCCGTACGCGGCTAGGCTCCCAAAAAGTCCCACACATGTGGTATCCCCGTACTCAGGAGAAGCAGCTAAATGTATTTTGGGGTGCAATTCCACATATGCCCATGGCCTGTGTGAGCAATATATCATTTAGTGACAACTTTTTGTAATTTTTTTTTTTTTTTTTTTTTTTTGTCATTATTCAATCACTTGGGACAAAAAAAATGAATATTCAATGGGCTCAACATGCCTCTCAGCAAATTCCTTGGGGTGTCTACTTTCCAAAATGGGGTCATTTGTGGGGGTTTTGTACTGCCCTGCCATTTTAGCACCTCAAGAAACGACATAGGCAGTCATAAATTAAAGGCTGTGTAAATTCCAGAAAATGTACCCTAGTTTGTAGACGCTATAACTTTTGCGCAAACCAATAAATATACACTTATTGACATTTTTTTTACCAAAGACATGTGGCCGAATACATTTTGGCCTAAATGTATGACTAAAATTGAGTTTATTGGATTTTTTTTAGAACAAAAAGTAGAAAATATCATTTTTTTTCAAAATTTTCGGTCTTTTTCCGCGTATAGCGCAAAAAATAAAAACGGCAGAGGTGATCAAATACCATCAAAAGAAAGCTCTATTTGTGGGAAGAAAAGGACGCAAATTTCGTTTGGGTACAGCATTGCATGACCACGCAATTAGCAGTTAAAGCGACGCAGTGCCGAATTGTTAAAAGTGCTCTGGTCAGGAAGGGGGTAAAACCTTCCGGGGCTGAAGTGGTTAACAAAATCAGTTTTGGATGGAATTGTTAAATGCTTCAAACTTTGTGTGTGGCATTGTTTATCTTGGGGTTCAAAATACCCAAGGCTATTGTATTGTTTAAAAGCCTTTTTATTAGGTTGCAATTTTAGAGGGAGACATCAGGCCAATTATAATCAAGGAATCACTGTTAAGGCACACAATTGCAAACATAATATATCCACAAATATCGTTGATTGAGACATTGCACTCAAGTAGGCCCCAAAAATGAGAGAAGAGTATAATTTAGCCTGTATTCATTTAAAAAAAATCTCACTAATGAGCAGCATGCGGAAGCATAAGGGGTTGTATTTCTTTAGTGCCAAAGCACCATAATACAAGACAAACATTAACCCCTTCACGACCATATAACACATATATGCAGTATCCAGAAGTGGGCTTTATTCTTGGGCTCTTCATTAGGGATGGGCCAAACGGACCCCTGTTTGGTTCGCACCAGAATTTTCGAACACTGCGAAAGTTCAGAACCGAATAAAGAACCCCATTACAGTCAATGGGACCCGAACATCAAAAATCAAAAGTGCCCATTTTGAAGGCTTATATGCAAGTAATTGGGCATACAATGGTTATAGGGGTCCGGGTCCTGCCCTGGGGGACATGTATCAATAAAAACAAAGTTTGTGAAAAACATCATTTTTAAATGAGCAGTGATTTTTTGATTTTTAAAGTGAAAGCATAAAAATGAAAAATTCCTTCCAATATAGTGCCTGGGGGGTCCCCTCAGTCTACCTGTAAAGTGGCAGATCAGTACCATGTCTAGAATCTGCTGCAATATCCACATCTCCCCCCCACTGTAATATCCACATCTCCCCACTGTAATATCCACATCTCCCCCACTGTAATATCCACATCTCCCCTATGATTGTCTGCTTGCTTACCACTACACAAGCAGGCAGGTCCACGAGCAGTTGAGGCAATTGATGATGACGTCAGCGCGCCTCTCACCTAGACCACCGCCGGGTTTACCAAGATGACCGCTGCTCCGGAGCTAGGCCGAAGCCGCGGCCTTTCCTATGGTCGAGAGCCAGATGCAGCCATCAAAAAAGCCACATCTGTCTCACGAGCCATAGGTTCCCAACCCCTGCTATAGAGGTACTCTTGATGAAAGCAAGAATTGGCCTTGCTGTAAAAAATTGCAATGATATGCACCTGTCAAACAGGTGCAGAAAAATTGGTCTCCTTCATCATTACCACTGGAGACAACTTGGCTATACGCTGCGGCTTGGGGAACATGAATGCCAATTTGTCTACCAGTGTTCTCTCCTTTCTCTAGGCTCATGTTCCTGTCATCCGCAACCTCAGAACCAACATCTGAATCCAAAAATGGCTGGGCAATCTCAAGGAGCAAATGGCTGATGCTGTGGTCAAATAACTCAGCTGACTCCTCCATGGCTGATGTTGGGGCTATGGCAGGAATAGATGTGGACAAGAAGGCAGGTTTATCCACTCTGGCAATGGCAGGGGACTGCACACTTGTCTCTGCTTGCGTGACAGAGGATGAGGAGGATGAGGAAGGTTTAGTAAGACAGTCCACCATCTCCTCTGTGTGCTGTGGCTGGATAGCATGGGCAAACTCGCTAAACAGAGGAAATGATGCCCTGCCTGAGGACTGACCGCCATGTCCACCTTTGCCTGTCGACACATTTGTTGCTGGCCCCTTTACAGTGCCAAGGGAACATCTGCCTCTCCTTGTTGTCCTCCCAGACATTATTGGAAGGGAGGGGGTGGTGCTTATAAGCAAATGTAAAGAAGAAGTTGAAATCTGTACGTGGATGCACTTTAATCAATGTAAAGTGGTGTTTGGTGCACTTTAATTTGAGTACTCACATTACACAGACACACTTCATGAATAGATAAAGGACAATCCGCAACTCCATACATGCTCTTTAAATCAATCCAAATTTATTATATCTCCATAAAGATAAAAGTACAGCAGAGGTAGACACTCCACGGATACACTATAATATACTGCAATATAAGGCACCAAACATACAGTGAGGCACAGAACTATATGGCGTTAAACTGGCAGTGTTGCACACAGAAGTAAATGGCGTTAAACTGGAAGTATTTCACACAGAAGTTAATGGCATTAAACTGGCAGTAATGCACACAGAACTATATGGCATTAAACTGGCAGTAACGCGCTCCAAAGAAGTACAGTAAATGGCGTTAAACTGGCAGTAACGCACACAGAACTATATGGCATTAAACTGTCAGTAATGTCAATGTCTAATCTGCCTGTTACTGGCAGGATCTTCATGACAAATGCACAAAAAACTATATGGCGTTAAACTGGCAGTAACTCACACAGAACTATATGGCGTTAAACTGGCAGTAACGCACACAAAACTATATGGCATTAAACTGACAGTAACGCACACAAAACTAAATGCCGTTAAACTGGCAGTAATGCACACAGAATTATATGGTGTTAAACTGGCAGTAACGCACAAAAAAACGATATGGCATTAAACTGGCAGTAACACTGTTACATACCTAAAGGGTGAGCCTGAATTGCAGAGGATGGCCTCTTCTACGCCTCCGACTCGAGGGCCCCTGGTAGTGGTGACAGGGGTGCAGGAGTGCGGAGTGGTATGAGTGCCTGGCAGGATCAACAGCAGAAGGATCAGATGGCCGGCACAGCTGACGGATGGATCAGTAGACAGGAACTGCAGACTGGACAACTCAGCAGACAGGACAACAGACTGGATGGATCAGGCAGACAGGACAGCAGACTGGATGTATCAGGCAGACAGGTGAGCAGCCTGGATGGCTCAGCAAACAGGCCCAGCGGACTGGATGATCAGCAGACAGGTGAACAGCCTGGATGGCTCAGCAGACAGGCCCAGCAGACTGGATGAATCAGCAAACAGGTGAATAGCCTGGATGGCTCAGCAGACTGGATGGGAGTCCAGGATCGTCAGGCAGGCCGGGTCGGTAAGCAGGCTGGCAGCAGAGGTACAAAAAGGAGCAGGCAGAGGGATTGTCAAACAAGCCAAGGATCAGGTACAGGCAGATAACAGGAATAGTCTCAAAGCAAGCCGGGTCAAAACAGGAGCAGATATCAGGTTTTCAGGGAACATACACAGAGCTGCAGAGCAAACAGCAATGATGCAAGTGCCAGACAGGTTTAAATAACCCGCCAGACACTAACGAGTGCATGTGTGCGTGCGCATAGACGCCCGCAATCGTGCACCGATGGGTCTAATCTGCCTGTTACTGGCAGGATCTTCATGACAAACGCACAAAAAACTATATGGCGTTAAACTGGCAGTAACGCACACAGAACTATATGGCGTTAAACTGGCAGTAACGCACACAAAACTATATGGCGTTAAACTGACAGTAACGCACACAAAACTATATGGCGTTAAACTGGCAGTAACGCACACAGAAGTAAATGGCGTTAAATTGGCAGTAACGCATACAGAAATGAATGGCATTAAACTGGCAGTAACGCAATCAAATAGACGGTGTTCAATTGTTACTACACTGACGCTATCTGAACTGTCCTTACTCTATATACTAATAGTACTAATGTAAAGATTACTGACACAGTCTCACTACACTACACTGAAACTATCTGAGCTGTACCTACTCTACAATAATGTATGTATGAATGACACGGTCTCATTACACTACAGTGAAACTATCTGAGCTGTCTCTACTCTAGCTGCACACTATGCAAAGCCAAATGATGGTCCTCCTTACTACACTCACACTCTCCCTAGACTGACACTAAGCTAATATTCTACACTGACATTTGAAGCAAAATAGCACAGTATAGCACACTAACTAATTAATAGCACTGAACAGAGCCCTGTTCTATCTCTCTCCATGTCAAAATCACACTGAAAATGGCTGCAGTTGAAAGAATACTTTTATACTGTGGGGTGGGAATAAGCCAAGATTGGTTAAATTCATGATGACAGTGTCCAATCATGACTCTGACAGTGCTCTGTGCCCTGATTGGCTGAAGCTTTCACTGCTTCAGCCAATCATGCCTTGCAATGCACTGTTCAGCACCGCAATGCATTGTGGTTGGTTCGGGGGGAGTAAACAAACGGTCGAACGACCCGTTTGTTCGGATGTTCACTGAATGCCTGAACAGCAAAAGTTCGGCCCGAACTTATGCTCGGGCCTAACGGTTTGCCCATCCCTACTCTACTCTCCCTACTAACAATCAAGAACCAGGAGAACTGGCACTTGATCACATGATTGCTGTGATAGTCTGTGATTGGCTGTCACAGTGATCATTTACTCTGTAACTCATCTCTGTGTTGTTTCTCCTCTGTGAAGAGGAAAAGATACGTTGTATCTTTTCTTCTTTGCTAGAGAAGAATTTTGTACTAAAAAAGGTCTGTGCGAAAAAAAATCAATTAAATCAGGGTTTCATCTTGTATGGTGAGTGTTAATGTCAGTGTTTCAGTGTTATTGTCTGTGTCAGTTAGTGTCAGTGTGTCAGTTAGTGTTAGTGTCAGTTAGTGACAATGGGGGGTGATTTACTAAGACGAAGGCACTGCACCAGTTCATACATTAATTGGTTCACCGGAAAAGTCGTTAATTGAATGTGCGAACCAGCGCACATTGAAGTGCAAATAACAATATCAAATACCCGCATATATAAACTACAACTGGCGCTAGGGTAACTGCGGTTTTCTCATTGATAATAGCGCACGCCCAGTACAATTGGTGCATTTCATCTCATTGGATATGTCTTTTTAGGCAATTAGTAGGTGTACTCAGTTAATTAACCCTTTTGATACTAATCACATTCCTATCACTTCTAATACATCTTTGAAATGTGTTTTTTTATTTTTTTACCCAAATCTTTTTAGTACTTTACAAAGAACAGAGAAGTGTTCCTAAACCCAATAAATTAATATTTTCAGATCTTGATCTTTAAGGGTGACAATACACTGCAATCAGTTACATCTTAAATAAATTAGATTAATGCAAGAGCCTGTTTGATTTCCTATATTTTGAATTAATTGTTCAAGTGCGTCTATTACCTATTTTGCCTAAATATTGAGGTGTACAGAGATTGGCCAATCAGATTGCATAGTGCATGACCATCTTAAGTGCCAAATTTGGAATGTAGATGTGTCACGACCCACTTGTATTTTCCTATCAATATTTCTTGGGCATTATACAAGGCACCTGAAAAACGACCTTTTTTCAAGACATACTAGAGTGATCAGGAATCTTCAAACTACAGGTCTCCAGTTGTTGCAGAACTACACATCCCATGAGGCATTGTAAAACTCTGACATTCACAGACATGACTAGGCATGATGGGAATTGTAGTTCCTGACCAACTGGAGGGCCGTAGTTTGAAAATCCTGTGCTAGACCATTATTATGCCTCCAGAATTGGGAGCGTGGCATCTACCCAACTTCTCCCTGCTGGTGGACACAAGAACCTACATCTATAGATATATCTATATCTAGATATAGATATAGATATATCTAGATATATCTATATCTAGATATACACACACACTGAAGCAGGAAGCAATATATATTGGCCCGGAAGTGAATCTGTACACATGAAGTAGGTATGTGTTTTGAGGCCAAATTATTTAGACATACACACATGACCCACACAAATACCACCCCATGTAAAAATAAATCAAAAATTATCTTAATTTGCAAATAAGGATCATCTCTTCCTCAGAGAACAGTAGGCGGGGCATGGTGGTGGGAAGAAATTAGCATCAGTACAAGCAACTTCCTGGAAGGGCGTGATGTCATTTCTTTGTGCTTCCCACCGCTTTGGGAACCAGATAAGTGTGATGGGTACATACCTCAGTGCACACAGGAGTTGCGCATCTCACATACACAGCAGTCACGCATCTAGATGCATTTGGCGCATCTAGCTGCAGGAACCCAATTTTTATGGAAATTAATAGTAAAGCAGATGCAGATTTCCAGGACTGGACTAACAAATGTTTATAGTGAAAGGCAACTGGTGTTTTCTATTAAACAAGGTCTAAATGGACCATTGACATGCATCACAGTTAAACCTAGGAATGTGTCTTTGCAAAGTTAAACTAAATGAAATCCTTTCTTATTTTTGCTTGGGGATAGAATGCAGAGGGATTAGAAGTCTTTTCAGTTTTTGGGGATGTCTGCACCCCTGATAGGGTGACAACACCTTCCAAATTTTGCCAGGTTCTCCTTTAAATTTATTTACTTCCTGTCACATAGCTAAACAGGAAGTGAGGGTAAAACCCTACCAATGTCTTTCATTGGGGACACACAGGTCAATCTAAATGGTTTCCCCATTATATCCGGTCGAAAAGTCTGCTCGTCTGTATGCTAGTTCGACGGACAAAAAGCCATGCTAGGGCAGCTATTGGCTACTGGCTATGAACTTCCTTGTTTTAGTCCGGTCGTACGTCATCACGTACGAATTCGACGGACTTTGGTGGATTGTGTGTAGGCAAGTCCGTTCATTCAGAAAGTCCACCATAAAGTCCGTCGAAAAGTCCGCCGGGCAAAGTCTGACGTAAAGTTCGACTGTGTGTTTGCGGCATTAGGTAAATTGCACTCTAGGATTTTGCTCTGTACACCCCAAATTATTAGGTATCTTAGACTTTGGGGCTTATTTACTAAAGGCAAATCCACTTTTCACTACAAGTGCAATTGTTGGAGATCCGAGGGGGACATGCAAGGAAGGTAAAACACAGCATCTTTGCTTCTACATGTTTGGATGATAAAATCACCAGTGCTTCCCCTCAGATTTACAGGGAGTACACTTGTATTGTAGAGTGGATTTGCCTTTAATAAACCCCAAAATACCTAATAATTTAGGGTGTACACAACAAAGTGCTAGAGTGCAATTTGCCTAATGGGGACACTAGTTAGATTGATCTATGTGTCCCCAAGGAAAGACATTGGTAGGGTTTTACCCTCACTACAGCTCACTTCACTAAGCTGCAGCTAGGAAATCTGTTGCATAAAAATTGTTTAGGGGGGAGTGTAAAATGCATTACTTGGATTGAGGATGCATCTGCAAAACAAATTATTAATAAAACACATAAAACACAAACTGTCATGAGCAGGTGTGACCAGAACCGTGTGATCTGCGACAGAGGACACCAAAAAGTATATAAGTGAAAATATATTAATTTATTAAAGAAAGTGAGTAATATAATACAACCAACTCCAATATGATACAGTGCAATAACCAACCACAGACAGAGACCCACAAATAACAATAGACAGATAAGTGCAATAAATGGGAAATACCAGGTTCATAAACAATAGCCAGGCCAGGGTCATACACAGCAGATCAGCAGATGGACAGGGGATGTTCCAGAGACATAAACGTAAGCCAGGCCAAGGTCATACACAGGGAGATCAGCAGATGGGGTAAGGAACACAGGCCAGGGAGAGGATGGATGGGTCAGACTGCAGGCAGGGATGCAAGGTAACAGGTGGGACAGGATAGGGTCCGAGACAGGGAGACAGGAGTCAGGTTCAGGGCACATGATCAGATCACTAGCAGGTCAGGAGGCAATGAAGAAGTCAAGGCAAACATGTGAATGTTTGCCGGGTATTTATAGGCTTGTGATTGGCCTCAAGTGACACCTGATTGCAGGAGGTACTGTCTGCTCCACACTGCCAGGATCCATCCGCTGGTGGACGCCAGTACTGCGGCCCAAAGATGATATACTATTAACAGGGAAAAGCTCTCCTGACAGTTCCAAACTGCCAGGAGACACCTGCTGGTGGACCTCAGTACTGCATGCCAAATAACAGGTATTACCAGCGGATGGAACATTTCCTGACACAAACATTTGCTACAAATTTTATTGATTAACAAAACAGGACTTGGAAAAGAGCAGGAAAAGCAAAAAACATGTGTATGTTAATTTGAGACACTAACAGAATTTGCTTTTGAGGTCTGACCATTTTGCAGAGGAAATTAACAGGTAGTTAAAAGGACTGCTCCCACAAAGGGACAGTCTCTTAAGGACTTAAACATTTAGAAGTCACAACAGCTTGAGGAAGATTTTGTAAAATAATGCAGCACAGACAATTAAATCTAAGTGAAACTAACAACCTACAAACAATACAGATTGACAACATCAAAAATATTTTAGTGAAAAATATCCCCCCCCCCCGAAAAAAAAAGTAAAAAATACTTGTGCTAAAACACATGTTTTGCAAAGACATAACAAACAAAATACAAAGAGAAAATACATGTGTTACACACACGCACACACACACATACACACACGCACCAAAAGCCACAGCAAAAAACCAAAGTCCCTGAGCATGCCCAGAACAACCCAAAACACAGCTAGCACAAAATAAGTCACCCCCTGTCCAAAATTAAGCACATCATCCAGCATGCTACAAAATTATAGATGGGACAAACACCCCCCCGGTCCAGGGGGGCAAACAATGGAACCTAACATGGGCAAAAGTTATACAACAAATACCATTGAAGTCTATGGGAATTGACTTGGTAATTTTGCGAGTCCCCACTTGGCTGGCTTATATTCTAGTTTTTGGCCTTAAAATGGGTATGGGGGCCCAGGTCCCACCCTGAGGGACATATATTAATGTCACCAATTTGGACAACCCTAAAAACGAAACAAGGAGAAGTGCTTTTAAAAATGCAAAATTGCTTAAAAGCTAATAACTTGGGGGGGCTTACTCTGCCTGTAAAGTGGTGCATCTGTAGTATGTATCCAACATGCTGTTTCAAAGATGTACGGCTTTAGAGAAAACTTACAAATCTACATTGCAGCTGCAAGATTTTAACCCAAAACAAAAAATAGCCTGCCCACCCAATACATACAAGGCCATTTGGGACTGTTAAGGCTAAAAAAGAGAACCCCACGTGAAAAATACCACCCCAAACTAAAAACATATTGTGCCCCTCCCATACTAACAACCCCCTAGCCAAACACACAGCAGGCCAGCCCATGAAAGGGGATGGATGCTTGGGGGCAGGAGGGGCTTGGGCACCCCAAAAGTTAACCACATTGTTCCCATATTCAGGGGGACAAGGGCCTCTTCCACACAACCCTAGGCTGGGGTTGTGAGGGGCTGCAGACAGGGGGCTTTACAGAATGTGGAAAACCCCTTTAAACTAGTGGGTACAAGGTGCTTTGTGGTTGGTATTGAGCTGAGCCCAACATGCCCCAAAGGCAGCCAGCTATGTTGCGTGCATGTGGCCTTGTATGGTTCAGGAGGGGGTTGGGCAATCGTTCTTCTGGCCCCTTTCCTAGCTGGCCCTGTTGTATGCTCTGAAAAAGGATGTGGTTTGGATTGGTGAAGGCAGCTCACAGTCTTTTGAGAATAGAGTGAAGTGTGGGGTTTCCCTTTAAAAGCAAAAGTTAGCCCATGGAAATCCAAGAGGTTGGGGGGGGGGACAAGAGCATTGTAGAATGGAGTGTGGAGTTTGCCTCTAAAAGCAAAAGTTAGCCCATGGAAATCCAAGGGGTTAGAGAGGGGTGACAAGAGCATTGTAGAATGAAGTGTGGAGTTCCCCTTTGAAAGCAAAAGTTAGCCCATGGAAATCCAAGGGGTTAAAGGGGGAGACAAGAGCATTGTAGAATGGAGTGTGGAGTCCCCCTTTAAAAGCAAAAGCTAGCCCATGGAAATCCAAGGGGTTAGAGGGGGGAGACAAGAGCATTGGAGAATGGAGTGTGGAGTTCCCCTTTAAAAGCAAAAGCTAGCCCAAGGAAATCATATGCATTAGAGGGGGAAGGTTAAATGCCCTTTTAGGAGGAGCTAGAGGAGCGAGAGTGTTTTACATAATTTACATCTTTTTACATAATTTTAACAAGGTGCATGTCACATGTTGGCAACAAAACATGCTAACATGACCTGTTTGCAAATCTCCTTAAAAAAAACTCATAAAGGTGAACCAACGTAAAAAAAAAAATGTCAAGTTTAAAGGTGCGCCCGTTCAACCCATGCAATTGTATGTACGTTGCCTAACATTTACTAAGATTTTGGCCACGCACTGAACAAACGCATGTGAACGATTTGTGTGGCCGCATGCTGACAGTGCCACTACCATAGTGCCATAAGGTAATTATCTCACCTCCCTTGTGAGATTTCCATCCCTATTGTTTGAAGCTGCAGACAGAGAAGCTTCTGTAGTGGGAAGTGAGGAGGAGCAGGAAGGAGGAGGACTGTGGACCTTATGCTACCAATCAATAGCATTCATATGCTTCTCCAAAAGAATTCCATGGTAAAAAGCCATGTGTCTATTTATGCATGTGACACCAAATGATTTACCACAATATGCTTCTGACAGAGACTGCAAATAACTATGGTACTGTCTGCAGCACATGTGCAGAAAAAGGCCCACAGCTGGGCTTTGTGGAGCAGACCTGAGGTCACATACCTGGTTACATGAAGAATAACGCATCTCGTACAGCTCCAGCTCAAGGGCCACTGATAGTAGAACAGTAACCAATAGAGCACAGCAAAGTATAAGTGCCTATGATCAGTCCAGAAGTCTACATTGGTAGTAGCCGACACTTCTCTAAGTGGATGCCAGGAGATTGAACAGCTGACAGCAGGCAGATGTTACTGCAGAGCAGGCAGTAAGCATTCGGGCTGGCACAGTGCTTGACTGACGACAGGATTTGGATGCGTAGCAGGAAGCAGGAGACAGATGACAGCGTACTGGACTGAAAAAGCCGTAGCAGGCTGGATGAGCAGGATGCAGGGCTAGGGCGGTAACAGGCATGCATAGACGGCAGAGAGAAGAGTGGACAGGTCACAGGCCAATGTCAGCAAAGGTGTAATGCCGCGTACACACGGTCAGACTTTTCGTCTACAAAAGTCCGACGGACGCCGACGGACTAAAGCTGGCTGACAATCCGATCGTGTGTGGGCTTCCCTGGACTTTCAGCGGACTTTTTCAGCCTCAAATCCGACGGACTTTAGATTTGAAACATGCTTCAAATCTTTACGTCGTAACTACGCCGGCCCCCGAAATCCGCTCGTCTGTATGCTAATCCGACGGACAAAAAAAGCCGCATGCTCATAAGCAAAAACTAAACGGAAGCACTCGGTCTAGTAAAATTCGTGTTCGTATTGTAGGTAGCACATTCCTCGCGCTGCAAAATCTGTGATCGTTGAATGCAGCGCATTTAATGTCTTCTTTACGAATGCTATAAAGAACGAAGATGTTTTGCTGTTCATATTCAAACAGAGTTCTCCCAAACTGATTTCTGGATTCTTTTTCTCTTTGATCTCATGAATGATATAGTATGCTTTTTAAAAACAATGTTTCCATACTAATAATAATTTTTACACTTGTTTTTTTTTTTGGTGGAGTCATCTTTTATTGTAAATTTTATCCAGATGTTTATTTTATGATTGTTGTCGAACTTATTTTATGTTTAGTTTTTTTGGGGGGTTTTGGTGT
Organism: Lithobates clamitans; assembly: GCA_037952925.1. Lineage (NCBI taxonomy): Eukaryota > Metazoa > Chordata > Amphibia > Anura > Ranidae > Lithobates > Lithobates clamitans. The sequence continues at coordinate 1,320,290 of JBBGZY010001165.1, forward strand.
TTGTAAAGTTACCACAAAGAACCATTGTTTTTTTTTTTTTTTGGTTTTGGTGTTTGTAAAGTTACCACAAAGAACCATTTTTTTTTTGTGTTTGTAAAGTTATCACAAAGAACCCTTTTTTTTTTTTTTTAGGTGTTTGTAAAGTTACCACACAGAACCCTTTTTTTTTTTTGGTGTTTGTAAAGTTACCACAAAGAACCCCTTTTTTTTTTTTTGGTGTTTGTAAAGTTACCACAAAGAACCCTTTTTTTTTTTTTTTTTTTGGTGTTTGTAAAGTTACCACAAAGAACCCTTTTTTTTTTTTTTAGTGATTTTTTCTTTTTTGTATATAAAGGTAACCCAAAGAACCGTTTTTGGTTATGTATCATTTTTTTAAAAAAAAGTTACCACTAGAACATTATTAACATAATGTATTTTTGGTGTGTTTTTGCAAACTCAATGAGATTGTTGTCCCTTGTTAATTTGACATTGTGTCTAAAATCAATGATTTAAAATAAAACACATAAAGTCTTTTCATAAACTCAAAAAATATCCATTTATTTAAAAGTCTGTGGACAAGAAAATTGGGATCTTGAGGAGTCCATATAAGAGGGAGCACAATCTGGTTCAGGAATCCCAGAGATTAACAGCAGCAGCAGATGATATAGATGTCCCCAGACTGTGGTACTACAACAGCCTGCGTCTTCTGTCAGACCAGACTGAACCCAGGTCATCACTTTCTTCTCTTCCCTGCAGCCTTTCCTCCATGCTGCCCTGCACCTTTCCCTGCAGCCTTCCCTGCAGCCTTCTTTGGAGGCTGTGGCTCTGATGTTTCAGTTGTGGCAGGAGGAGGAGGAGGAGGGGGGCTGCCTCATGTAGCTGGGTGTTTCTTGTTAGCGTGCCCTGCAGCCCTTTCTGGATTGCTTCCCCAAATAGTCGCTTACAAATGAGGCGCTGCTCCCAATCCATTTTAAGAAGCCTGCTGGCTAAGTAGCAGCCATAGGACTCTTCCGCTTCAGGGGGGCTCCTTAAAAAATGGGAGGCCTCTTGCATGAGGCGCAGGGATGCCTCCTGTGTGACCGTCCCCTTAGCCTGGGTACATAAACATCATCTGCTGATGCTCCTGATCTCATTGATTCCTGGATCTTGTTATGCTCCCTCTTATACATGTTCCTCAAGACCCCAATTTTCTTTAACAATGTCTCCATTGTTGCTTCTGGGATGGTCGCCTGGACAAATGACAGAAGTCTCTACAGTGTTGACTTCCTCACATGCTTTAAATAATACTGAGGGTGTTTCACCTTCCACAAATTCCTCATTTCTCTATATGTGGAAATAAAAGCTGTAATGAAATCTGGGTCCTTAAATAGGGGATTCATAATGTCTGTAAAAGATAAAGATACAAGACAAAAAACACTTATTAGGTTTCTGCTAAACCCTCATCTTCTTATCCCTATGTAGGCCTCATCAATCTGTCAAGCCATATTGGCCACTTGCTACAAAGTCTTGACCAAATGTATAAATTTAAACTTACCTTCGTTTAGTAGCGTCCCGGTCCACTATCACCTACGCACAGAACGTACGTACGACACAATACGTAACAGCGCTTTATACACTGCACATGCGTAATACTACGCCTACTTGTCCCGCTCCTGACGTTCTTTTTGTTTACGCATATAACCCGCCCTTGACTCTACGCACAGAACGTACGTACGTACGACACGTGCGCAAGAGCCCTCTTTATACACTACGCATGTGTGAAACTCCGCCTGCGTCGCCCGCCCCTGACGTTCAATTTTAACTCATGTTCTCTGCCCCTTAATTCTACGCACAGAGCGTACGTACGACACGTGCACAAGAGCCCTCTTTATACACTACGCATGTGTGAAACTCCGCGTGCGTCGCCCGCCCCTGACGTTCGATTTTAACTAATATTCTCCGCCCATTTTTTTTTTACGGCAAGTAGTGGGGTGAATAATGGCAGAGACACATCAGGTGTGTACTACCTCAGGTAGCGAAGAAAGCCCGGAGGCCGGAACGTCAAGATCTGTGAAGCCTAGATTTAAGGCCTCCAATATGTCCTTTAAAGAGATGGTGGAAATGGTGGCCATTCTTAAAAAAAAGGACTATGATGGGAAGTATGGGCTGTACGCCCGGCCAAATTTGCGAAAAGCCAAAATAATGGCGAAGGTAGTGAAGACCTTACAGGCTTATTTTGGGGTACAACGCTCGAAGGATCAAATTTGAAAAAGATGGTCCGACCTCAAACTCCGGGAGCCGGATCAGTACAGACGTGCTGAAAAAGTGCTGAAAAAAAGTAAGTACTTGTCGTGTTTTCATCTTGTGTTTATTACCTCGTATACTGCTCCATGTGCTTTTCTTTCCTATACGATTTTTGCATCGTTTGAAACGATCTTTTAATAAACCTCGTTACATATCTAGAGAGATATAGATATATCTATATATAGATATATCTATATATATATCTATATTTATATATATAGATATAGATATATATTTATCGTTATATTTATATCTTTCTTTATTTCTATTTATATATATATATATATATATATATATATATATATATATATATACCGTATTTATCGGCATATAACACGCACTTTTTTCCCCTGAAAATCAGGGGAAAATCGTGGGTGCGTGTTATAGGCCGATACCCCCCCCAATTGTGTGTGATCGGAGCGATCGCGACAATTGCCGCGATCGCCGCCGACATACACAGCCGTGTGGAAATTCAAATACGGCGCCGAGACTGCAGTGTCTCTGCGGAGCGGAGCTACACATAGCCGAGAGTCTTCGGGTTTTCTCTGCGCCGCTTACAGTTGCGCCCATAGGGCGGAACTGGGCGGGACTGTAAGCGGCGCCGAGAAACCCGAAGACTCTCGGCTATGTGTATCAGCGCTCCGCCGAGACACTGCAGTCTCGGCGCCATATTTAAATTTACACAGGGCTGTGTATGACGGCAGGGATCGCGGCGATCCCACAAAGCTGGACGGGGGCAAGGCTGCATGGGGGGGCAAGGCTGCATGGAGGCAAAGCTGCACTGGGGCAAGGCTGCACTGGGGCAAAGCTGCACTGGAGCAAGGCTGCACTGGGGCAAGGCTGCACTGGGGACAAGGCTGCACTGGGGCAAAGCTGCACTGGAGCAAGGCTGCACTGGGGCAAAGCTGCACTGGAGAAAAGCTGCACTGACATGGCTGCACTGACATGGCTGCACTGACATTGCTGCACTGACATGGCTGCACTGGGGCAAAGCTGCACTGACAAGGCTGCACTGGACACTGGGGCAAGGCTGCACTGACACTGACAAGGCTGCAGATGGACACCGATAACGCTGCATTGATGGGCATTTTAATGTAAGTCTTTCTTCCTTAAACTTTACTCCTAAAAGTTTTTTTCCTTAAAATTCCCTCCTTAACTTGGGTGCGTGTTATACGCCGGCGCGTGTTATACGCCGATAAATACGGTATATATATATATATATATATATATATATATATATATATATATATAATGTTTTTATAATATTTAAATTTAGATATATTTTTAGATTTAGATTTAGTTTGATATTTATATTTATATTTATTTATAGATATAGAGAGAGAGAGATCAAGATTGTAAGATATATTTAGATATTGATATCTAGATATCGAGATATCTATCTATCTCGATATGTCTTTAGAAAATTAAATATTTAAGTCAACTAGGAACTCTACACAAACAGACAATTTTTACACCACTTCACTACAAATGTTTGAAGATTACTATGTCCTAAAATATCTGTGTGCTAAGTATATTCATTTTTTGCTTCACATAGGGGAAAAAAAACTCAGCCAAGAAGAACCCAGTCCCCCCCAACCAAAAGAACATACTTGGGAAATCAGCCCAAGCCCCACTGAGGATGTGGAGGAAGGAGAGGTGGGCGACATGGGAACCCCACCAGGTGAGTGTCTGACACACCAGCTTACGGTAATCTATGCATGGCTGCCTTTTATTTTATGTAATTTTTCTACTCTATTTTAGGTGATCTGGTTGTGCTTGACTCAAGCAACAGCACCACCCCCCGAGGATGTTCATGAAGTATGCGACATGGGCACCCCACCAGGTCATTGTCTGAGACACCAGCTTATGGTAAGGTAAACTATATATGTCTGTATATTTCTAAACACATCTTTTTTTCATTCAATTTTAGGTCCAAGTGACTATTTCACCACAGACAGTGCCCAACGGCTAATAGCTCAAATAATGGCCTGGAATGGGGAGATAGATCAAATGCGGAATCGGCTGGATCATATGCAGCAGGAAATGAAGGACATGATTGATGTTTTGGGTCGAATCTAAATGCCCTTTTTGAAACCCAAAAACATCGATCATGTCCTTCATTTCCTGGTTTGCTGACCCCATTCTGGGCCTTCTCTTTATTATTTTGTGTAAATGATATGCCTGTTTAACAACATCAACAAACCACATTTTGGAAAAAAAGGAGGCCTGTTTTTAAAAAAAACCCCAAAAAATAAAACTGTTTTAAAAAAACAAAAAAAAAAAATAAAAACTGTTTTTAAAAAACCAAAAAAAAAATGTTTTTAAAAAAACCAAAAAATAAAAACAAACGTTTTTTAAAAACCAAAAAAAAAAAAAGGCTGTTTTTAAAAAAGCAAAAAAACAGAAAGCCTGTTTTTCAAACAAACACCATAAAATTTTCTAAAAATTAGGCCTGTTTTGGTAAAAAAAAAAAAAAAAAAAAAAAAAGAGGCCTGTTTGTTAAAATCAAAATGCCCAAAAATTTATATTTTAAATTATTTAAAAATCTAACTAATTATATTCTTCTAAATTTGTAAATATATCGAGATATTTTTGGCTCGGGACATTTTATACTAATGCATAAGTGAATGTATACCAAAGATTAAAACCTCTGTTTAGGAATTAAATAAATGTGTGGTTTGTTATTTCAATGCTCAGTATCAGTTTGTTTAAATTTAAAATAGTTGTTTACAGTGACAATGGAGCTTATTTAGAAATTTACAAGGAAAATACAGTTGGCACTACAACTGCTCGACCATAACCTAGGAGAAAGCCCAAAAGAAAGGCAAGCAATAAATATAATTCAAGATTTCATCAAGATTTTTTTTATTTTGATTCTTTAGATATCCTGGCCCATTGCAATGGCCCCCCTACCCATAAAATAATTAACATATTGCTGTCTAACTTGACGGGCACTTTGGGGGGCCAAGCCAGTACGGACAGTATCCAGGCCCGTAAGATTGTCACTGCTAATAAGTCCGGCCTCAGGCCCAACTGGCACAATATAATTTTGTGAATGTTTGTGCAAAAAGTTGTGCAGGATGCAGCACGATAAAATGATAAAATTAAGTTTGTATTCCGCCAAATTAATGGAGGTTTGAAACAGGCGGAACCGGCTGGCCAGAGTCCCAAACGCATTCTCAACAACTCTTCTAGCTCTGGCCAGCCGGAAATTAAAAACCCTCCTCTCCGGGGTGAGGGTTCTTTGGGGGAATGGCCTCATGAGGTGCTTGCTCAGAGCGAAGGCTTCATCGGCAATGAAGACAAAGGGGAGTCCTTCCACGTTATCCGCATCAGGTGGCAATCCCAGGCCACCACTCTGGAGACGCTGGCAGAACTCCGTCTGGGCAAATACTCCTCCATCCGACATCCGGCCATTCTTCCTCAAGTCCACATATAGAAATTCATAGTGTGCCGACACCACCGCCATTAAAACAATACTATGGAACCCCTTATAATTAAAATAGTATGACCCCTGAATGGGGTGGTGGCATGATGTGGACATGTTTCCCATCTATAGCCCCTCCACAATTGGGAAAGTCCCAACGGGTGGCAAAATGGGATGCCACAGTCTGCCATTCCTGTGGCATTGAAGGAAACTGGGGAATCAAACAAGAAAACAAAACTCAGTAATTTTGAAAATAACATTGCAAGAAAATTATACAATTAAAAACATTATTGCCCAGCATCAGTATAACATTAAATAATTGAAATCTTCTTGAAGAAATAATATGGAAAGGCACACTTATCAGATTGCTCACCCCCTCTGATGGCACATTGATTAAATTTTAGGGGGTGGTGAAATTAGAAAAAAAAAAACTTTAAGGACACGCAGGGATTTATTGACTAAAAAGGCTACAAGACTGTGCAGTTGTCGCACTCTGCAAGTGCAGTTGCTCCCCAGCTTAACTAAATGAGGTAAGGTAAAAAGGCTTTCATGTTGCAAGGAGTACACAATCACATGCAAGGGCAATTCATCAGAACACTTTGTGGCTTGCATATGATTTGATGATGGAAATCAGCAGAGCTTCTGCTCATTTACTAAAGCACTGGAGCAAATGCACTTGCAGAGTGCAAATGCATTTTGCAAACTGCAACATATATTTGCTTTGTAAAAATCAACACCACAGAACATTCTAGCAAATTATTAGGGGGGGGGTTGGAAATCAAGTAAATTACATGCACGCTATTTGGATAGAGTTTAGGTGGGGGGGGGAATCAAGTAAATTACATGCATACTATTTGGATAGAGTTTAGGTGGGGGGGGTGGGAAATCAAGTTAATTACATGTACACTCACTATTTGGATAGAGTTTAGGTGGGGGGGGGGTGGGAAATCAAGTTAATTACATGCACACTATGTGGATAGAGTTTAGGGGAAACAAAATACAATGCAGCTGACTAAATACATTCAAACTGAGTAGACTAGGTGGATATGTACCCAGCATTGTATGCTGGGGAGGTTATTGAAGGCAAATATACATGCATGACAAAAAAGAACAGTAAAAAATTCCAGCATGCGTGAGGAGAAAAAGGGGACATTCACACTATATTGCAATGATGGTAAGTAGTGTTTGAGTTAAGAAATACATTACATTATCAAAGATTAAATAAAAGAACATGTGATGCTAATAAAAGAAAAAATTCTTACCTTAATATAGTCCTTCTGCAGGACCTGGATGATGGCAGAACAGGTCTCTGGGATAATGATCCCCAGAGCCTGGGGGGAGATGGCTGTTGAGAACTTGAGGTCCTGCAGGCTTCTCCCTGTTGCCAAGTACCGCAACGTGGCAACTAGCCTCTGCTCTGGATTGATGACTTGCCTCATGCAGGTATCCTGCCTGCTGATATAGGGGGTCAGCAAAGCCAACAAACGGTCAAAAACGGGGTCCGTCATCCGGAGAAAGTTCCTGAAATCCTCAGGATTATTCTCACGGATCTCACGGAGCAATGGCATGTGACAGAACTGGTCACGCTGGAGTAACCAATTCTTGGTCCATGAACTCCTCCTCGCCCTATTCATGGAATGGTCTTGGGCTGAAGAATGAACTACAGCACCAAGCACATACAATGCACGAGCTCGACGACGAGTACGTACAGGTAACATGGCTTCAAAACGGTCGGCTGGTCAGAACGCACTTAACAGAACGCACTGAAGAACAGCAAGGCCTGTGAAGAGCGACCTGAAAATCAGGAACGAGCGGACAACAAAGATTTCTCAATGCCAACTGACCAAACGCACTGAAAAGCAGATACAAACCTCACAAGCACAGACTGAACAACAGTTAAAACGAACTGAAAAATACGAGTCTGACAAGCGCGAATCGTCTCTCACCAAACTTCTACTAACACAAGATAAACACGAGATTAGCAGAAGGAGCCCAAAGGGTGTTGTACGGGCTATTGAACTTCCGTTTTATAGTCTCGCCGGACTTGGTGTACGTCACCGCGTACTAGGCTGTCGAACTTTTGTGTGATCGTGTGTAGGCAAGTCCGTTCGTTAGAAAGTCTGCCGAAAGTCCGCCGAAAGTACGCCGGAAGTCTGTCGGACAGGCTGTCGGACTTTTGTAGACGAAAAGTTCAATCGTGTGTACGCGGCATAACAGATCTGACAGGAACTGAAGGCAAAGTCAGAATCCGGGGACAAACCGAGGTCAGGGCAGGTAGCAGACAAGGATGGTCTGGAGCAAGCCGGGTCAAGATCAGAGGTCAAGCACAGGAATCAGGAACAACACACAGAACGCTGTAGACCAAACAGCAATGAGCCAGTGCAGAAGCCCTGTTTAAATACCATAAATATATACATAAATAACCGTAACTTTTAATAATACTTTATTGTGAAACTATCCATAAACAACTGTCACCATGGTCACTGTAAACAATTCTTTCCTTGAACCTACCAGTCAGGAACCCCTGACTCGACAGTACCCTAACTTCCGGTGACCGAAACCATTTTAACTCCTCCAAGCCCTACATAGCCTGAAAGTACACCACTTCAATCCCAACCTTCATGGATGGGTACGATCAACAACTCCCCATCCAATGGATGGGTACCATAACCAACCCCCATCCCCTGGATGGGTACAACATGTTTCATACATGTAACTAGAGCAATCCTATTAAAGGAAACCAAACAAACTGCCACAGCACGAAAGGGGTAACCCCTTACCCTTGAGCGCACCTCCACACCCTCAGGCCTCTCTGAATCCCTTCTTGCACACCCAGGGCCCACAGATCAGTCCCCACCTCATTCAAATGTACCCCATCACTGCGTAGATATCTCCAAGTATCTACTTCTAGCTCTCTATGCCTGATGGCTAAGCCCCCATTCTTCACAAAGAATCTACTCACTTCTTTATTCACTTTGATCCTTGCTCTGTTCACCTTCTTTGCTGACCATGCCCAACGCCATGACAACCTGCCCACCATGTCAGACCAGACTAAGATCATATTAGGGTATGCTGCTTTTAGACATAAAAAATCACATTTAATGTCTCTAATAAGGTCCCTCATGGATCTGGCTCCCATGTCATTCCCACCTACGTGCAGAAGTAATACATCAGGGGCTCTATCAAACCTGGCAAATCTATGTACCTCTCCCAACACCCTATTCCATCTCATACCCGGGACCCCAATCCACCTGACGAGTGCTTCTTGCCTGGGGATCCTTAATTGTCTGCCGTTCGGCCGAACGTCGGCTCTCTTTGCCCCCCAAAAAATATACGAGTGGCCGAGTATCCATACCAGGCCCACTTCACCTGTAAACAAGTAGAACAATACGAAAAAAAAAAAAACGCCCATGAACATACAGTATCCACCAACATGCCCTTTAACTTAACCAACTATACTTACAACAACTGTGGTCATTGACCAAAACAGCTGAGATTGATAATAAAGTGCAAAATGTGCTATAGTGTTAGCATACATAAATATATAGAGCAATTTGTATAAAGTGCAAGGTATACTTGAGAGTGGCCAAACATTAACAAACAAGCAGTTTAAATGGTCCCACATTCATTCATTGCAGGGTTGCCCCTGAACAGTCTTGTGAAGAATAAACCACCTCAGCAGTGAGAGGAAAAAAGAGGGCTAAGTCTGCCTGCCAGTACGACCTTGCCCGAAGGGAGGTCCATCAGTTCGGGTAAGAGTCCATCTGTTACTTACTTGGAGTACGGGGAAACTCTCATATAGACATCTTCTTCCTCTTCATGCACCTTGTGGGCTGTGTGATCTGACGGACCGTGGAATTTTCAGTTGTCCCTTGGAAGTGGTGCATTGTTTATGGAACTTTCCTCTCTCTTCCTTCTGATACTCTATTATGGACTAAATTTTTTTCCTCTCACTGCTGAGGTGGTTTATTCTTCACAAGACTGTTCAGGGGCTACCCTGCAATGAATGTGGGACCATTTAAACTGCTTGTTTGTTAATGTTTGGCCACTCTCTAGTATACCTTGCACTTTATACAAATTGCTCTATATATTTATGTATGCTAACACTATAGCACATTTTGCACTTTATTATCAATCTCAGCTGTTTTGGTCAATGGTTATTTCAACATATGATTGACATTGATGAGGATTGCTTTAAATGCGATTTGTTTTTTGCACATACTATTCTTAGCGCACGTTTTTATTCATTTGATTGTTTTCTACACTGATATTGGTGTTATATCCGTGCAGCTTTGAGCTTATATTATTTTGAAGCTTTAGCGCGGTTACACTTTCTGCTTTTAACAACTGTGGTCGGACGTATAATTTAAATCTATCCGAATCCCACCTTCCAATCCGTCGAATGACGTCTTGGCTCAAACCTGCCCTAGCCGCCTCTGTGGCCGCCCCAATCCTGAAGGAATCGGAAGAAAATTGTCGCGGGTCGCACCACACCCTGACCACGCATTTTTTAAAAACCGCTACAAACTGGAATTTAGATAAAAACCCACCATCCTCATGTATTAACAGGGGCCCTTCAAACTCTGATCTAATCTCCAAAAAGGATTGTACGACAGTCACCGGGCAGATACTTACCTCAGCAATCCTGCCAACCTCCAAGTACCTGCCTTTGCCAGCCTGATCAGTCTTAGACCTTCTGATCCACACTCTAATCGACTCATGCCCCAACTCCATATCTCCCACCATGAGACCCCCTGGTATTGACTTTGACGGGCTGACCAACTCGCTGATGCGCAGTGCCCCAAAAAATGGCAAAGCAAAAGCTGCCCGAAATAACTTGTGTTCGTAAACGGATATACATACCCTTTCCAAACAACTAAACATCCTTCTCAACATGTCAAACGATACCGGTCGCCTCCCATCCCTGCTTTTGTGTGACTTCCTATACCCCTTGACAGCCTGTCTTACCCAAAACTCCTTGGTGTAATCACATATCCTTTGCCATTTAAAAAGAAAGGCCAAACCTGCCAACTCGCGGTCTATGGCAGCTGCCGAGATACCCTTCTGAAGACCCTGAACGATGAAATACAGAACAGCATGTCCGACTGTCGGATCATCTGCGACTACACCCAGTTCGTTTAAACAAGTAAACCAGGCTCTCCATACCTTAGAGTAGGCCTTCCACGTAGCCATACTCACGGATTGCCGAATCCACTTTGCTGCGATTCCAAAGCAATGTTCCACATCCAGATGGGACAGGCGATCCCTTGTTGTTCCGCCTCTGGCGCCAACGTCCGGAACCTGTCCCACTAAAAACGAGACAAAGCGTCAGCCAAAGTGTTGTCAACCCCGGGTAAGTGTACAGCATAAATAAATGCGTTCACTTGCAAACAGCGAAGCACCAAGTGTCTTAACAACCTGACCACTGGCACTGACGCCGTCGTCAGCCGGTTAACCACTTGGACCACTCCCAAATTGTCACAATTGAAGCGTACTTTTTGGTTCCTGAAGGATTCTCCCCACAGTTCCATAGCCACCACAATAGGGAATAGTTCCAATAAAACAAGGTTCTTCAAGAACCCTGCCTCTTGCCATGCCTCCGGCCATCTGGCTGCGCACCATTGACCTTTGCAGAAAGCCCCAAACCCTGTGGAGCCGGCCGCATCGGTGAATAGCTCCAGGTCACAGTTGCTAACGGGACCCGACATCCAAAGAGCCCTTCCATTGAAAGATTCTAAGAAAACCTGCCATACACGCAAATCTTCTCTATGTTCCCGAGTAAGACTGACGAAATGTGTTGGCGCCCTGATCCCAGCTGTAGCAGCCGCCAAACGCCTGCAAAAAACTCTGCCCATCGGCATGATTCGGCAAGCAAAGTTCAGCTTTCCCAGTAACGATTGAAGTTTTCTCAGCTGTATTTTTCTAAGCCCTCTGGTCCCACGCACTTCTTCCTGCAACTGCATCAGCTTTTCCATCGGAAGCCTGCACTCCATCTTAGTTGAGTCTATCTCAATGCCAAAAACGTTATAGTCACCGTCGGACCTTCCGTTTTTTCAGGAGCTAAGGGAACCCCAAAACGCTCTGCCAGGTGTTGCAGTGTACCCAACAGAACCGCACAAATTTTGGAACCTGCCGGTCCAACACATAAAAAATCGTCCAAATAATGGATGATTGAGTTGATCCCCGCGACGTCCCTAACTGCCCATTCCAGGAATGAGCTGAATGTCTCAAACAGGGCGCAAGATATAGAGCATCCCATGGGCAGGCATCTATCCACATAGTAAGACCCTTCCCAAGTACAGCCCAGTAACCGAAAACTGTCTGGGTGCACCGGCAATAGCCGGAAAGCCGATTCTATATCAGACTTAGCCATTAGGGCACCCTGCCCATACTTCCGTACCCACGCCACCGCCGCGTCGAAGGATGTGTACGTCACCGCACACTCTTCAGGAGCAATGGCATCATTGACCGACCCCCCTTTTGGAAAAGAGAGGTGGTGTATGAGCCTATACTTGTTGGGCTCCTTTTTGGGAACCACTCCCAAAGGGGAGACCACTAAATCTGGCAGTGGCAATTCTTTGAATGGGCCCGCCATGCGGCCCAAAGCTACCTCCTTCCCCAACTTTTCGGCCACTATCGCTGGATGTTGCATTGCCGACTTCAGATTCTGAGCCTCTGGCGGTGTTGTTGCCAAAGAACACGGAATCCGAAAACCGCTCGTAAATCCAGCTTCTAATACAGCAGCCGCTGTACGATCGGGATATCTATTGAGGAAAGGAAGCATCCTTTCCACCCGCACCGGAGTCCTCCCTCTTACCCGAAGCATCTCCAACCTGACCTTTTCCTTTTTTAAAACATTTGGACAGCGCATGAGATCCCCCGCAGCCGGAGCACATGTGTTTAAAGCGACAATTGGATCTGAATCTGCAGGTGCCCTCGTTGAACTGCCAGCAGTAACCCCATCTTTTTTCGGCCGGTTGTCCTGGAGCTGCGGAACCTCCGACCCCTGCCTGAAAAAACTGATTCGGGGCCCTCGCCGCCGTCATCAACCTCATCCATAGGCTTATGTCTTTATGGTCCCAGCGCAGACTTGGTCTTACCGCCATCCGCTGACGAAATTGTTCATCATACCGTAGCCAAGCCATACCACCATACGTCCTGTGAGCTTCACTAATGGCTTCCAAATAAACAAATAACGCCGAGCAATTCTCTGGTGCCTTTTCCCCTATCACACTCGCTAAAATGGCAAACGCCTGCAGCCAATTAGCAAATGTACGTGGAATTAAGCGATATCTCCGCTTTTCCTCATCCTCCTTCTTGCCTTCCACTGGTTTTAACCTATCCAGGTTAAATTTTTCCAACGGCAATAACGTGAAAATTACCACGTATTCGCCCTTCCATATCTTTTCTTTTATTTCCGTCTTTAAATGGGCTCCCAAAGGTCCCTCAAAACACACGTACACTTCGCTCCTAGCCGCATCTGCCAAACTAACTGAATCAGGCCTTTTGTTGCCCGTCTTACCTTGGTATCCCGAAGTCGTGGCCACTACTGTCGTGCTGACGTCCTCTACCGGTGTCACAGGTAGAACGCCTGTGACCTGCGTGTCCCCCGCTGTCTGCGGACGGGTAGTTTTCGTCCATGCACTCGCGGGACTACCACTCGTCCCTGCCTCAACCAGTGTCACTAGCTCCTTCAGCCCGACTAACAGCTCTCTTAATCCCATGTTCCCAGACCCGGGTACCCCCACTGTCGGTGTGGCTAAGGTAGGCCCAGTTACCCCCGACCCTGTTTCCCCCCCTGTATGCTGTAGTCCCCCCTGTTTTCCTTGACCCAATAAGGCATGTAATAAAGCTGTAAAAGAATTCGAAGAATCTGACTCACCGGTCTGACCTGGACCGGACCCAACAGCCGCCACTCTTGGAACCACCGCCGCAGGGAGTCGTTCGTCTTCTCCTCCATCCGACCCGGACACTTCCCCTTCTGATCGGTCATCACTGGGTTCATTCCTGACGATCGCCTGTTGCACCCCAGGCGCGACTGCTCTGGTGCCGAGGGTCTGCGGTGCTGTGGATGGCCTTCTCTTTCAGAAGTACCGCCAGACCCATTAGATGCCCCCTTAGCTGAACCTCTGCGACTTCTGTGTGGTGGGGTACTTAACACTTGGCTGCTGGCTGCACTGGAGCCCGACCCTGCATTCCTCGCTGACCCACTCCTATGCTGCCGAGTGTTGCCAGCCGACCCAGCCATCTGTGCTGTCTCCTGGCAGGCTGATCCCCTCTCTCTGGTGTCATTCCTCCTCTCCATACCTGCTGCTCCATCCCTCAGTGTCATACACCTGCGACGCGCTGGGGGGGAAGAGCCACGTGGTCTGCTGGGCGTCCTGGCACATGTCCCTCTGCCTCTGCGACTGGGTCCCCTGGCTTCCCCTGCTCTGGTCACAGGGGGCCGATCACTGACCATACTCTGGGGATCCCTGTTGTCCTCCTGACCTCCCCTCCCCCGGGACTCACTTGGGCCTGAAGCTGGGCTATACCTCTCAGGAGGCCGGGACCGCCGAGCACGAGGTGGGGGTGGCCCCCCCATGTTCTCTCTCCAGCTATCTGTGTAAGCTGCTGCTGCAGCCAGTCCGCGCCGTGAGCGGCAACCGCCGCTCTCAAATCATCCAAAAATCCCTCCATCGCTGCCATCCTGTCTAATCTCAGCTTAAAAAGAGGTAAAAACCTGATGTTTGCAGAGCGGTGAGGAGCTGTGATAATCTTCTTCCCCAATGTTCTCAGAATGACATCACTTCCCCCCTCCTGCTCTACTTCCCCTCACTGCTCCCTCAGCCGCTCCCTTATCCTTAAAGGGACCAGAATCCTTAATTCCCCATGATTACTGTGCAAACCCCAGCACTGTCATGCCGGCCCTGCACCGATAGTTTCACTCAGCTCCAGGCCTCTCTATATGTGTAGTGCAGATATAGATTATACAGTACATATGTAATTTGTGTGTGGATGTGGGGGGTTCTTTTTTATTTTTTTAATATTAAAGGAGTAAGGAGCATATCAGACTTGCAGTGGGGAAGGGGAAAAGGGGGCACCGTACGTTTTTTTTTTTCATCCAGGAGTTCAGCTTCAAAGCTGAATATTGTATCTGTTTAGGAACGCTTTTAATTATAATACCCCAGACAATAGTGGAATAGTGGACATGAGAACTATGGTTAAGCTGTATGCATTATAATTTTACAGTCTTTTGCTACTTGGATTACTGACAAGCATTTTCCCTTAAAGCTAAGCTCTGGCCAAATAGCTAAAACTATAAATGAAATATACATACAGTGTGTAGATTTTCTTAACAGCTAAATGGATTTTAAGTTGGCCAAGCCACTTTTGTGGTTTATGCACCTTCACCAGACAGCACAGCCAGAAGAATGACAGCGCCTTATCGCTTAGAATAAAGCAATATAAAGGTGTCACCTCCCTGCCCACAGCCAGCTGACTAAGTAAAGAAGGAGCAGCAACACAATACTAAGTCATCACGCTATATCGTCCTTCCTAAAGTACATATTCTCTTTCGGAACCTAATTAGTTCATAATGTTCATAACATGAAGATAATAACAAGACAGATTCAAATACTTAAAGTACAACTAAGGGCTCCTGAATGACAAACACAAGTCTCAGATCCAGTTACTATGTTATGCACAGCCTCATGTCTTAACCACTTCAGCCCCAGGAAGGTTTCCCCCCTTAATGACCAGGCCATTTTTTGCGCTATGGCACTGCATCGCTTTAACTGACAATTGCATGGTCATGCGACACTGTACCCAAATAAAATTTATGTCCTTTTTTTCCCCTCAAATAGAGCTTTCTTTTGGTGGTATTTGATCACCTTTGCGGTTTTTATTTTTTGCGCTATAAACAAAAAAAGACCGACAATTTTAAAAAAAAAACAATATTTTTTACTTTTTGCTATAATAAATATTCTCCCATTAAAAAAAAATGTCTTCATTAGTTTAGGCCAATATGTATTCTTCTACATATTTTTTGGTAAAAGAAATCACAATAAGCGTATATTGATTGGATTGCGTAAAAGTTATAGCGTCTACAAAATAGGGGATAGATTAATGGCATTTCTATTATTTATTTATTTTTACTAGTAATGGTGGCGATCAGCGATTTTTAGCAGGACTGCGAGATTGCGGGGGACAGATCGGACACTTTTGACACTTTTTTGGGACCATTAAAAATAGCTACTGATTACTGTATAAATGTCACTGGCAGGGAAGGGGTTAACACTAGGGGGCGATCAAGGGGTTAGATGTGTTCCCTCATGAGTGTTTCTAATGCCCCGTACACACGATCGGACTTTGTTCGGACATTCCAACAACAAAATCCTAGGATTTTTTCCGACGGATGTTGGCTCAAACTTGTCTTGCATACACAAGGTCACACAAAGTTGTCGGAAAATCCGATCATTCTGAATGCGGTGACGTAAAACATGTACGTCGGAACTATAAACGGGGCAGTGGCCAATAGCTTTCATCTCTTTATTTATTCTGAGCATGCGTGGCACTTTGTCCGTCGGATTTGTGTACACACGATCGGAATTTTCGACAACGGATTTTGTTGTCGGACAATTTTATATCCTGCTCTCAAACTTTGTGTGTCAGAAAATCCGATGGAAAATGTGTGATGGAGCCTACACACAGTCGGAATTTCCAACAACAAGGTCCTATCACACATCCGACCGTGTGTACGGGGCATAACTGTGGGGGGATGGGATTGACTGGAGGAGGAGACATAGCATTGTTCCTAATTACTAATAACAGCAGATCTCTCCTCCCCTGTCAGAACGGGGATTTGTGTGTTTACATACACAGATCCCTGTTCTGGCTCTCGTACCCACGATCGCTGGTGGTTGACAGACATCGCAGCCACCGTCCACACACATCGGGTCCCCCGCCGTGCTGCGGGCATGCGATGTACAGGTACGGCGATTCGCGGGAATGAGTTAACCTGCTGCCGGAAATGTGCATGAGCTAGTCGGCAAGTGGTTAAACCAGTGTTTCTCAACTCCAGTCCTCAAGGCGCCCCAACAGGTCATGTTTTCAGGATTTCCCACACCAGAAACGGCTGCGGTAATTACTAAGGTAGTGAAACTGATCAAAACACCTGTGCAAAATAATGGCAAGCCTGAAAACATGACCTGTTGGGGCGCCTTGAGGACTGGAGTTGAGAAACACTGGGTTAAACAATAAACTTCCTTTACCTTTTCTCACTGAGTCTAATTCTCCTTCATTTTTTGTCTCTCATGCTCCCCTCCCCCAGACACTGCAGCTCACAATTGGAGGGTTTAAAGAACATTGTCTATTGCAGTGCAGTCATTCTACATGTTACCTACATGGTATTCTGCTTTGAATTCATAAGCAGTGAGGCATTATTGTCACACTATTACAGGAAGCCACATTAGGTTGCAGAATCATCAGATATTTGTGGGACTTTTCAAGGGGACTAATATAATATTATAAGTGCAGATGTATATATAATAAAGTGCGACAGCACACATCTTTTTAGGGCACACCAAAGTTTTAACCAGTTTCCGACCAGCCGCCGCAGTTATACTGCAGCAGAATGGCTTCCCTGGGCGATCCACCGTAGGTCGGCCCTTTAAGATGCTGTAGGAGGCATGAGAGCATGCCCGCAGCGTGTGCCCGGAGCTGATGCTCGTGACAGTGCGAGAACCGGGATCTGTGTGTGTAAACGCACAAATCCCGGTCCTGTCAGGGGAGAGGAGACAGATCGTGTGTTCCTAAGTAGGAACACCGATCTCTCTCATCCCCTAGTCAGTCCCATCCACCCTACAGTTAGAACACACCTAGGGAACACAGTTAACCCCTTGATTACTACCTAGTGTTAACCCCTTCCCTGCCAGTGACATTTATACAGTAATCAGTGCATTTTTATAGCACTGATCACTGTATAATTGTCAGTGGTGACCAAAAATGTGTCAAAAGTGTCCAATTTGTCATCCGCAATATCGCAGTCCTGATAAAAATTGCAGATCACTGCCATTACTTGTGAAAATAATAATAATAAAAATGGCATAAATCTATCCCCTATTTTGTAGAAGCTATACATTTTGTGCAAAGCAATCAATATACGCTTATTGCGATTATTTTTTACCAAAAATATGTAGAAGAATACATATCGGCCTAAACTGAGAAAATAAAATGTTTTTTTTGTTTTTTTAAATTGTGATATTAAATATAGTAAAAGATATAGGGGTTTATTTACAAAAAACAAATCCACTTTGCACTACAAGTGCACTTAGATGTGCAGGTGCTGTAAATCTGAGGGGGACATGCAAGAAAAAAAAAACAGCATTTTTGCTAGTACATGATTGGATGATAAAATCAGCAGAGCTTCTCCTCATTTCAGATCGCCCCTCAGATCTACAGCGACTGCACTTCCAAGTGCACTTTCAGTGCAAAGTGGATTTGCCTTTAGTAAATCAACCCCATTGTGTTTTTTTCAAAATTGTCGCTCTTCTTTTGTTTATAGCGCAAAAAATAAAAACTGCAGAGGTGATCAAATACCACCAAAAGAAAGCTCTATTTGTGGGAAAAAAAGGATGACAATTTTGTTTGGGTACAGAGTCGCACGACCGCGCAATTGTCAGTTAAAGCGACGCCTGGCCTGGTCATTGAGCAGCCAAATCTTCCGGGGCTGAAGTGGTTAAGTTAATCTAGTTTTATGCAAAAATACATTTAATATTTTTTTATAGAAATCTTGAACTGAATTAAAAGGTTTTTCTTGTATATGGATGTGAATTTTCTATATTATTTTTACTAAATTTGGTGTTGATATGTACAGTATCTCACAGTATCTCATTTTTGTAAATATTTTATTATATCTTTTCATGTGGCAACACTGAAGAAATGACACTTTGCTACAATGTAAAGTAGTGAGTGTACAGCTTGTATAACAGTGTCAATTTGCTTTCCCCTCAAAATAACTCAACACACAGCCATTAATGTCTGAACCGCTGGCAACAAAAGTGAGTACACCCCTAAGTGAAAATGTCCAAATTGGGCCCAAAGTGTCAATATTTTGTGTGGCCACTGCTATTTTCCAGCACTGCCTTAACCCTCTTAGGCATGGAGTTCACCAGAGCTTTGCAGGTTGCCACTGTAGTCCTCTTCCACTTCTCCATGACAACATTATGGAGCTGGTGGATGTTAGAGACCTTGCACTCCTCCACCTTCCGTTTGAGGATGCCCCACAGATGCTCAATAGGGTTTAGGTCTGGAGACATGCTTGACCACTCCATCACCCCCATCAGCTTCTTTAGCAAGGCAGTGGTCGTCTTGGAGGTGTGTTTAGGGTCATTATGATGCACAGTGGTGTAGAGGATAACACTTTCGTCTAACAGTAAGAAGGGTAGCTGGTTCAAATCCCAACCACGACACTACCTGCCTGGAGTGTGCATGTTCTCCCTGTGCCTGCGTGGCTTTCCTCCGGGTACTCCGGTTTCCTCCCACACTCCAAAGACATGCTGGTAGATTAATTGGATCCTGTCTAAATTGTCCCTAGTATGTATGAATGTGAGTTAGGGACCTTAGATTGCAAACTCCTTGAGGGTAGGGACTGATGTGAATGTACAATGTATATGTAAAGCGCTGTGTAAATTGACGGCGCTATATAAGTAAATGAAATAAATAAATGTTGGAATACTGCCCTGTGGCCCAGTCTCCGAAGGGAGGCGATCATGCTCTGCTTCAGTATGTCACAGTACATGTTGACATTCATGGTTTCCTCAATGAACTGTAGCTCCCCAGTGACAGCAGCACTCATGCACCCAAAGACCATGACACTCCCACCACCATGCTTGACTATAGGCAAGACATACTCTTTGTACTCCTCACCTGGTTGTCGCCACACACGCTTGACACCATCTGAACCAAATAAGTTTATCTTGGTCTCATCAGACCACAGGACATGGTTCCAGTAATCCATGTCCTTAGTCTGCTTGTCTTCAGAAAACTGTTTGTGGGCTTTCTTATGCACCATCTTTAGAAGAGGCTTCCTTCTGGGATGACAGCCATGCAGACGAATTTGATGCAGTGTGTGGCGTATGGTCTGAGCACTGACAGGCTGACCCCCCACCTCTTTAACCTCTGCAGCAATGCTGGCAGCACTCGTATGTCTATTTCCCAAAGACAACCTCTGGATATGATGCTGAGCACGTGCACTTAACTTCTTTGGTCGACCATGGTGAGGTCTGTTCTGAGTGGAACCTGTCCTGTAAACTGCTGTATGGTCTTGGCCATTGTGCTGCCACTAAGTTTCAGGGTCTTGGCAATCTTCTTATAGCCTAGGCCATTTTTGTCACATGAAAAGATATAATAAAATATTTACAAAAATGTGAGGGGTGTACTCACTTTTGTGAGATACTGTATATTTTGGTTTATTAAGGTTTATGATGGGTTTGGACAAGACAAAGTAGTATGTTCCCCAGTGATATCATTCTCCTTCTAACCACTTGCAATGGCATGTTGAGGTTAATTTACAAAATGAGTACAGTCTGGAAATGCAATGACTTGTGTTGATCAGAAGATTTATTGAATTAGGAGAAACACACAATGGATATTCAGCTAGCTTTCTAATGCATGTTGCACAAAAAGGTGTTTACACATTTACACCACTGATATGTAGATCAGGGGGCCAGACGCATGGATAGGGGAGGCCCCTCTATGGATGGGCCGCCAATGCTCTGGATATAGTAAGTATGCAAATGTATCAAGTCAGGTTTTCCTGTTGCCACCTGTTCACTTGTCAATTCAAAATGCATCTGTAGATAAAAACACAGCTTTGACCAAAGTGAAATAATGCCCTTGCTATAGGCGTTAGCCATTTACATACCTCATGAAGCCTGACTGGAAAACTCCTAGGACATTGCTAAGGATGTTGGTAAAAGGCATTATTCAACTTTGGTCAAAGCTGCACAATTTATTTATATCTACAGATGCCCCTTATCTGCATAGGCAGCTTTTTGGTAAAGGTGAACTATTCCATTAGGCATCAGACTTGCTTTGCCTTTCTGGTATAAACTGTTCCATAGGCTATAAATCAGTGGCCTTAGACCATGGCCCCTGGGCTGAAAGTGACTCTTTTCTTTCCCTTAACCAGCCCTTGGGGTACTATTTCCCCCACTGACCCCAACAATGGGCACTTTTCCTTCCAAAGACACCAATAACGAGGCACGATTCTTTACACTGATATCAATGATTGGGCACTATTGTTTCCACTGGTAATAAGGATTGGTCATCCTCCAACTAACCACAAATACTCAGTAATTTCTTACTCTCACTCCTCACCAATTTTTAGGCATTGTTAGCACCCATTTGCCATTTTCACCAGGGCATTTTTTACTCCTACTAGTCACAGCCCAGCCTCCCTAAGGAGGACAGTGAACTAGTTGTCCATTTGTTGAGAAAGTCTGTGGACCTCCGCTGTAAATGGTCAGTGTTTTTTTTTTTTTTAATTTGTTGCATTTGTCATTATGGTGAACTGTTACTGTTTTTTTTTTTTTTTTATATTACTATATAATATTAATGCTACAGAAAGCTATTCACCGTTTTGTGTTAAAACGGTCTGACAAAAAAAACATGATCTTCCACTGCCTTCTAGAGGACATAAATGAAGCAATATGTATCCATTCCTTCTATCCTCTAGTATAATGTAAAATATCTTTCTCTTCTCCAACATGTAAGATATATTAGTAATCATTTCCCAGTTTCCTTCTGAGCTGCATTTTATGTGCTGTAATACATTTTCTTGTCTACAAACAGTCAAAATCAATAATAAACAAAGCCACATTGTGTGTTTCCTTTGCTCCAGTAATTTATTTGCAGATTTTGTATTTTTTTTAATTATGTCTAAGCCTAGAAAGTTGTTTTTTAAACTCTAATGGTAGCTAATGACAAGGTGCAGAATAAATCTTATAAGCTGGAGAACACTGCAAAAAAGCAAACACAATGGCAGGGGATTTAATGGCTAAGGCTACATTATTTCGGATCTGGGGCCTTTTCAGTTCTGCTAATCTGTCCTTGTATAATACTATTCTTATGATTTGTTGGCAGGCATTCTTCTATTGAGAACATAAAGGAAAAAAATTGCCAAATACGCTGAGAAAATAAAATTTGCCTCAAGCAAAGTGCACTGATCCATCTGGGTTTGTGAGCCCTCTACACAAATTATGGTGAAGCATAGCAATACTGATGCAAATATGGGGTTATCTCTCACAGCAACCTATCATATATTCTTTGTTGTACTTTTTTACTATGATAGTTTAAACTGTGTTGTTTGCTAAGACCAATGATTCCTTTGCTGTAGTCACTTTTTTTTTTCATTTATACGGTAGGTACACATTGCATGCCATTATGAATTACAAACTTCAAACTTACCGGAAATGTAGCAGCACTGTGAGCCTGGATTGGTCATAATTGTTTGTGGCTAATGAAATGTATAGCCATTTTATTTTTATGCATAGTACATAATACAAAACCTTTCCCTTGGTAGCTGCCTTTAACCTACACTATATTGTCAAAAGTTTTGGGATGCTTGCCTTTACACGCACATGAACTTTATTTGCATCCCAGTCTTAGTCCGTAGGGTTCAATATTGAGTTGGCCAAACCTTTGCAGCTATAACAGCTTCATTTTTGGGGGGAAAGCTGTACACAAGGTTTAGGAGTGTGGCTATGAGAATATTTAACCATTCTTCCAGAAGCGCATTTGTGATGTCTGGCACTGATATTGGACAAGAAGGCCTGGCTTGCAGTCCCCACGCTTATTCATCCCAAAGGTATTCTATCAGGTTGAGGCCAGGACTCTGTTCAGGCCAGTCAAGTCCCTCCATCCCAAACTCGCTCATCCATGTCTTCATGGTCCTTGCTTTGTGCACTGGTCCAAATCATTTGGTGTAGGGAGGGATTATGGCATGGGGTTGTTTTTCAGGGGTTGGGCTTGGCACCTTAGTTCCACTGAAGTGAACTCTTAAGTAATCAGCATACCAAGACATTTAGGACAATTTCATGCTCCCATTTTTTGGGAACAGTTTGGGGATGGCTCCAACATGACTGTGTACCAGCTTTCAAAGCAAGGGCCATAAAGACACGAATGAGCGAGTTTAGGGTGGAGGAACTTGACTGGCTGACCTCAACCTGATAGAACACCTTTGGGATGAATTAGAGCAGAGACTTCTCCTTCAACATCAGTGCCTGACCTCACACATGCGCTACTTTAAGAACGGTCAAACATTCCCATAGGCACCCTCCTAAACCTTGTGGATAGCCTTCCTAGAAGAGTTGAAGCTGTTATAGCTGTAAAGGGTGGGCCAACTGAATATTGAACCCTACATACTAAGACTGGGGTGCCCATAAAGTTCATGTGTGTGTGTAAAGGCAGGCGTCTCAATACTTTTAACAATATAGTGCAGTGTTTCTCAACTCCAGTCCTCAAGGCACCCCAACAGGTCATGTTTTCAGGCTTACCATTTGTAACGAGCCCCTGCTCACTTGATTCCACTCTCCCGACACTCCTCTGCAGCTATAGAATCAGATTGCAGATCGCAACATCTGATGGTGCGGTCATCCGATGCTCCGGGACTAGAACTACAGCTATGTGCCATTCTAATCCAGTTGTGTAGCTCAGAACAAACACCAGGCAGGCTGTATGTAAGTTCAACCAGAAATATCTTTTATTAAAAAATACAGGCTCTTTTATACAGTAAAAGAGGAGGTGCATACCTCCGGCTCATAATACTCTGAACATACACCTGTGACCAGAAACCTAATTAACATGGGCTAATTAACTAATCCATTTAGACAGCCTAGATGACTCAGACATGACCTTTAGGCCAGACTGGCCATCTTCTAGCTCAGAAAACCCAATCAACATTATCACAATAGCAGAGTTAATTAACACAAACAACAATGGGGATCTAATGACTCTTAGATCTCATACAAGAGACTTATTTACAATACACATTCTAGCAGGAAACAGACAGACAGGTGGCTGGAATTGGCATCAGCATCTCCTAACAGTATTTGTCCCAGCATTATGAATCAGCCACTATTTCTAATATGACAAATCCAGGGTCCCCAGAGTCTGTGTGTCCTGGGGGACCAGGACCCGAATCCACAATAATACCACCTCAAGGGTCCCCAGGCATACAGCTCACAAAGAACACCGTTCCCCCAAATGCCAGGGCCCACGATTGATCGGCAAGAGGCTAGCATTCAGTCCCCTCCAAAAGTCTCTCCCCCGGCTAGGTCTGTCACATTTCTCCCCTTTCAGCAGGAGACTAACACAGGAGGAGACCCCAGACGGGTTGACTTCGAAGTTAGTCAGTAGTTCCAGTCCTCTAATGCCTGTACCCACACAGTACCCCAAACAAATTGTTCCAAAAAAGCATTACTCACCCAGCCAACCTCTGCCTCTCTCAGAGAACATATCTGCCGCTGGGGAGAGGCCTGGACTGGCCCTTCTCCCTGCAGTCCTTTCTGCCGCTGGAGAGAAGACAGGGTGTCTGGGCTCAC
The DNA here is from genome assembly GCA_037952925.1 of Lithobates clamitans. Lineage (NCBI taxonomy): Eukaryota > Metazoa > Chordata > Amphibia > Anura > Ranidae > Lithobates > Lithobates clamitans. The sequence goes on from JBBGZY010001165.1 coordinate 1,344,563, forward strand.
TCCGTCATGCTGTTGGGGATCTGGGCCGACTGCCCAGCATCCCTGGGGTATACAGGTGGAGACTGAAGTCCCATCCACCTTCACAGGAAATCCATCCTCTCTTAGTTGAGGGCAGAGTCCAGCAGTACTCGGCCCTGTTGCCAGCCCTTCTGCTGGAAACCCCACACCATCTGCTCCGGCTAACTGTTGGGGATGGAGGCCGACTGCCCCGCCTCCCTGGAACTCTGTAGTTGTTGCCGGTGCTGGGCAGAGGTTGGTAGCACTCTGCCCTGTTGCCAACACTTCTGCTGGGGATTCCGCATCCTCCGCTCCAGCTAACCTTTGGGGCAGGAGGCTGGCTTCCTCCACTCCCAAACTGTGTAGCTGCCATTGGGGAGGTGAGCCGGCTGCTTCCTTTTCCATTCCCTCATCTGGATGTTGGGACGATATGTCTGTGGTACTGTCTCCCAGGTGTACAGATCTTTGCTGGGGAGGAAAGACCACTTCCTCCACCCTGGCCAACTGTTGGGGAGGGACGACGGACACCTCCTCTCCCTTCTCCCCCTGTATCCTGATCTGCTGCTGGGAAGTGACCACCTCCTTCTCACCCTGAGCCTCCGGAACCGCCGCAGGTGTAGGGCAGAGATCTTTGACCCTCTGTTCGGTTGCCAGCGCTTCAGCTGGGGAAGTTCCTTGTAACTTCACAGATACTTCTGTTGGTGCTGGGCAGAGTACAGTGAAGTTTGGCCCTAATAACAGCTCTTCTGCTGGAGGCTCACCAGGTTGTTCTTCCTCAGCAGAAAAGTCTATCAAATTCCCTGTCTCTGCAACTGATGTCTGGGGATAAATGTTCACCCACACCTCTCCGTGGAACCCAGAAGATGCTATCAGTGCTGGGCAGAGGTTAGCACAGCTCTGCCCCATTGTCAGCACTTCAGCTTTGGGGATAGCGATCTCCAGATTTTCCACTGCCGATTCTCTGGCATTCTGCTGGACAGGCACATTCCTCCATCCAAGATCATCCAATGCAGAAACAGGTTCATCAAGGTCAGTCAGCACTTGCTGCATCCGCCATAAGACCTCCGCCTCCATAGCTGCGGGGGGCAAGTTGGCAAAGCACACTGTTACTCTGTCACATTGTCAACTCTTCAGCCAGGATTTCAGAGTTGTCAACTGGTATTTCCTGATAGTCCCAGGCAAAGGGAGCCCCACCCTGCTGCTGAGCGGAGTCTAGCAGCTGTCTGTAGGACATCTCAAGCTCCCATTCCTGAACGGCCAGAAACTCCAAATCTTCCTGTGCCCAGTGCACTTCCAAGACATTCAATCTTCACTCTCTGTGCTCCATTATTTCCTCCAAATGCCACTCCCGATCACTCCCAAAGTCAGGGTCCCTGGACAGCCTTCAGTACAACAATCCCAGGCCATCGTAGTCAAAGCCTTCCGTCGGGCTGTCATCCGCTGTCCACGGGCACACTTGGGCTACATACCACTGGAGGACTCTGTAGCTCTCGTCCAACCGCATTTCTGCCTGGATCAGCCTGCTTAACTCGGCTGTCCACTCCTGGTTCGGCTGTTCCCCCAATAACAGCATTCGCACTTCATACTGCGACCAGTACCTTACATGGATGGAGGGGAGAACTTTTCCTTGGTTTCGCTGCTCAAGGGCTAGCGTTTCCTTCCAGAGTTCGCAGCAGATAGAATCAAACCATCCTAGCAGGACCTGCTCTGATACTGGTCCTCTGTGCTGTATGTGCATCTCTCGCAACCTCCTTCTGAATTCCTCTTCCATGGAGGCTGGTATCTGTACCTCTCCTCTCCTGCTATCTGGACCTTGGATCCAGGTGATGGTTTGGATGTGTTCACGGCAAGGAAGCACGATCCCACCATTCCCTCCACAGCTCTCAAGTAAGTCTTTCAGTGTGGCTCTCCTGCAGGCTGGTTTGGAGTATCCCAGTAACTGGAGAGCAAATCCCACCGCTGTCACCAATCCCACTGCTGTCACCAAGCCCCTGCTCCCTCGTTTCCACTCTCCCGACACTCCTCTGTGGCTATAGAATCAGATTGCAGATCACAACATCTGATGGTTCGGTCATTAGATGCTCCGGGACTAGAACTACAGCTATGTGCCGTTCTAATCCAGTTGTGTAGCTCAGAACTAGGGATGAGCCGAACACCCCCCTGTTCGGTTCGCACCAGAACATGCGAACAGGAAAAAAGTTTGTTCGAACACGCGAACACCGTTAAAGTCTATGGGACACGAACATGAATAATCAAAAGTGCTAATTTTTAGGGCTTATAGGCAAGTTATTGTCATAAAAAGTGTTTGGGTCCTGCCCCAGGGGACATGGATCAGTGCAAAAAAAGTTTTAAAAATGGCCGTTTTTTCAGGAGCAGTGATTTTAATAATGCTTAAAGTCTAACAATAAAAGTGTAATATCCCTTTAAATTTTGTACCTGGGGGGTGTCTATAGTATGCTTGTAAAGGGGCGCATGTTTCCCGTGTTTAGAACAGTCTGACAGCAAAATGACATTTCGAAGGAAAAAACCCATTTAAAACTACTCGCGGCTATTGCATTGCCGACAATACACATAGAAGTTCATTGATAAAAACGGCATGGGAATTCCCCACAGGGGAACCCCAAAGCAAAATTTAAAAAAAAAAATGACGTGGGAGTCCCCCTAAATTCCATACCAGGCCCTTCAGGTCTGGTATGGATATTAAGGGGAACCCCGGCCAAAATTAAAAAAAAAAATGACGTGGGGTTCCCCCTAAATTCCATACCAGACCTGAAGGGTCTGGTATGGATTTTAAGGGGAACCACGCGCCAAAAAAAACAAAACTGCTTGGGGTCCCCCCAAAAATCCATACCAGACCCTTATCTGAGCACGCAACCTGGCAGGCCGCAGGAAAAGAGGGGGGACGAGAGTGCGGCCCCCCCTTCTGAACCGTACCAGGCCACATGCCCTCAACATTGGGAGGGTGCTTTGGGGTAGCCCCCCAAAACACCTTGTCCCCATGTTGATGAGGACAAGGGCCTCATCCCCACAACCCTGGCCGGTGGTTGTGGGGGTCTGCGGGTGGGGGGCTCATCAGAATCTGGAAGCCCCCTTTAACAAGGGGACCCCCAGATCCCGCCCCCCCTGTGTGAAATGGTAAGGGGGTACTTACCCCTACCATTTCACTAAAAAACTGTCAAAAATGTTAAAAATGACAAGAGACAGTTTTTGACAATTTGCTTATTTAAATGCTTCTTCTTTCTTCTATCTTCCTTCATCCTCTTCTTCTGGTTCTTCTGGTTCTTCCTCCGGCGTTCTCGTCCAGCATCTCCTCCGCAGCGTCTTCTATCTTCTTCTCCTCGGGCCGCTCCGCACCCATGGCATGGGGGGAGGCTCCTGCTCTTCTCTTCTTCTTTTCTTCTCTTCTTCTCTTCTTCTCTTCTTCTCCGGGCCGCTCCGCACCCATGGTGGCATAGAGGGAGGCTCCCGCTGTGTGACGGCGTCTCCTCATCTGACGGTTCTTAAATAATGGGGGGCGGGGCCATCCAGGGACCCCACCCCCCTCTGACGCAGGGTGACTTGATGGGACTTCCCTGTGACATCACGGGGAATGCCACAGGGAAGTCCCGTCATGTCACCGGGTGGCCCCGCACCCGTTATTTAAGAACCATCAGACGAGGAGACGCCGTCACACAGCGGGAGCCTCCCTTCATGCCAGCATAGATGCGGAGCGGCCCGGAGAAGAAAATGAAGAAGAGAAGAAGAGAAAAAGAGAAGAAGGAAGAAGAGAAGAAGATGTAGAAGAAGATGAAGAGAAGAGCGGGAGCCTCCCCTCATGCCATGGGTGCGGAGCGGCCCGAGGAGAAGAAGATAGAAGATGCCGCGGAGGAGATGCTGGACGAGAACGCTGGAGGAAGAACCAGAAGAACCAGAAGATGAAGGAAGATAGAAGAAAGAAGAAGCATTTAAATAAAGGAATCGTCAAAAACTGTCTCTTATCATTTTTAAAATTTTTGACAGTTTTTTAGTGAAATGGTAGCGGTAAGTACCCTCTTACCATTTCACACGGGGGGGCAGGATCTAGGGGTTCCCTTGTTAAAGGGGACTTCCAGATTCCGATAAGCCCCTCGCCCGCAGACCCCCACAACTACCGGCCAGGGTTGTGGGGATGAGGCCCTTGTCCTCATCAACATGGGGACAAGGTGTTTTGGGGGGCTACCCCAAAGCACCCTCCCAATGTTGAGGGCATGTGGCCTGGTATGGTTCAGGAGGGGGGGCGCTCTCGTCCCCCCCTCTTTACCTGCGGCCTGCCAGGTTGCGTGCTCGGATAAGGGTCTGGTATGGATTTTTGGGGGGACACCACGCCGTTTTTTTTTTTTTGGCGCGGGGTTCCCCTTAAAATCCATACCAGACCTGAAGGGTCTGGTATGGAATTTAGGGGGAACCCCACGTCATTTTTTTTTATTTTGTCCGGGGTTCCCCTTAATATCCATACCAGACCTGAAGGGCCTGGTATGGAATTTAGGGGGACTCCCACGTCATTTTTTTTTTAAATTTTGGTTCGGGGTTCCCCTGTGGGGAATTCCTATGCCGTTTTTATCAATGAACTTCTATGTGTATTGTCGGCAATGCAATAGCCGCGGGTAGTTTTAAATGGGTTTTTTCCTTCGAAGTGTCATTTTGCTGTCAGACTGTTCTAAACACGGGAAACATGCGCCCCTTTACAGGCATACTATAGACACCCCCAGCTACAAAATTTAAAGGGATATTACACTTTTATTGTTTGACTTTAAGCATTATTAAAATCACTGCTCCTGAAAAAACAGCCATTTTTAAAACATTTTTTTGCATTGATCCATGTCCCCTGGGGCAGGACCCGGGTCCCCAAACACTTTTTATGACAATAACTTGCATATAAGCCTTTAAAATTAGCACTTTTGATTTCTCCCATAGACTTTTAAAGGGTGTTCCGCGGCATTCGAATTTGCCGCGAACACCCCAAATTGTTCGCTGTTCGGCGAACTTGCGAACAGCCAATGTTTGAGTCGAACATGAGTTCGACTTGAACTCGAAGCTCATCCCTACTCAGAACAAACACCAGGCAGGCTGTATGTAAGTTCAACCAGGAATATCTTTTATTGAAAAATACAGGCTCTTTTATACAGTAAAAGAGGAGGTGCATACCTCCAGCTCATATTACTCTGAACATACACCTGTGACCAGAAACCTAATTAACATGGGCTAATTAACTAATCCCTTTAGACAGCCTATATGACTCAGACATGACCTACACATTCTAGCAGGAAACAGTCAGACAGGTGGCTGGAAGTGACATCAGCATCTCCTAACAGTATTTGTCCCAGCATTATGAGTCAGCCACTATTTCTAATATGGCAAATCCAGGGTCCCCAGAGCCTGTGTGTCCTGGGGGAGCAGGACCCGAATCCACAATAATACCACCTCAAGGGTCCCCAGGCATACAGCTCACAAAGAGCACCGTTCCCCCAAATGCCAGGGCCCACAATCGATCGGCAAGAGGCTAGCATTCATTCCCCTCCAAAAGTCTCTCTCCCGGCTAGGTCTGTCACACCATTATTTTGCACAGGTGATTTGATCGGTGTCACTGCCTTAGTAATTACCACAGCCGTTTCAACTGAGGGAAATCCTGAAAAAATAACCTGTTGAGGCGCCTTGAGGTCTGGAGTTGAGAAACACTTATATAGTGTATATGGCCTTTCCATTATAAGGAGATTGCATTGTTTCACATATATTTTGTTAGCTATGTATATTCTTTGTGCCTCAAAATTAAGAGTTGAGTTTCAGGAAGAAAAACTTTCACCCAAATAAATTCCGCCATAGCCACAAAGGATATAAAGCCACTTTGTGTGTATCAGTAGCCTTGGCAAACCAAGAGATTACCTTGTAAAAAGAGCAGTGACATCATCACTGTACAGTACATAGGCTGTGCAGAGGGCAGAGCTATGGGAGGGACCCAGCGCTCCACTCACTACTGGCTGCCTGCAGAAAACTACAGGAGTGGACGGAGACAAGACCAATGACCCTGTGCAAGGAGAGAGAGCTCAGAGACCTGTCATAAGTAGAGAAAGCTCCTGCACAGAGGCAATATTTCAAAATGTATTACTGATCTGGAAGAAATACACAAAGAACACAAGATTAAAGTAAGAATACACAATTCATTTGTATTAAGGTGCTATTTGCTTATTATGGAGTTCAGCTTTAAGTACACACATTTCTTTCTTTAAAGTGGTAGTAAACTCAATCCAAATCCATTTAATTGCTGAAATTCAATATGCTGTAGCCAGTACACAAATGCTGCTTACAACGTTATGTCTTATTGATTATCTCCCTCTGTTTTTCTTACTTTTTTGCAGACAGTTTTTTTTCTATGCTCCTTGTCTGAAGCCGGCACCATGTTTACTTTTCTTTTCCACCATCTATCCTGTATGAAACTTTTGCCCTTTCTTGTAGTAATGGCCGGAATCTCGTGCATGCACATTGGGGTGTTTCAGGAAGCTGTATTTGGTGTTGTACTCTTGCGGGATTGCAATGCAGTGCCACAGAGAATGAATGACGTAGACACGCCATCCTCCGGAATAGACCAACGGCATACACCGACTCGATTTCTACAGAACTGAGAAGGTTGGAAAGGATGCAAACACAACACCATGTATATGGTTTATAAATGATTTTAATGGACTAAAGTCAGAATGTTGAGTTTACTACCACTTTAAAGTAAGCAAACATATGCTCACAATTAAAGATAGAATAACTTGTAATGGTAAGTACATAATATACTAATTACCTTCTCCAATACTGCTATTTTGTAATATTAACAATAACTGTATGTGAAAAAAAAACTAGTTAATTATTTAGATTATTAAAAGTGATTGAACAGGCAATCATTTTATTGGAAGATAAAAACATATTATATACAAAATCAATATGCAACATGGAATCATTGACCTTCTCAGGATGAAACAGAAAAGTTTTATTTTGAAGTTTCGGCAACTCTGGTGTGCAAGAGGGAGGAGCCGGATGTGGGCGAGGACGGATCGCTAGAGACATGAGGCTGCAGCTCGGCGTCCCTCCAGCCGTGATGAAGACGAAGCGCTCGCGCTAGCTTCCCCCCCTCGCCCCGGTGTATTGCGCGGTGTACGCGGTCGTCATCCCCCTGTCGCCCCCCTCTCCCTCAGCTTCCTCCCCGGCTCCCGAGACCGAAGGCAGAGAGGAGGGCGGTGGAGGCGGTGCCCCAGTGCTGCGGTTCTCGGAAGCAGCAAAAGTATCAATAGAAGACCACAGCAGGGCCTGGGGCTGGGGATGCCGCTTCACCCCCCCTCCTGGAGATAAAGTATCCAGTTTACAGGAAGAGATCTATATCAGAGGTGGTAAATCAAATCAACGGGAAAGCTGCTGCAGTACATGTAGCAGGGACTGAAGACTGCATCAGACAAGCAAGTAAGTGGGAATTTTAGCACTGCGGGAAGCACCCAGGAGGTTTGAGGAACCAGGAAGGGTAAGACCCTGCAAATCGCCAAACCCACGAGGAGGGTAAGTAACCCCCATAAAGTTATCTATAGTTGATTGGATATCCTTACCTCCTTATCTTTGAAAGGACCGGTGCCTTAAATCATGTCTCATTTGTAACACCATGTATCTTAAAGTGTTTGAAACCATTCCGCAAAAATTACCTAGTAAAAGCTAATCATCTGGTCTAAATTCGGATATAGCTGAAAGAGGGGCAGATTGGCAGGCCAGGGGAAGTTAAGGATAAGCTCATAAAGATATCGGTACCCCCTAGCGCACTCCACAATTGATTACATCCGGGATTATATTTGGAGGTGGAATAGCGGCTTGCATCCCCGAGTTTGCGACTACATCTCCCCATTTCTCTTTCGCGGCCGTCCCAAATATAAAGCATAACCAGTAGTAACAGTAGCCACCCAGGACAGGAACCCCAGGAAGGAATACCAAAGTAGTACAAGGCAGTACAAACGGAAAGAAACCTCCTGAGAGGTAGCGAATACACTCTAGAGCGTCTAGGGTGGAAGTGCGTTAACAACTAATAAGAAATCAGTTACATAGCTAACATCACTTTGGGGTAATCCCGGGGGTCTCCCTCACCCTCAGGGCCAGCATATTTCATCGGCCCACCCCTTAGGGAACAGAAGAAACAGGGAAATGAGGGGCAAGTCAACCAGAGGGAATGCGGCTATCCAACCCCGGACTAGCTCAAGTCCAGGTACAATAAGGAGATATATGACGAATGACGGTAGCAAAGAAAGCCCGAGTGAATCAACAGGGGCTACATCGGCAACAGCAACGACAGGCAACGCTCCGGTGTCTTTTTTGTGCCTGTCGTTGCTGTTGCCGCTGTAGCCCCTGTTGATTTACTCGGGCTTTCTTTGCTACCGTCATTCGTCATATATCTCCTTATTGTACCTGGACTTGAGCTAGTCCGGGGTTGGATAGCCGCATTCCCTCTGGTTGACTTGCCCCTCATTTCCCTGTTTCTTCTGTTCCCTAAGGGGTGAGCCGATGAAATATGCTGGCCCTGAGGGTGAGGGAGACCCCCGGGATTACCCCAAAGTGATGTTAGCTATGTAACTGATTTCTTATTAGTTGTTAACGCACTTCCACCCTAGACGCTCTAGAGTGTATTCGCTACCTCTCAGGAGGTTTCTTCCCATTTGTACTGCCTTGTACTACTTTGGTATTCCTTCCTGGGGTTCCTGACCTGGGTGGCTACTGTTATTACTGGTTATGCTTTATATTTGGGACGGCCGCGAAAGAGAAATGGGGAGATGTAGTCGCAAACTCGGGGATGCAAGCCGCTATTCCACCTCCAAATATAATCCCGGATGTAATCAATTGTGGAGTGCACTAGGGGGTACCGATATCTTTATGAGCTTATCCTTAACTCCCCCTGGCCTGCCAATCTGCCCCTCTTTCAGCTATATCCGAATTTAGACCAGATGATTAGCTTTTACTAGGTAATTTTTGCGGAATGGTTTCAAACACTTTAAGATACATGGTGTTACAAATGAGACATGATTTAAGGCACCGGTCCTTTCAAAGATAAGGAGGTAAGGATATCCAATCAACTATAGATAACTTTATGGGGGTTACTTACCCTCCTCGTGGGTTTGGCGATTTGCAGGGTCTTACCCTTCCTGGTTTCTCAAACCTCCTGGGTGCTTCCCGCAGTGCTAAAATTCCCACTTACTTGCTTGTCTGATGCAGTCTTCAGTCCCTGCTACATGTACTGCAGCAGCTTTCCCGTTGATTTGATTTACCACCTCTGATATAGATCTCTTCCTGTAAACTGGATACTTTATCTCCAGGAGGGGGAGTGAAGCGGCATCCCCAGCCCCAGGCCCTGCTGTGGTCTTCTATTGATACTTTTGCTGCTTCCGAGAACCGCAGCACTGGGGCACCGCCTCCACCGCCCTCCTCTCTGCCTTCGGTCTCGGGAGCCGGGGAGGAAGCTGAGGGAGAGGGGGGCGACAAGGGGATGACGACCGCGTACACCGCGCAATACACCGGGGCGAGGGGGGGAAGCTAGCGTGAGCGCTTCGTCTTCATCACGGCTGGAGGGACGCCGAGCTGCAGCCTCACGTCTCTAGCGATCCGTCCTCGCCCACATCCGGCTCCTCCCTCTTGCACACCAGAGTTGCCGAAACTTCAAAATAAAACTTTTCTGTTTAATCCTGAGAAGGTCAATGATTCCATGTTGCATATTGATTTTGTATATAATATGTTTTTATCTTCCAATAAAATGATTGCCTGTTCAATCGCTTTTAATAATCTAAATAATTAACTAGTTTTTTTTTCACATACAGTTATTGTTAATATTACAAAATAGCAGTATTGGAGAAGGTAATTAGTATATTATGTACTTACCATTACAAGTTATTCTATCTTTAATTGTGAGCATATGTTTGCTTACTTTAAAGTGGTAGTAAACTCAACATTCTGACTTTAGTCCATTAAAATCATTTATAAACCATATACATGGTGTTGTGTTTGCATCCTTTCCAACCTTCTCAGTTCTGTAGAAATCGAGTCGGTGTATGCCGTTGGTCTATTCCGGAGGATGGCGTGTCTACGTCATTCATTCTCTGTGGCATTGCATTGCAATCCCGCAAGAGTACAACACCAAATACAGCTTCCTGAAACACCCCAATGTGCATGCACGAGATTCCGGCCATTACTACAAGAAAGGGCAAAAGTTTCATACAGGATAGATGGTGGAAAAGAAAAGTAAACATGGTGCCGGCTTCAGACAAGGAGCATAGAAGAAAAACTGTCTGCAAAAAAGTAAGAAAAACAGAGGGAGATAATCAATAAGACATAACGTTGTAAGCAGCATTTGTGTACTGGCTACAGCATATTGAATTTCAGCAATTAAATGGATTTGGATTGAGTTTACTACCACTTTAAAGAAAGAAATGTGTGTACTTAAAGCTGAACTCCATAATAAGCAAATAGCACCTTAATACAAATGAATTGTGTATTCTTACTTTAATCTTGTGTTCTTTGTGTATTTCTTCCAGATCAGTAATACATTTTGAAATATTGCCTCTGTGCAGGAGCTTTCTCTACTTATGACAGGTCTCTGAGCTCTCTCTCCTTGCACAGGGTCATTGGTCTTGTCTCCGTCCACTCCTGTAGTTTTCTGCAGGCAGCCAGTAGTGAGTGGAGCGCTGGGTCCCTCCCACAGCTCTGCCCTCTGCACAGCCTATGTACTGTACAGTGATGATGTCACTGCTCTTTTTACAAGGTAATCTCTTGGTTTGCCAAGGCTACTGATACACACAAAGTGGCTTTATATCCTTTGTGGCTATGGAGGAATATATTTGGGTGAAAGTTTTTCTACCTGAAACTCAACTCTTAATTTTGAGGCACAAAGAATATACATAGCTAACAAAATATATCTGAAACAATGCAATCTCCTTATAATGGAAAGGCCATATACACTATATAAGTGTTTCTCAACTCCAGACCTCAAGGCGCCTCAACAGGTTATTTTTTCAGGATTTCCCTCAGTTGAAACGGCTGTGGTAATTACTAAGGCAGTGACACTGATCAAATCACCTGTGCAAAATAATGGTGTGACAGACCTAGCCGGGAGAGAGACTTTTGGAGGGGAATGAATGCTAGCCTCTTGCCGATCGATTGTGGGCCCTGGCATTTGGGGGAACGGTGCTCTTTGTGAGCTGTATGCCTGGGGACCCTTGAGGTGGTATTATTGTGGATTCGGGTCCTGCTCCCCCAGGACACACAGGCTCTGGGGACCCTGGATTTGCCATATTAGAAATAGTGGCTGACTCATAATGCTGGGACAAATACTGTTAGGAGCTGATGTCACTTCCAGCCACCTGTCTGTCTGTTTCCTGCTAGAATGTGTATTGTAAATAAGTCTCTAGTATGGGATCTAAGAGTCATTAGATCCCCATTGTTGTTTGTGTTAATTAACTCTGCTATTGTGATAATGTTGATTGGGTTTTATGAGCTACAAGACGGCCAGTCTGGCCTAAAGGTCATGTCTGAGTCATATAGGCTGTCTAAAGGGATTAGTTAATTAGCCCATGTTAATTAGGTTTCTGGTCACAGGTGTATGTTCAGAGTAATATGAGCTGGAGGTATGCACCTCCTCTTTTACTGTATAAAAGAGCCTGTATTTTTCAATAAAAGATATTCCTGGTTGAACTTACATACAGCCTGCCTGGTGTTTGTTCTGAGTAGGGATGAGCTTCGAGTTCGAGTCGAACTCATGTTCGACTCAAACATTGGCTGTTCGCAAGTTCGCCGAACAGCGAACAATTTGGGGTGTTCGCGGCAAATTCGAATGCCGCGGAACACCCTTTAAAAGTCTATGGGAGAAATCAAAAGTGCTAATTTTAAAGGCTTATATGCAAGTTATTGTCATAAAAAGTGTTTGGGGACCCGGGTCCTGCCCCAGGGGACATGGATCAATGCAAAAAAATGTTTTAAAAACGGCTGTTTTTTCAGGAGCAGTGATTTTAATAATGCTTAAAGTCAAACAATAAAAGTGTAATATCCCTTTAAATTTTGTAGCTGGGGGGTGTCTATAGTATGCCTGTAAAGGGGCGCATGTTTCCCGTGTTTAGAACAGTCTGACAGCAAAATGACACTTCGAAGGAAAAAACCCATTTAAAACTACCCGCGGCAACAAGAAGACAAACGGCGGATGGGGACACAAGACCTATAGGTCAAGACATAGAAGAGGAACCATCAGGCGAACCCCAGCTTGGCAAAATGCTTCCCACGAAGGAAGAAATAACAGAGATGTTTGCTAGGCTGGAGGCCTCAATTAAGGGGGAGATCAATATAGTACACGACAATATGAGCCATCTACTGAAAAGAGTTGAAGAGGCGGAATCCACTGTGGGAACACAGGGAGCCGAAATTCAAAAAATGAAACATCAAATGAAAGCAATGCAGGTCGAATTCAGAAATATCAAATACAGATTGGAGGACCAAGAAAATCGCAACAGAAGAAAGAACCTCCGGATCAGAGGTCTCCCGGAACCACAAGATGGAATAGAAAACCTTCCGCTTAAAATGGAAGAAATTTTTAACGAATTGATGAACCCATTGGAAGTCGGCCGAAAGCTGAAAGTGGACAGGGTGCACAGATTAAGGAAACCACCTGATGTGAGGGGAAACTCACCACGAGATGTCATCGTGCGATTCCACAATTATGCGGACAAAGAACAAATAACCTCCAACTTAAAGAGAAACCTCCAGGCTAAATATAAAGATACCAATTTACAAATCTTCCAAGATCTCACAGCAGAGACTCTCAACAGGAGAAGAATCCAGAAACCCCTCCTGGCAACTTTGAAAGCGCATGGAGTCCAATACTCCTGGGGCTTCCCAGCCTGCCTGATCGGACGCAAAGAAGGCCGAAAAGCCGTGCTAAGATTCCCTGAAGAAACACAAAAATTTTGTGAACACTTAGAAATTCCCCTGGCGGACATACCGGGTTGGTGGGAGAAAGACACTAACCACGACCCACTAGGAGAAATACCTACTTAGAGACCTGTTTGAAACCTGTAGCTTATCCGCAAAAAAAAAAAAAAAAAGCATTGGGAAAAAGGGAGAAAGAAGTAGGACTATGGTAAAACAGATGCTTGTGTATAGATGTACAAATAGGCTACCCAGCGATGAAATAGCTGACCGTGGGGTCGGTGGGGATGGCGGGGGGGGTGACGGGGACCAGGGGGGGAGGGGGAGGGGGGGAGGCACGAGGGAGGGATAGCCGAGGCTGAGAGCCCCTGTATATGAGATGGAGCCCTGCGGTCACGACCAAACCCCGTACCGAGCTCAACCTCTGGGGGACAACCGGGGGGCTGGGTGGTAGTGGCGAGCCCCGGTTATAGTTCAAGGGCCAAGTCAAGGCCTGTTACACCCCCAAAAAATTGAGGAAAAGGTAGGGGGAGGGAGGGAGGGTTTTGGTGGGGTTCTGGTGGGTGGGGGGGGGGTTGATGGGGGGGCGAGGGGAGAGGGGAGGAGAGTGGGAGAAAGCCCAACGCAATCCACAATAGTAGGAGCCTGCCTCATAGTAAGCAGCCCAATGCATCCCACAATACTAGGAGCCTGCCTTATAGTAAGCAGAACATAAATAGAAGAAAGAGATGCTTGCTAACTTTACAATTATCTCTTACAATGTAAGGGGATTGAATGCCTGTGTCAAACGTGCAAATATTTTGGGGGAATTAAAGCTTTTGAAGGCTGAGGTAGTAATGTTGCAAGAGACCCATCTTAGAACAAATAGGAATCAAACCATATACTCCAGGGAATTCCCAGAATGGTACTATAGCGACTCACCAATCAGGGGAGCAAGAGGAGTGGCCATAGGGTTCGCCAGAGGAACGAGATTCGAACTAGAAGGGAGGCTCTCCGATCCGGAGGGGAGATATCTCTTCCTGAAAGGGAAAATTAATGGATTGAAGTACTCCCTGGCGAACATCTATGGACCAAATAAAAATACCTATAGAACAGTAATGGCCATACTGACCAAATTTGAGACTTTTAAGATGGGGAGAGTAATCGTAGGAGGAGATTTCAACCTGTGTCTTGACCCCGAGAGAGATTGCACGTCCCATGCTCGGGGGAAGGGAGGAATGTGGCCGGAGAAACTTAAAAAAAAACTTCACAAGCTCCAACTAGTAGATGTCTGGAGGATACAACAGGGAGACAAAAGAGACTACACCTTCTATTCCCCCGTGCATGGGACATACTCAAGACTCAATTTTTTTTTGGTAGAACACAGGATGCTGGAGGAAATCACAGGGACCGCTATTGGTAACATCTCCTTTTCGGACCATGCGCCTGTGAGTTTACACTTAAGGATGGGTGAAACGGGAGCACGGGGCACAGGATGGAGATTGAATGAGGATCTCTTCGCGGATGATGTAATCTTGAAAAGACTAAAGGAGGAACTAGAATGGTTTTTTAAAATTAATATCCCCGGTGATGTAAATGAGGCCACAATCTGGGAAGCGCATAAAACATTCATAAGGGGGATTCTAATGATGATAGGTGGGGAGAGAAATAAGAGAATGAAAAATCAAAGGCTCGCCCTGACCAGAAAGATCCACGAACTAGAGCAACAACATAAAATATCAGGAGGGAGGGAGGTTTGGAGGACCCTACTCCAAAAGAGAGAAGAGTTGAGGACATCTCTGGAACAGGAAACACGCAAAACCTATTATTTGGTCAAAAAAGAGAGGTACATAAATAGCAATAAGCCCGGTAGACACTTGGCAAGGATCCTAAAAAAGAAGAAAACAAGCAACTACATTGAAAGAATTAGGAATAGTTCAGGGGAAATCCAATACAAAACGCAAGATATAGCCAAAACTTTTTCAAAGTTCTATGAGGCATTGTATGCAATAAAAGCGAGTGGCACTCAAGAACAGGTCAAACATAGGCAGGAAGCCAGTAAAATGTTTCTAAAAGAGGCAAACCTAAAAAAAATCACGGAAGAGGATAGTACCATTCTGGATGCTCCCGTGACCCTTCAGGAGGTCATGAGAGCCATCCAGGATATCCCTAACGGGAAAAGCCCAGGACCCGATGGGCTGTCGGCCCTCTACTATAAAAAGTTGCAAGAACCCCTACTCCCAATACTCTGCTCTTACATCAATGGGATTGGGGAAAATTGGGAGATAAGAAAGGAAGCATTGGAGGCGAATATAGTGGTTATAAAGAAGGAAGGGAAGGACGCTACTACATGCTCCGGTTATAGACCCATTTCCCTTCTGAACATAGATATAAAGATCTACGCAAAGATCCTCGCAGACAGACTGAAAAGGGTTATAACAGAAGTGATCCACCCTGACCAAGCGGGATTTGTACCAGGGAGGGAAGGGAAAGACAACAGTATAAAAACGCTAATGGTAACTCAGATAATGAGGGACAGGGGAGCCCCAGGTCTACTCCTGTCGATTGATGCTGAAAAAGCATTCGACAGGGTAGACTGGGGCTTCATGTGGAACACTCTGGAGGAACTGGGGATCGGTAACAAAATGATTAAAAGGATCAGGGCCCTATATAACTATCCCACGGCTAGAGTTAAAATTAATGGTACTCTATCTGAGGCAATTGAGCTGAAAAATGGCACCAGACAGGGGTGCCCACTCTCCCCGCTGCTGTTTGTGCTAACTCTGGAACCGCTGTTAGCTACGATCAGACAGAGCCTGGACATCAGCGGTATTAAAATCGGGGAAGACGAATACAAAATAGCAGCATTCGCAGACGATGTCTTGCTATACGTCACACGTCCAAGGATCACCCTCCCCAATATACTAGCGACCCTCAGAAACTATGGGCGGCTTTCAAACTTCCGAGTAAATGCAACTAAGTCGGAGGTATTGGAAGTCGTAGAAGAAAAAGGGGGGGACAAGGCTTATCAAAAGAGCTTACCTTTTAAATGGGGGGTAAAGGAACTGAGCTATTTGGGAGTAAAAATAACATCATCAAAGGAAGAAATGTTTCAAGTTAATTTTATGACTCTCCTTAACGAGACTAGAACAGAGCTAAATAGAGTCCCGCGAAATAGACTATCCTGGGGTGGGAGAATAAACCTCCTCAAAATGTCGATCTTGCCTAAAATCGCATACAAAATTCAAATGCTACCACTGGCAATCACACAGAGTTTTTTGAACAAAATGCACACACTTTTCTTAAAATTTATATGGAGAGGGAAGAAGGCACGCGTAAATTACGCACAATTAGCGAGCAGTAAGAAGAAGGGGGGTTGGGGAGCACCTGACATCAAAAAATACTACACAGCTATAATTTTATCACGTATACCAGAGTGGATTAATAATAACAAGAATAAACAATGGGTGAAAATAGAGAATTTAAGGAGCGGGGTAGACCTAGGGAAAAATATTTGGATACCACCACATGTCAGAAAACTTAACACAAAAACATTTGATATCACGACACACGTTCTAAACACTTGGGATAAAATTCACACTAGAGAGAGGTGGAAATATAACTCGCCGCTAATCCCACTTAAGGGCACAGATTACTTCCCACCGGGGAGGGAAGATGTGGCTGGAAGATGGATTCTGAGCGAAGAGGTCCAACTTAAGGATATTACCAGCCAGGGAGCGTTATGTGACTATCAGGATCTTAAAGCAAGACAAACCCGGTTGATGTTGGATAGTTGGAAATATAGGCAGCTCAAACACTTTGTGGAGTCACTCCCGCAGCCAATCAGATCAATAGAAGACCTCTACCCCTTGGAGAAAGCACTTATAAAAAAAAGCCGGAGGGGAGGAATGTCAAGGATATATAAAAGCCGGATAAAAATGGGAGAGATAGATCGACCAAGATTTCTCGGGAAATGGGAGGAGGAATTAGGAAATAATATGAGTAACAATGAGGCGAGGAGAATCCTGAGTAGAGCAAATGGCATGTCAGTAAACTATAAGATAGCGGAAATGAATTATAGAGTAATGACCAGAATGTATATCACCCCGGACTTAGCACACAAAATGCAGGAGGAGTCCTCGCAGCTCTGCTGGAGGGGGTGTGAGGAAGTTGGGACAGCTGCGCATATCTGGTGGTCGTGCCCAGAAATAAGAAAATTCTGGGAGGAGGTGCGAGAGATCATATATTTGATAACCAACAAAACAATCCCGGACGACCCCTGGGTATGCCTACACCATGGTAGCAACATACCATCTAAAAACTACCGGAAAAGCCTAACACCACACCTCCTCAATGAGGCCAAGAGTCTCATCCCTAGATATTGGCGAGGCAGTACGAGACCCTCAAAGCGGGAGTGGCTCGACAAAATAGATGAAATCTATTATATGGAATATCTGAGGTATAGCGAAGGATTGGAGATGGGAGAGTATGAGGAAATATGGAGAGATGGGTTAAATTTAAGGTCTCCAGCCAAGCAGCTGAGGCATGGGAGGACAAAGCGGAAAACTCACACTAAATGAAGCATTCAATTCAAGATCGAAACCATCTTACTTCAACATGCTATGGAAATACTAGAAATAGTAGGAAGGGATTATCATCAGTCCGAGGTTGCGTTGGGGCTCTCTCTCTATCAAACAGGGAGGTATCTGGGAAGGGTGGGGGATAGGGGGGAGGGTACATTGAAATAAGATACGGAATTAAATAATGAAAGCAAAAGGAAATTATACGCATAGAGTATACATGGGATATCAAGAATATTTGCAATTTGAAAAAAGCCACAAGGATGTGAAAGTATTCAGGGATAAGTTTGACTGAAAAGTTGAAATAATATATCCTCATGAAAAGTACTTAGCTGATGTGGCGGGAAAAAAAAAAAAAGAAACAGAAAAGTTTTATTTTTTTATTTTAAATACTTTTACATTGTTTACATGTTTTATTTTTTACATTTTGGGCTACTGTGCTAGTTTTATTAATATAGTCTTTAATTTAGGATATTGTACTAACTGTAAGATTTATACAAGGTTTTGTTACATTAGTTTTTGAGTTTTCTGTTATTAATATGTAGTAGCACCCTCATAAGGGCTGCTGAGTGTTGTAGTCCGTCTGTCACCCTGCCCAGCCAGGTACACACTTTTCAAGCATCCAAAGGCATGAAACAGTTCTTGCACTGTTTTTATTGAGCGGAATAAACTTGGATTGGGATAGGGAAATTATGAGATGCCCAGTTGATTATTAAACACTTCAGGGACTTGAGACTTTATACAAATCCAGTATATACACCTCCTCTCTTATCTCCAGTACATCACTTGCTTGCAGACTATCACTCCCCAACACCTCCAGCACATCACTTGCTTGCACTTCCAAAACCAGCTAGCACTGAGGTTTAGGCCTGACACTGGCTCAGCCAGGCCTTAGAAAATGCCTTTTGCAGGCAGGGACCGTGGGCCCCTATGGTGTAGCAAAAATATGGTAGTCCTTGGTGCTAACTGTCCACATGTGGCTAATACTCCCAGTACCACCTCTTCAGGCACTGCCAACCCTCCTGGCTGCAGTGTCAATAAAAAAAACACTAGACAAGTTTTTAAAGTAATTTATTAGGCAGCTCCGGGGGTCTTCTTCCAACTCCGGGGGTCTCTTCTGACTTCTCCGCTCTCTCCGGCCTCTTCTCCCGGTGTCTGGTTCTTCTCCCACTCTCCTGCCTCTTCTCCAGGTCTCTGGTTCTTCTCCCGCTCTCCGGTTCTTCTGCCAGGCTCCTCCGCTATCTTCTGTTCTTTTGCCGCTCTTTTGCTAGCGGTGGCCCGGTCTTCTCTGTCGTCTCGTTTCCTCTTCTCTTCTTCCGATGTTGACACGACGCTCTCTCCAGCTGTAATGCCCTGTGCAATTACTTATATAGGCATGAGTGTGGTCATCGGTTGATGTCACCCAGTGACCCCACCCCTTATGACATCACAGTCCTGGGTCATGATGGGACTGTGACATCATAAGGGGCGGGGTCACTGGGTGAGATCAACCGATGACCATTCCCCATGCCTATATAAGTCATTGCACACCGCGCACACAGCATTACAGCGGGAGAGAGTGTTGTGTCAACATCGGAAGATGATAAGAGGGCAGAAAAGAGCAGAAGATAGTGGAGGAGCCCGGCAGAAGAACCGGAGAGCGGGAGAAGAACCGCAGACCTGGAGAAGAGGCCGGAGACCTGGAGAAGAGGCCGGAGAGCAGGAGAAGAACCGGACACCGGGAGGAGAGGCCAGAGAGGGCGGAGAAGTCGGAAGAGACCCCCGAAGTCGGAAGAAGACCCCCGGAGCTGCCTAATACTTTAATTACTTTAAAAACCTGTCTAGTGTTTTTTTATTGACACTTTTTTTCCCCAGGTGAATAAGTAGGAGTACGGGATCTGGGGCCCCCTTATTAAAGGGGGCTCCTGGATTCCGATAAGCTCTCGGGGCCTGCAGACCCCGACAACCAACATCCAGGGTTGTCGGGAAGAGGCCCTTGTCCTCATCAACATGGGGACAAGGTGCTTTGGGGTGGGGGGGCTGCAGTATATCTACGGTGGGCGGTCCACAAGTGGTTGAAGATAACCTAAGTGAATTTTTTAGGATAGAGTAAAAAGGGATTAGAACATCTGTCAGGTTTTTATTGCTGGGTTGTACCCAGAACAGTAATACAAGGGCATTTTTCTATCAATGACACTAGTTGTGGTGACCCTGGTGAGAACCAGGGATTCCTTCACTTTGGAGGGATTTCCTCTTACTTTCAGTTTTAGCAAAGGGACAGGAAATGAAGGGAAATCTCCACAATGGGACACAGATGGCCAATAAACCTTAAAAAACTAACAGACATTATAACTTTCCCTTAACCCTCCCAGTAACGTATATGAAGTTAAATTCTACTTGTGTAGACAAAATTAAAAATTGAGAAAATCTGATTTGTATAATCTTTTCCTCTGACCCGACATTACACACCAATATTCTCTAGCCATCTTTCTTTAAATTCCATAATTCTTGAAAGACTCCAAGCACTGGGAAGTGTTTGGATAATGACGGTGATGTATCTATACATCAATATGCAAATGTATAGTTGACAATTATATTACTCCCAGTAGTGTTTTTTTATGAGTAAATTTAACAAAAACTGAAAACACAGTTCATTCTATGTTCAACTGTTATTTTTATCACATTACTATTTAATTGCAGTGTTATTGCATTTTGACAAATTAATTTACTGCATTAGAGACAAGTTGTAAAAGATCCATGGATGCCACCTGCAGTGTAATTGGAGCTTGATCTGCCTCTACAGTAGGCAAGCTATAACAGCTGCAGTGTCTACTTTGTGTGGGCAGCACTACAAAAGCAAGTCTATGACCCTGATTTTTGTTCATACTTTTTTTTATACACAACATGTAACTATTTATAATGAATTTGTGGACTTGTGACTCAGATACAACAAAGTTGCTCCATTCAAAGTTATGAGAACTGAATGTAATTATAGCACATAAGTGTTGTGTTGTTTGAAAACTGTTTCTTCAAATATTTTTTTGATAAATGTTCTTGGAAATTAAATTCAGATCATTTGACCAGACCTAGGAAAAAACATTTGAACAAGTCAGCGTGGCCTAAGCTATCAGAGCACAGCCGGAGGTGCAGGAATCAATCTATCTTAAAGTATTGATGTTAAAGTAAATAATCTGGTTCCTGGGCAGGTGGCTTCAGCACCCCAAAGGTTCTCCATGGTGTACTTGGCTTGTAGTGTAATATAACAAAAATGGAAATTGAAGCATTGTATCTGTACCACTTAGCGCCTCAATTTCCATTTTTGTTACACCAACATTAAGGGACACTTAACCCTGACCTCTGAAGGATCTGCTGTGCAATTAGATAGTTCTGACCAGTGCACTGCTTACACTACATAGTACTGACTCCTTTATTTTATATGCTATGTTGTATGTTACATAATTTCTGATCACTGTACTGTAAGTAATCCTGCATACTTACCTGGCCCACAGCCCCTACTTTCTTATTTTATTGAGTTCCAGTTGCCAGGCTAGTCGCTGTCACCCTAAACTTTCCACAGTCAACTGCTGGGAAATGAGTCTTGGCACAAACCCTGGCTCTGGGAATGGTCCCTGACACAGGAGGTGACTTATTTTCACCTCATCAGCCTGTGCCTCTGTGCTTACAATAGCTTAACTGCTGACCAAGTGCACCTTATGGGGTTTTTTTTTAAGCTGAGGCTCTAATTGGCTTAAAAAAAGGGTGCAAACAGGGCCATGGATAAATCCATGGAAAAAAACAAGCTTAACTTACCACCAGACCGCAGACAACCAAATAACCTGTCTAACAGTATGCGTTAAAAGCAGGGGTTTAGTCTGCACACATTTGAAAATGCATGCGTAAGCCACAGAGCCTCGCCAAGGCACCCTGGTATCTGTGGTACTCAACACTAACTTATAAGTGTCCCCACAATGGAGGCACATGCATTCTGATGGATAGGTGAGAGCAGGTGGACTGAAGGGGAGCCACCCCTTGTTAAAGTTGAAAAAAAGGGTGAGCTCTTTTTTAACCACTTAAAGACCAGCCTCGTTTTGAGATTTTGGTGCTTACATGTTTAAAACAGTTTTTTTTTGCTAGAAAATTACTTAGAACCCCCAAACATTATATATTGTTTTTTTCTAACACCCTAGAAAATAAAATGGCAGTCATTACAATACTTTTTTTTACACTGTATTTGCGCAGAGGTCTTACAAGCGCACTTTTTTTGGAAAAAAAATCACTTTTTTGAATAAAAAAATAAGACAACAGTAAAGTTAGCCCATTGTTTTTTGTTTGTAAAAGATAATGTTACACCGAGTAAATTGGTACCCAACATGGCACGCTTAAAAATTGCACCCGCTCGTGGAATGGCGTCAAACTTTTATCCTCAAAAATCTCCATAGGCGATGTTTAAAAAATTTTACAGGTTGCATGTTTTGAGTTACAGATGAGGTCTAGGGCTCGAATTATTGCTCTCGCTCTATCGATCGCGGCAATACCTCACATGTGTGGTTTGACCACCGTTTTGATATATATAAGTATAGGTTCGCTTCTGCGCGTGAGCTTGTCGGGATGGGGCGTTTTAAAAAAAGTTATAATTTATTTTACTTGGTTTTATTTATTTTTACACTGTTTAAAAAAAAAAAAAAAACAGTAAACATTCCTTATAATAGAAAAAAGCATGACAGGTCCTCTTAAGTCCTCAGATCTCATAATTGGGCTTAAATGCAATAAAAAAAAAATGCCATTTGAAAAAACGACATTGAAAAAATGTGCCTTTAAGATGTATGGGCGGTAGTGACGTTTTGACATTGCTTCTGCCCTGCTATGGTATGGTATGGTATGTTATGGTATGGAGACAGGTGGGGGCCATCTTCCCCTCACTCATCTCCAACCCAAGGAAGGAGACAGATGCGATTGCCTCCGCCGCTGCCGATGGCTCCGGTAAGTGGCGGAGGGCACCGGATCGCAGAGGGAGGGGGGCCCCTCTCCCGCCACCAATAAAAGAGCTGTGTGAAGTTGGCACCCGATGTTTGTAAAACCTGAATAAAAATATACCAATCGTTTGTGCTGCATTTGTGCTGATTTGTGCTGCAAAAATGAGCGTTTGTGCCAGTTTGGTTTCTGAGATATTAAACATTCAATTCAATGCAAGTCCCGCCCATTTTGCAGCCCATGTTACTGAATTTTAAAAATAAATGCACCATTCATTTGTGCCATGTTTGTGCTGGTTTTGTGCCACAAAAATAAATGTTTGTGCCGCTTTGGTTGTGGAGATATTGTGCGTTATAGTTGCTGAAACCCTGCCCACTTTGCACCCCATGTTACTGAATTTTAAAAACAAACACGCCATTTATTTGTGCTGCATTTGTGCTGCAAAAATAAACGTTTGTGCCGCCTTGGTTGCGGAGATATTGTGCTTTATAGCTGCTGCAACCCTGCCCACTTTGTACCCCATATTACTGAATTTTAAAAATAAATGCGCCATTCGTTTGTGCCGTGTTTGTGCTGGTTTGTGCCACAAAAATAAACGTTTGTGCCGCTTTGGTTGCAGAGATATTGTGCCTTATATTTGCTGTAACCCTGCCCACTTTGCACCCCATGTTACTGAATTTTAAAAATAAACGCGCCATTCGTTTGTGCCACGTTTGTGCTGGTTTGTGCCGCTAAAAGAAACGTTTGTGCCGCTTTAATTGAGGAGATATTGCGCATTATAGTTGCTGAAACCCCACCCACTTTGCACCCCATGTTGCTGAATTTTAAAAACAAACACGCCATTCGTTTGTGCCACGTTTGTGCTGGTTCATGCCACAAAAATAAACGTTTGTGCCACTTTGGTTGCGGAGATATTCTGGGTTATATTTGCTGAAACCCCACCCACTTTGCACCCCATGTTACTGAATTTTAAAAACAAACGCGACATTCATTTGTGCTGCGTTTGTGCTGGTTTGTGCCACAAAAATAAATGTTTGTGCCGCTTTGGTTACGGAGATATTGTACATTATAGTTGCTGTGACGCCGCCCAGTTTGCGCCCAATGTTACTGAATTTTAAAAACAAACGCAACATTAGTTTGTGCCGCGTTTGTGCTGGTTTGTGCCGTAAAAATAAACGTTTGTGCCGCTTTGGTTACGGAGATATTGTGCATTATAGTTGCTGCGACCCCGCCCACTTTCACCCCATGTTACTGAACTTTTAAAAACAAACACGCCATTCATTTGTGCCGTGCTTGTGCTGGTTTGTGGCGCAAAAATAAATGTTTGTGCCGCTTTGGTTTAGGAGATATTGAGTTGTATATGTTGTCAAACTACACTGACTTTACACCTTGTCATTAAATCTTACATAGAACTAGATTTATTTGTTCCCGGTTTCTGCAGATTTGGTGGATATTGTACATGATGTTTTACTTTACATGTGTAGTTTTGCCACCCCCACAGGGATCCCCCCTTCCGATTCTCTAGCGCTGACTGGAAGAACAGACGGAGGAGGAAATCTGGGGAGAGGGCGGGCACAGCTTGCTCTAACTCTAGTGAGGCAGGGTGGATCTCGACAGTATTGTCAGGATCTGTCCCGGCTGCAGTGCGGCTCTGCTCTGTCAGGATATAGTGGGCAATAGCCCGCCACATGCGTATGAGTTTTTTTGTCACAGGAGAACATACTATATGTCATCTTGTGAACAAAAAGAGAACTAAGGCCAAAAAACATTGGGCCATAGTTCTCTTTTAACAACAGTTTAAACCAGGTGCAAGCAAAACAGCACTCCAGCAAATTCTCTCATATAAGTCACTTCTTTTTTTAATTGCTTTTTTTGAAAAACATAATACATGTCAGTAAAGATTCTTTTTCTGACAGACTCCATGACAGACTACGTGTGGGTTAACCCCGCCTCCTCTCCAGTGCTATAAGACCCCACTCCCATAAATTTGAACTCACCACTAGAGACTGTTTTGTAATTAGCCAACTCATGACCAAAGGGTGGGAACTCCGTCTGCCATGGAGTCCATCAGGAAAGGAAAATTATGGTAAGTATTTGATAATAAATTTTCTGTTTTCCTGACAGACTTCATGGCAGACTACGTGTGGAAAATAACTAGCCAAACCACACGTGTGAGTATGCTGATAAAAAGAAGTTTAATTCTCCCCATCAACCGAATGGATTCTTAAACCAAAGATCGAGAAGGTTCTAGTGTGACATAAAGGTATTAATGGAGGCCCATGAGGCCGCCTTGTAGATGACATCAGGAGCCACATGCCAGGCTGCTGCCCATGAAGCCTGGTAGAGTGTGCTGTCACCGCCTCTGGAGGAGCCAGGCCCTTAGACCTATAAGCCTGCTAGATAGACTGGACAATCCAGGTCACAATCGTTCTGGACGAAGCCCGTTTCCCCTTGTTGTTGCCGGAGTGTAGAGCAAAGAGGAAGTTGGAGCATCTAAAGGAGGTGGTAACTCATTGGTATTCCTTCAGCATTTCGCCTACATCCAGAGGATGAACTTCAGAGGAACCTGGGGTCCTGAATGTAGGTAGGACAATTTCTTGGTCCTCATGGAACACTGAAGAGACTTTGGATTTGAGCCGAGCATAGGGATGAGGAACACACGGTCCGTGAAGAATGTCAGGAATGGTTCTTCATGACCCAAGGACCCAATCTCAGAAACCCTTTTAGCCGAAGTGATGGCTACTATAAAGGCT
Source organism: Lithobates clamitans (assembly GCA_037952925.1). Lineage (NCBI taxonomy): Eukaryota > Metazoa > Chordata > Amphibia > Anura > Ranidae > Lithobates > Lithobates clamitans. The sequence goes on from JBBGZY010001165.1 coordinate 1,369,755, forward strand.
ACTCCTGCAGAAAAGTCCTTAATAGAAAGATCCCGCGGTGCTTAGTTCAGACAGTAAGTCGAGGACCAGGGGAAGATCCCATCTGGGGAATCTTGGTCTTCTTTGGGGAGTCTTGTTGCCCCACAGAAAAACTGCAGAGTTAGAGGGTGAACAGCCCACGATGTACCAGAGAAGGCCGACAAGGCAGACTTGGACCCTGAGAGAGCTGATGGACAGAGACAGATCTGGACCATAATAAGCAAATTGTAGCGCTATGGAAAAAATGTATCAAAAATGACTAAAAACATCAAAGTGAAATGATGTGAAAAATGTCTGTGGAAAATATATGTAGGTACACCTCAGGGAAGGGTGTCATTAAAAAATGTCTATAAATTGGAAACATAAAGTCCCATGAAAAATGGTAAGGTGCAGTGAATCAGGAACACAGCTCCATCTGTAATCTAAACATCCAAGGTAGGGTCATCAATCACTGAACAAGATGTGGGTGCGCTTACCAGAACTGGTGGACTCTAGTGCCATCAGCATAGAGTCTATCAAGCAGTGTGCCACAACGGGCCAGTGTGTGGAGGGCCTCAAGGGTGATAGATGTCTTCCGGAACAACCAGAACTCTGGACCATACAGCAGAAACTTGAAGATGGATACCAGGATGGGTTCAAGGTTTGTACGTCCACTGGTATCCAGGAGATATGTGGGAAAAAACAATATGCTTCCACATGGTGCGGATCAAAAAAGGTTGTTTATTGCTAAAACCACCATTCATAAAAAGTGATCACAAAAGATAAAAACAAAGAGGCAATGTAGAGAGTAACAACCTCCCTATGCGTTTCGACCGATAGGCCCTCAACGGGGCATGAAAAAACCTCTACTACACTGCCTATATATATTAATAATGTTAAAAACGTAAAGATCTGGACTGGATTGAGGAAAGCTGAGAATATCCTGGGATTCCCGGATCCCTGAATGATCTGCCCGTAGAGGATGAGAATTTGACAAACTTGTCCCAAATTCTCTCATAGACTTTATTCGTGCTTGCCCTTCTCAAGCCCATGAGGGTGGAAATTACTCCTGAAGCACACCCAAGAGACTCCAGCCTTTCCCTCTCAAGAACCAGACCATCAGTCTCAGTAATGCTGGACAAGGGTGCAGGACTGCCCCCCTGAGAAAGAAGGTCCAGCCTGAGAGGAAGAGGTAGTGGGTCCCGGAAGCTGAGGTGGATCAGGAGGGGAAACCATTGCCTGTTCGGCCAGTAAGGTGCTATCATCACCACTTCGACCGCCTCCGGTTGAAGCCTCCTGAAGAATCTGAGGATAATCGGGAACAGGGATAAGGCGTACGCCCTGTTGGAGCTTCCACTGATCTGTCAGGGCATCTACTCCGAAGGCCTGGCTGCAACGGCCCCAAGTGTAATACTTCTTGATTTTGAAGTTGCAGGGGGATGCAAATAAATCTTCTTCAGGATTGACTCCTAAGGACAGGATCCACTCGAACGTCTGCGCATGCAGTGACCACTCGTTGTTGTCCAGCTGAGGACGCGACAGGCACAGGCTTGGACATTCTAGACTCCAGGGACGAAGACTGCTGAAATATTGGCCATATTTTTCTGAGCCCAGGACATGATGGGCTTGACTTCTTGGAGCAGAGTAGAACTCCGAGTGCCCCCTGTCTCTTCACATATGAGACCGCTGTGGTGTTGTCCATCTTCAGTAAAACTGACTTCCCATTCAGGAGATGAGTGAAAGATTGCGGGGAGACCAGGCTGCCAATAACGCCAGGACATTAAAGCTCGGGTTGTGAAGACGGACACCCCACGTGCCTTGAGCAAGTTCTGACCCACAAAGGGCTCCCCAACCAGCACTACTGGCATCAGTCAAGACCGTGACCCACGAGACGGGGGCGATGGAGTGGCAGGTGAGCTGATTTCTGTTCTGGAGCCACCAGAAAAGGCTGTTCCTCATCACTGAAGTTATGTGAATGGACTGATTGTCATCCCCCGAATTCCATTGTTGAAGAAACCCTATCTGAAAAGGGCGTAATCTCCCCAGAGACCACTTGACCATGGGGGTCGTAGAGACCATTGTGCCGATAATCTTTAAGTATTGCGAGGCTTTTAGGTGGGAAGAGCTTGGAGCTCGTCAGATTCTTCTTTGAATGACTGGAATCTTTTACACGGGGAGAGAGATGGAACTTTCTACCATGTGGAACTAAGTACAGTATATCAGGCACTGGATTGGTTCCAGATTGCTTTTTCCCAGACATGCTGCAAGAGAAGCAGAGGCGCCCCCATCCGACCCGCCTGGGCAGGCCCAAGCTCAAAATGGCTTAGCCGGCTTTCGTCCACTGGACACCTGGCTCTTAGCGGTCTTCTGGAAGGATGCCTGTCTTCTGCTCCAATTTCTTCTGATATCTCGGCTGGGCCTGTAAGAGCGTGCTTCCCTTGAATGCTCAGTACTATGTCTTCTGTGGTACGGCCTTTTCTGATTGAACAGATGCCTAACCTGAGGCAGGAAGCATGACCTCCCACCTGTGGCCCAGACTATGGCGCCATCCAGCTTGTGACAAGGCTACCTTTATACCTACCTCACCTATCTACCATATGATACATAAGTGATTAAAACCTTTTATCTATATATGAATCAACCCATGAAATTAAAGACGAATGATACCTGTGCGAAAAGGTTAACAATCTAATTTATTTAAACTTAGTATTGTACAGAAAAGAAACTTGTATTAATATGAGATTAGCACCTGTAACATAAATGATACAACCTTAAACACAACAATGTTACCAAAGATAATAAATATTGCTATAATGGTCATACCCATGCTATCAAGAGATTAATAATGTATTAAGGCCAAATCCTACGATAGAAAAGGTTAGGGAAGAAAAGAGACATCAGAGATAATACAGATACATTGTATAAAGCAGTCCTACGTGTGGCCATCTTCCACCTGGACTGTAAGCCCAAAAGAGCTAGCCTCTCTAGGTTTTTTGGTTTTATGTTGTTAGAACCCACTCCCACCAACATGGGCGTCCGCAGGTAAGGGCAAGGGGGTTCAAGTGCCCCCCACTGGTGCTACCTATAGGCAAGTGCGCACAATCAGTTGGGGGCACTGCGTGGCATGTCCCAGGGCCGAGAGTCACATACACAACACAGAGTGTCAGAGAGTGACAGGGCCGTCTTAATAGCATCATCGGCCCCTGGGCAAAGTAATTCTCTGGGGCCCCTACAATGAAGACAGCGCAGGTAAACAGACATCAAGTAGGTAGGAGGCAGACAAGCGGAGCTTCCCCATTTGGGTGGAGCTCCGCATTAACTACATGAACAATCATTCTGTACAGCAAAGAAACAGTGGGAAAATACTACATACATAAAGTAACAAAGCTGTCCTGTGCATATAATATATTTGCTAGATCGATGCCTCCCCAGCACTATGGCCGCTCTACACCCTAGATATCCCCTAGCACTCTGACCCCCCTACACCCCAGATATCCCCTAGCACTCTGACCCCTCTACACCCCAGATATCCCCCCAGCATTTTGGCCCCTCTACACCCTAGATCTCCCCCCAGCACTCGGACCCCTCTACACCCCAGATATCCCTCCGGCACTCTGACCCCTCTACACCCCAGATATCCCCCCAGCACTCTAACCCCTTCACATTCCAGATATCCCCCCAGCACTCTGACCCCTCTACACTCCAGATATCCCCCTAGCACTCTGACCCCTCTACACCACAGATATCCCCCCAGCACTCTGACCCCTCTACACCCCAGATATCCCCCAGCACTCTGACCCCTCTACACCCTAGATCTCCCCCCAGCACTGGGACCCCTCCACATTCCAGATACCCCCCATCACTCTGACCCCTCTACACCCTAGATATCCCCCCAGTATTCTGACCCCTGTACACCCCAGATATCCCCCCAGCACTCTGGCCCCTCTACACCCTAGATATTCCCCCCAGCACTGTTACCATATACCATAAGATACCCCTTGTATTGTGACCCCACTACATCCCTGATACCCCCTACACTGTGGCCTCTCTACATCCCTGATACCTCTAGCACTATAGCCACCCAAGCTACCCCAAGAATTGCTACCCCCTATACACCCCAGATCCCTCCTCAGCATTGTTTTCCCCCATACACCCTTGATATCCCCCAGCACCATTATTGCATTCATGTAGTACCCCCATTTCCAGTGGAGATACAGTGCATGTAAACTTTTGGCTTGTGCCCACCTCCAGCACTGGACTCACTTACATCAATCAAGCAGGCAGAAGGAGGGGTGGAGGAGGGAGCATCCCTCCAGGCATTCCAAGCCCTTCGGTGCAAACAGTGCTGGACATCTGGACTCACCATGGCACCATCCACAATGCTATTTCTGCAGGTGGGCTTTTAGTGCTGCCTACTTAGCAGCTCCCACTCCAGCTCCTACCCTGCAGCCTTCGAGTCCCGAGCATTCAAGCGGCACGAGACGGGTTCAGAGCATCTCTGGCACTCTGGCCCTGCACCTCCCTGCTGGCTGTGAAATAATAGGTATTGTTCTGCACGGCGCACCGCTGCCATCCTGCCTCCCCTGTGTATCCATCACTCTCAGTGCCATCATGGGTCCCCCAATTTCAGGGCAGCGTGGGCTCAAGGACCAGCTGCTTTGGGGAATGTGCAGGGGTTCCCCATGCAGCTGGGGCCCCTGGGCAGTGCCCAGGTGCGCCCACTCATTAAGACAGCCCTAGGGAGTGATAGTGTTTGCAGACCCTGAGCTGAGGGGAGGCAGCGCAGCCAGAGGCAGGGAATACAAAGCTCTCCCGCAGCTTGCCTGTTGACTTTCACTTGCTGCCTGGACAGCTTCTGCTAATGCTCAGCCCGACCAGATCACTGATGATTTATCTCAACTCCTCTCCTCCTTCTCAGCACAGACTGCCGGCTGTGTGTGCTCTGCATGGACATGTGTGATGGACATGTGTATCCCTTCTAGATAGGGGCCCCAAAAACATCCACTGCATGGGGCCCCAAGATCATCTAAGCTGCTTGGCATGTGCAGCTGTTTGAGCCTTTCATCTGCCTTTTCTGGTGTTAGTAATCCATTTACTTCTCTCTAATGTCATCTGAAGCTTGCAATATAGAAATTGATTGGAGGGGAGTTCTCCATACTAATGATTAGGGGTGTAATGTATCTGGGTATATGGGGTGTAATGTATCTGGGTATATGGTGGTGTAATGTATCTGTGTGTATGGGGGTGAAATGTATCTGGGTGTATGGGGGTGTCATGTATCTGTGTGTATCGGGGTGTAATGTATCTGGATGTATGGGGGTGTATTGTATCTGTGTGTATCGGGTTGTAATGTAAATGGATGTATGGGGGTGTATTGTATCTGTGTGTAATCTGTGTGCATGGGGGGTGTACTGTATCTGGGTGTATCTGTACTATGTCTGCAGTCTCTGACCATGATAATGCCAGTCAAAAAGGGGCGGAGCATGGGTGACCTTAAAATGATGCCCCCCCTGAAAAAAGTTCTGCGGATGACCATGCCCATCAATCAGAACTCAGGGTCACCTCATTGGTTCAGAAGTGGCATTGAATCCTGATTGGCTACCCCTGAAGCCTAAAGTTCATTGGTTAAGTTGGCTTAACTTCTGATTGGCTGTAATTTCAAGCCCAGTTAAACATCAAGCTTTAAACATTAGACTCTCTGGTGTCTCTGAGTTTGCCGTAAACCAGTTAGCGCTGTTTGAACTCAATATAACCAATCCCGAAATTAGCATGTCAACCAGGTGGTGAATTATCACCTGCCTAAAACATTCAACAGCTTTTGAGAACCAGGAAAAATCTAAGCTGGACTCAACCTGATATCAAAATATAGTCCTTTTATTTGAGAGTTCCCCTGAAGATATAAATATGGATTGCAAAAATCTCCACCACAGTCCCCCCTGAAGTTCATTCTTGAACTTATGTCCTCCTTCAATGATCTTGCACCCACCCACAACAGCCCAAAAGCCCCGACCCTTCCCCACCACCACTGCGGCCTTCTCTTCCTTTCTTGAACACGCCGGAACTCCTCAAGGTAGGCTTAAGACAGCAAAGAAATCCTGGTACCTTCGAGACTTCACTTCTAAACCATAAGTGTCTGTACTGCAATGTTTCATCGCCCCTCTGCCTTGGAAGAGCAGAACTCCAACATTGATGGTGGGATCCTGGCATATCTAGTCCTGTAACTTGGGGATATGGTGTAATGATTGTAACGGCTGGATCGGACCGCGAGACAGCACTTTTCAGCATGGTAAAGAAAAGTTCAGAAGAGTCTTATTCATGGCACATTTGTCTCAAGAAATAACTTGGTTGTCGTTGCTTCTTCAGGTGTGGGTCGGGCGGGCCTCCAGACAATCGTGCATGAATACAAAAAGAGAGAGGAGAACGTTAGTGTACAGATATTGGAGGAATGCCAGACAGGAGCAGAGTGCTGGCCATTAAGACTAAATACTCATAAAGGGTGTAATGTGGACGAGTAGAGTGAGATTCCCACAGGGGACAGAGTCTGAGCAGCAGCCAGTATCATCCATGGCCCTTGATGGTAGGGATAGTCAACACTGCCTGTTATTGCCAGGTCCCTGGGTTCACCGCACCTGCTCACGGGGCTCAGAGGTAGACTAGGGGAGGTAGAACTACATTAAGACATAAAATCTGGATGTCCAGGGATACTTTAGTTAAAATATGGTACTTGCGGGCAGGCAAAGTCTTTTTTAAACAAAATGATATAACTGATGTCTTAGTTACATTATCTTTAGAAGATAGATGATAGAAACTAAAGGAAAAACTTGGAGAGCATAATATTAAAGAAGAAAAAGGAAGGGAAGAGAGGTGAGTAATGAAAATGAACAGGAAAAATAGTGGGAATAATAATGAAAAAAAAGAACAAAAAAACGAAAAAAAAAATTACAGATTGAACGCTGCTCCAACCAAGACTGTTAAAGAGCCTTGAATCTGTATATAAAAAAAATGAATGCATCAGTTGAAAAGAATAACAAAAAATAAAAGACAAAAAAAACAAAAACAAATATTTTTCTTTAAAAAAAAACTCCTCTCCCATTAACAGTATTTTTGCAGGTCAGGTACACAGATATTAACAACAAAAGGGAGAAAAAAAATAAAATAAAAAATAAAAAAAATAATAAATACAAAATAATAAAAAAATGATTAAAACTTTTAGAATTTAGGTAAACCTGAGTGCACTTTATTACTAAAAATTGAAGAGGCTTATCCCTGGAACAATATAGTTCTAGGGCCCTCTCTTAAATGCGCAACTTCTTTGTACTGATCTGGATTGGATCTGGCTTCCTCAGAGATTTGTTTCTGAGTTAGTGGCCTTTCTGTTCCTTGAGAGAAGATACCTTGTTGAGGTGCACATTCTCATAGCTTTGGAATTCATTCTCCTGATAGTAATGCACATTATTATCTGCATCAGGAAAAGCAATATGGCTGCACAGATTAGGACAACAACAGGGTGGAGCAAAATGTTTAGGAAAGCTGTAGCGTTAGGACTGTACCCAAACAAACTTTCCCACCAGGAAATCTTAGCGTCTGCGTCTAAAGCGTGGGATACTTGGATCAATCTATTTTGATCATGGGTGAGTCGTATGGTGGCTTGTTTCTCAGCATCTCTTAGTACATTTAATATTTCATCCTGTTGTCCGAAATCCATCAGCCAAGCTTTAAACTCAGCCCCAAATCCCAGAGGACGTTTCTGTAGCTGTAAGGGGATGTCAGGCTTGCTATAAAAACGTTCTGCAGGGGTGAACGGGGTACAACCCGGTGTTCCTGCTATGTTCATGCCACGGGCCAGAGGAGGTGTACCATAGACTCCCCAAGGTAGTGTACCCTGCTGAGTAACATTTAACCTGATGCTGAAAACAGTGCATCACCAGACATGTGATACTAGCACCAGTACCCAGGTCTCCAGTCTCAAGTAGTTTTAACTTTGTTTAGGACCAGTTGGGACACTACCCCGGCATCCATTAGACATGACCCCCCCCCGTGCCAGCATTGTTGCCTTTTCCCATAGCACAACCCCTACCTTCCTCTAGCACTCATCAGTACCAGTCATCTGAGGCTATCCATACTCAAACCATCAGAACAAGATGGACTCCAGGGTGTAACCCAGTAGAGTCTGATAGGATAGTACCCAGATTGACCGTGATGTCTGAACAATGCTCCATCCCTGCCATTAGGGATGAGAACAGTGCAAGTAAGATTTTTTACAATCCTGGAACTGAGTCATCCACCAATCTATTACGACTCATAGACAACCTGGATACTTCCCCCCCCTGTCTGTCCTTGCAAAGTGATGCTGGACAGAGCAAGTTTTCTTTCCTAACCCCTTCCCTGATATGTAGCACAAGACCCCACCCCCAATGTGATCCTGAGTATCTCCAGCTCCATAGTGTTTTAAGGTACCCAGATTGAAAATCACCTGCCACCAGGTACACTAGTTTCTTTATCGAGGCTGCACACCTTATGGGGCACTGGTCTTCCTGTCATGCAGGACACAGACCACTAGTTAAGGTACGCAAGGAGTCTAGAACAGCAAGGACAACTATGTGTATCCACTGAGGAGAATACAGCATGCCCACACAACTCCATCCCTGTGCCTGGATTTCAGAGACCATGCCCAGGGTATACAATGCACCTCTACCTATGGTTAGGTTCAAGGAACCCTCTAGTTCCATGACTAACATTACATCGGTATTCTTTAGGACACAGAAACAAACTCGTCTATGTCCTAAATAATACCCAGGTGCTTCCTTCTCAGCAATGACCTCTCCATCCAGAACACAGAGTGCAATATCTTCTCAACATTTTTGCTCAGCACCATGTATTGACCTGGCCTACAAAGGACATCATGGTCCTGCCTACGACAGAGGGAAGTATCAACCTGTCTCCAGCTTCCATCTTCTCTGATCCCATGTGGGTAATTTAGCCTCAAATGCAACAAGATAGAATCCTCAGTCAGTAAGCCCATTGAAGCCCATTGATGAAAAGAAAGAAGTGACTGAGTGTGTAACTAATTACAATAACCGTAGGGGGGGTTAAGCAGTCTTAAACAATTCTACACAAAAGTCAGCATAGCCCCTGATTTTCTAGAATTGGATCAGAACAACACTTAGGTAGTCAAAAACACAGCCGAATGGGCTGACAAATAGAAGCATCAACTAGATAATGGTGCTGAAACCAGGAAAAATAAAAATTGTCTATGGAGGCTGTGATCTTCTTTGTTCGGAAAGCCGTGAAACCCAATTATTGAATCTGAGGGATAAAACACTGATAAAATAACGAATCAATGGTTATATACCTGTAACAAGACATTAGCATATGAAACACAAATATATATTATATTACATTACATAAACAGTGCACTTTTTTTTTTTTTTTTTTTAAGATACCAAAAAATTGTTGAGCTGAACTTATCATTAATATGTACTTAATACACATTATTACACATAATACACTTAATACACATTAATATCATGTGGATTTTTTTTTTTTTTTATGGTATACCAATAATTCCCCAAAAAAAAATTTTTCACCATGGTGGAAAAAAATACATTAGCAATTTGTAATAAACCTTTTAGCAGTACCATTTATCAATAGATCTTAATACCTCACCACAAAGAACCTCTCCAGTACTGTTTTCCGGGAAAACAAAGTCATTTTAGTACATGTATCTTTCAATTCACTAGTACAGATAATTATCTTGGCTCAGGTCATTTGCATGTCAATACAGTTCGTTCGCTGTACCTTTTCACAGACCTGGTGAGAAAGAAGGGGGGTCATTTGGGTGGGCTGTCACAGCAGCTGAGAACAAACGTCACACAACACGACATATATTGCATACTCCACACACACACTCACACAATTAGATAGGTTAAAGATGACCTCTAGACATCACACGTATCAGCATGTTTTCTATAATACCCTGTACTTCTTCTTAAACCCATAACATCTGTTTGGTAATGTTGAAATTCTTTCAGAGATCCATCCCATTTCATTAGCCCCTTCTCAGCCTGTATGGATGCCTTCTCAGGAGTTTGGAATGGGACACCTGACCCAGGTGGTCCATACTTCCTACACCTAGGCCATGTGGCGAAGCATGCAGAGTACACTTCAAAATCACGTCTTGTGGTCCTATATGGATTATGCTTACCGACTTTTTGACTGGAACTGGATAGACAGAATCTCGCGATATGGCCTAGTGAACCACATAAGTGGCATTTTATCTTATTTAAACTGGTACAACACCTCTTAACAAAGGGCTTTGTTTTAGATGACTGTGGGATGGCCTTTCCTGGATTAGTAGTTTTTACCTGTGGCTTACAAAATATAGGGGCAATTTTTACCTTCCTGGGATTTATTCTTGTTGGTACATACCTTAGGTGTGGAGGATGTCCCCCTGAATTCAGACATACCCAAATCTGTTGCCTCTATCTGACTGAGCAACTGAAGTCATATGACCGTGCCATCTTTATGTGAGGATCACGGTACATATCTTCCCATATTTAAGTTTTAACCTTTCTTAGAACACCTCTTCCTTGTCCAACAATCCCAATCACGAATATCCTAGGGCCCATATTTAACCCATCCTTACGGATGCTTGGACCCTACCCTGATTTCCCAACCTTTTATAGGTTGATCCTCCAGAGGTAGCGACCCTCTGGATCGTGATTGGGTTGACAGGTACCGCCCCTGTCATCGTTGCTGCTTTTTTTTTTCACTACTTGTCAGAACAATTTTTTTTCCGGACTCTGCGTACAGAGAACCCTGCGCTTTACTTTCGAAGCGGTTATGGTTTGCGCCTTTATCGCCCCCGCATTCCGGTTATTTTACACGGCCTGTGCGGGCTGCTAGCGTACTACTCCTAATGTTCCCTGTTCTGACTATAGTCCTTCAAAAAATATAGCCTGGAGATTTTCCAAACTATAATAGTTCAATCTCCCCCGTGGACTTTTCAGAAGTATTCTAAAGGAAATGCTTAATGAAGGGCTATTACTTCTGTTATCTCCATAATGATTAACATAAACTTGGATAATCAGGACCCTATGAGTGCTTGTAGTACAGGAGGCAGTTAACTGAAGCACACCTAATTTCAATATGATTGGTAGCGGTTTATAATATAGCCAGTGTATACAGGTCTAATTACAAAGCTCACCATCCACAGTTAGTAGTTTACAAAGAGACAGATTCATGCTAGGGCTGAAACAACTAATCTACTAATCTACAACCAATCGACCACAAAATCAATCGTCTACTACCTTCGCAATCGATCAATCGGCCAGTAACACAATGGGGGTTAAAAAACAAAAACAAAATGAGCCCTCTATAGTACAAAAAGAGCAAACAATCGCAAACGTAAATATAACTTTCACCGTTCTACAGAAAAAATGAACCCCTTACAGTAGTGACTATCTACTCCCCCCTGCACCACAAAGGGCCAACCCTAGCCTTCTCAACCCCATTATGTTAATAAACGTCTTAGACCTGGTTCACATCTATGTGCTTTTCTGGTGCCTTTTGCAGAAACACACTACAGTTCATTCACATGGCCTCCCATGAGACACGTTCACATCCATGCCCCCCCCAGCATATTTGGAAAGGGTCAGGGACTCCCTCTTCAACGCAAAACGGCGCCTCTTCTGTTCAACATACTTCAATGGAGAAGCTGCAGAAAAACATGCAATGCGCCCCTGCAGCAACCCGTGTCCTCCAATCTGATCTAAAACAACCTGGCCAGAAAAAACAAAAATGCAAATCGCAGCAAAATCACGTGTGCAAAAATCAAAAAACGCACTGCAGAAGCAGATCAAAAGCAAACTGCATTAGGCATGCACCAAGCCTCATGCTGGTCACACAGATCAATTTTCAGACAAGAATATTCAGACAAAAAATCTTTGTACCTTCGCTGAATGGGAAAAGAAATGTTTGAAATTTTAACTTGTTTTTAACATTCTGTTTTTAAAGTCAATGTAATTTCTGAACGAAAACCACATACACTGTCTGACAATTCCCTTGACTAGGGATGAGCTTCGTGTTCGAGTCGAACCCATGTTCGACTCGAACATCGGCTGTTCGGTCGTTCGCCGAATTGCGAACGATATGGGCCGTTCGCGCCAAATTCGTGGCGTGTCACGGCCCATAATTCACTGCGGCATCGCAGTGCATTGCTTGCTGATGATTGGCCAAGCATGCACTATGACCCGCATGCTTGGCCAATCACAGCGCCGCCTGAACAGAGAGCCGTAATTGGCCAAAGCCAAGGAGGCTTTGGCCAATTATGGCTCAGGGGATTTAGTACACGCCCCACACTATATAAGGCCGCCTGCACGGCGGCCCTGTGTAGTGTGTGTTCCGGCGTTGAAAGAGATAGACAGAGAGACAGTGTCATTTGATTTGAGTTAGATAGATTAGGCAGAACAGTCAGTCAGTTAGCTGCACTTACAGTGTATTGTGTATATATATGCATCCCAGGTGTTGCATATATATATATATACACTGTATTCAGTTTAGCTAGATCCGTTCCTGTTATCTTCTAGACTATTTACATTTAGTGCAGTGCGTCCTGCTCACAGTGTTCAGCTAGATCCGTTCCTGTTATCTTCTAGACTATTTACATTTAGTGCAGTGCGTCCTGCTCACAGTGTTCAGCTAGATCCGTTCCTGTTAAATTCTAGACTATTTACATTTAGTGCAGTGCATCCTGCTCACAGTGTTCAGCTAGATCCGTTCCTGTTATCTTCTAGACTATTTACATTTAGTGCAGTGCGTCCTGCTCACAGTGTTCAGCTAGATCCGTTCCTGTTATCTTCCTACTGACAGGCAGGCTTGTCTTGTTACAGTATTAACAGCTACCTAAAGAAAATTACTGGTGTTCTTTTGATCCTATTAGTACCACGGTCAGGCAGCTAGACTATTTACATTTAGTAAAGTGCGTCCTGCTCACAGTGTTCAGCTAGATCCGTTCCTGTTATCTTCTAAACTATTTACATTTAGTGCAGTGCTTCCTGCTCACAGTGTTCAGCTAGATCCGTTCCTGTTATCTTCCTACTGACAGGCAGCCTTGTCTTGTTACAGTATTTACAGCTACCTAATGAAAATTACTGGTGTTCTTTTGATCCTATTAGTACCACGGTCAGGCAGCTAGACTATTTACATTTAGTACAGTACGTCCTGCTCACAGTGTTCAGCTAGATCCGTTCCTGTTATCTTCCTACTGACAGGCAGGCTTGTCTTGTTACAGTATATAAAGCTTCCTGAAGAAAATTACTGGTGTTCTTTTGATCCTATTAGTACCACAGTCAGGCAGCTAGACTATTTACAGTTAGTGCAGTGCGTCCTGCTCACAGTGTTCAGCTAGATCCGTTCCTGTTATCTTCCTACTGACAGGCAGGCTTGTCTTGTTACAGTATTTACAGCTACCTGAAGAAAATTACTGGTGTTCTTTTGATCCTATTAGTTCCACGGTCAGGCAGCTAGACTATTTACATTTAGCACAGTGCGTCCTGCTCACAGTGTTCAGCTAGATCCATTCCTGTTATCTTCCTACTGACAGGCAGGCTTGTCTTGTTACAGTATATAAAGCTACCTGAAGAAAATTACTGGTGTTCTTTTGATCCTATTAGTACCACGGTCAGGCAGCTAGACTATTTACATTTAGTACAGTGCGTCCTGCTCACAGTGTTCAGCTAGATCCGTTCCTGTTATCTTCCTACTGACAGGCAGGCTTGTCTTGTTACAGTATATAAAGCTACCTGAAGAAAATTACTGGTGTTCTTTTGATCCTATTAGTACCACGGTCAGGCAGCTAGACTATTTACATTTAGTGCAGTGCGTCCTGCTCACAGTGTTCAGCTAGATCCGTTCCTGTTATCTTCCTACTGACAGGCAGGCTTGTCTTGTTACAGTATATAAAGCTACCTGAAGAAAATTACTGGTGTTCTTTTGATCCTATTAGTACCATGGTCAGGCAGCTAGACTATTTACATTTAGTGCAGTGCGTCCTGCTCACAGTGTTCAGCTAGATCCGTTCCTGTTATCTTCCTACTGACAGGCAGGCTTGTCTTGTTAAAGTATTTACAGCTACCTAAAGAAAATTACTGGTGTTCTTTTGATCCTATTAGTACCACGGTCAGGCAGCTAGACTATTTACATTTAGTGCAGTGCGTCCTGCTCACAGTGTTCAGCTAGATCCGTTCCTGTTATCTTCCTACTGACAGGCAGGCTTGTCTTGTTAAAGTATTTACAGCTACCTAAAGAAAATTACTGGTGTTCTTTTGATCCTATTAGTACCACGGTCAGGCAGTTAGACTATTTACAGTTAGTGCAGTGCATCCTGCTCACAGTGTTCAGCTAAACCTACAAGTTAGTGGGGTGCGTCCACCTCACAGTGTTCAGCTAAAGCTACCTGTAGAAGGTTGGTGGTGTTCTCATACTACAGGCAGGCAGTTGATTTTGCTACCAACAAGTGTCTGGGGAATACCCAGGAAAAAGCCAAAGTCTACTTACCACCAGCTTGCAGACAACCAAATTGACCTATCTAACAGTAAGCGTTAAAAAAGGGGTTTAGTCCGCACGCATTTGCAAACGCATGAGTGAGCCACAGAGCCACGTCACGGCACCCTTGTATCTGTGGTCCTAACACTAAAGTATAAGTGTCCCCACAGTGGAGGCACATGCATTTAATGGATAAATGAGAGCAGGTGGCTGAAGGGGAGCCCACCCCTCCTTAAAGGTACAGGAGCACACCAAACACCCAGCAATAGCACAATGGCTGCAAAGGTGTTGGTGCACTGCTGGACCAATACAAACACTACCGTGATAACAAAAGCTTGCCGCCACTCTCATTTATACCTGGCTATCGCAGTAAGTAGCATTGGGAGGCTAAAAAAGGTACCAACAAGTGTCTGGGGAATACCCAGGAAAAAGCCAAAGTCTACTTACCACCAGCTTGCAGACAACCAAATTGACCTATCTAACAGTAAGCGTTAAAAAAGGGGTTTAGTCCGCACGCATTTGCAAATGCATGCGTGAGCCACAGAGCCACGTCACGGCACCCTTGTATCTGTGGTCCTAACACTAAAGTATAAGTGTCCCCACAGTGGAGGCACATGCATTTAATGGATAAATGAGAGCAGGTGGCTGAAGGGGAGCCCACCCCTCCTTAAAGGTACAGGAGCACACCAAACACCCAGCAATAGCACAATGGCTGCAAAGGTGTTGGTGCACTGCTGGACCAATACAAACACTACCGTGATAACAAAAGCTTGCCGCCACTCTCATTTATAGCTGGTTATCGCAGTAAGCAGCATTGGGAGGCTAAAAAAGGTACCAACAAGTGTCTGGGGAATACCCAGGAAAAAGCCAAAGTCTACTTACCACCAGCTTGCAGACAACCAAATTGACCTATCTAACAGTAAGCGTTAAAAAAGGGGTTTAGTCCGCACGCATTTGCAAACGCATGCGTGAGCCACAGAGCCACGTCACGGCACCCTTGTATCTGTGGTCCTAACACTAAAGTATAAGTGTCCCCACAGTGGAGGCACATGCATTTAATGGATAAATGAGAGCAGGTGGCTGAAGGGGAGCCCACCCCTCCTTAAAGGTACAGGAGCACACCAAACACCCAGCAATAGCACAATGGCTGCAAAGGTGTTGGTGCACTGCTGGACCAATACAAACACTACCGTGATAACAAAAGCTTGCCGCCACTCTCATTTATAGCTGGCTATCGCAGTAAACTGTTGATTTTGCTAGCTGCAGTATATATATATATATATATATATATATATATATATATATATATATATCCCAGCTTAGTGCAGCTACAGGCCATTAGTATGTCTGGAAGGCCAAGAAGGAGAGGCAGACAGTCACAAGCCAATAAGAGAGGGCAAGCAGGCTCTGTGTGTAGTTCTGGTCGTGGAGACGGTGCATTCTCATCAGCACGTGGCCATGGGACACGCTTGGCCTTTTTTTCGGCAGCTGGCCGTGTTGAGCCGCGACATGCGGAAGACTTGGTCGAGTGGATGACCAAGCCGTCCTCATCCTCCTCATCCTCTCTCACCCATGCCCAGGGTGCTTTGTCTGGCAAAGCAGTGGCCTCTTCCCTCGGCTCAATGTCATCAGTGACTCCTTCCCTAGCTCCACCATGTCCTCCTGAGGAGTCCCTCGAACTGTTTGACCACAGTGTTGGGTACATGCTCCAGGAGGATGCCCAGCGTTTGGAAGGCTCTGATGATGATACTGAGCTCGATGAAGGCAGTAACATGAGCACGGACAGAGGGGGTGCCCAAGAAGGACAGCAATCTGGCAGTCATGCTCCCCCTGCTGCAGCATACTGCCAGGTTTGCTCCAGTGATGAGGAGGGAGGGGATGATGAGGTCACTGACTCAACGTGGGTGCCTGATAGGAGAGAGGAGGAGGAGGAGGAGGAGGCGGCATATCACCAACGAGGCAGGATGCCCTCCAGGGGCCAGCCTAAGGGCAGCACATTGACTGCATCACATGTGCAGGGCGCTGCAGTCTCTGCGCGTTATTCAAAAAGTTCTTTGGTGTGGGCCTTTTTTGAGACGAGTGCATCAGATCGCACCGCTGCTATTTGCAACATATGTCTCAAGCGTATCTCACGTGGCCAAAACATCTCCCGCTTGGGTACCACATGCTTGACCAGACATATGTTGACCTGCCATGCAGTTCGTTGGCAAGCGCATCTAAAAGACCCACACCAAAGAACAAAGAGGACCTCTCCTTGCTCCTCATCAGCTGAGATTTCCAACCCCACTAGACCTTCAGTCCTCTCTGAGACCTGCACTGAGAGGAATGAAGGTGTAGAATTAGGTGTGTCACAGCCAAGTACTTGTGGGCAATCTGCTTTTGGTACACCAATGTCAGATTGTACCAAGCAAATTTCCCTGCCCCAGCTGCTGCACCACCGAAAGAAGTTTGCTCCCAGCCATCCACATGCCCAGCGGTTGAATGCTAGCTTGGCAAAATTGCTAGCACTTCAACTGCTGCCTTTTCAGTTGGTAGACTCTGCCCCCTTCCGTGAGTTTGTGGATTGTGCGGTTCCTCAGTGGCAGGTACCCAAACGCCACTTTTTCTCACGGAAGGCGATTCCGGCTCTCTACCGGCATGTGGAAGGCAATGTCCATGCCTCGCTGGACAGGGCGGTCAGCGGTAAGGTGCATATTACCGCTGACTCATGGTCCAGCAGGCATGGACAGGGACGTTACCTAAGTTTCACGGCGCATTGGGTGACTCTGCTGGCAGCTGGGAAGGATGCAGGACAAGGTGCAGTAGTGTTGGAGGTTGTTCCGCCCCCATGCCTCCAAAATGCTAATGATTGTGACACACCTCTCTCCTCCACCCCCTCCTCTTCTTCTTCCTCCATGGCCTCTTCCTCGGAACCAGCGGTGCTCCGTAGTCATTCAAGGGGCTACGCAAGTACGCAGGCCAAAAGATGCCATGCGGTGCTTGAGCTGGTGTGCTTGGGGGACAGGAGCCACACTGGGGCAGAGGTTCTGTCAGCTCTGCAGGGGCAGGTTCAGAGGTGGTTGGCGCCACGCCAACTTAAGGCAGGAATGGTGGTTTGCGACAATGGCACCAACCTCCTCTCTGCCCTCCGACAGGGACAAATGACCCATGTGCCCTGTTTGGCTCATGTCCTTAACTTGGTGGTGCAGCGGTTCTTGGGCAGGTACCCGGGCTTACAGGATGTCCTGAGGCAGGCCAGGAAAGTCTGTGTGCATTTCTGCCGGTCATATAATGCCAGTGCTCGGCTGACGGACCTCCAAAAGGAGTTTAACCTGCCCAAGAACCGCCTAATCTGTGACATGCCCACCAGGTGGAACTCAACGTTGGCCATGCTGCAGCGGCTGTACACGCAGCAGTGGGCCATCAATGAGTACCTATGCGACTATGGCACCAGGACAGGGTCAGGGGAGCTTGGTTTTTTTTCCCCACGCCAGTGGGCCATGATCAGGGATGCATGCACTGTCCTGTCACCATTTGAGGAGGCCACGAGGATGGTGAGCAGTGACAGTGCATGCATCAGTGACACTGTCCCCCTTGTCCACCTGTTGGAGCACACGCTGCGTGGAATAATGGACAGGGCACTTGAGGCAGAACAGAGGCAGGAAGAGGAGGACTTCCTTAGCTCTCAAGGCCCCCTTTATCCAGACAGTGTTCCTGCGTGCCCGCCGATCACACAGGAAGAGGACGAGGAGGAGGAGGAGGAGGAGGAAGATTGTGTCAGTATGGAGGTGGAGCCTGGCACTCAGCATCAGCAGCAGTCTTTAAGGGATCAGTCCCAAGAAATACATGGACTTGTACGTGGCTGGGAGGAGGTGGCTGCGGACCATGTCGTCCTTAGTGACCCAGAGGACTCCGGACCGAATGCCTCAGCAAACCTACGCTGCATGGCCTCCCTGATCCTGCAAAGCATGCGTAAGGATCCTCGTATTCGTGGTATCAAGGAGAAGGACCAATACTGGCTGTTAACCCTCCTTGATCCAGGTTACAAGGGTAAGGTTGCGGACCTTATCTTGCCATCGCAGAGGGAGCAGAGGATGAAACATCTTCGGGAGGCCTTGCAGAAAGGTCTGTGCAACGCGTTCCCAGAGACTGGGAGGTTACAAACTCCTGTTTCTGGACAACGTGTTGCTAAGGCTTCGGTCAGTCAAAGAAGGAGCGGTGGAGAAGGTGGCCGTCTGACCGATGCGTTCAGACAATTTTTTGGTCCGCAGCCCCAAGGTATGATCGGTTCCAGCAACCATCGCCAGCGTCTGTTTTACATGGTGCAGGAATACCTAGGGGCAAGATCAGACTTGGACACCTTTCCCACCGAAAATCCTCTGGGTTACTGGGTCTTGAGGATGGATCACTGGCCAGAGCTTGCACAGTATGCAATTGAGCTACTGGCCTGTCCTGCATCCAGCGTTCTTTCGGAACGCACATTCAGTGCTGCTGGAGGCGTGGTAACCGATCACAGGGTGCGTCTGTCCACCGACTCGGTCGATCGACTGACCTTCATAAAAATGAATCAGTCTTGGATCACCACCAGCTACCAAGCACCTGATGCTGATGTAACCGAATAATTTTTTTTGAAATCTCAGATCTCTTCAAAGACTGCCTATGCTGATGCTGAGTTACTATCCCTGAGTAATTATCTTCTTCCTCCTCAATCATCACGCTGATAGCTTGTAAGAACATTTTTGGTTCTGAGCGCCACCACCAGTGCCTAAGGCACAATTTTTCAGCCCCTGTTTAACAGGGGCGTGTAATTACAATTTTTGATGTAATACTTTGCAGCAGGGCTCGTTCCTGCATTCCAACTAGAGTGTCTGTGAGGGGTTGCAGTGTTGTGGCACCAGCACCAGTGCCCAAGGCCCAATTTTTCTGCTCCTGTCTAACAGGGGCGTGTAATTACAATTTTTGATGCAATACTTTGCAGCAGGGCTCGTTCCTGCATTCCAACTAGAGTGTCTGTGAGGGGTTGCAGTGTTGTGGCACCAGCACCAGTGCCCAAGGCCCAATTTTTCTGCTCCTGTCTAACAGGGGCATGTAATTACAATTTTTGATGCAATACTTTGCAGCAGGGCTCGTTCCTGCTTTCCAACTAGAGTGTCTGTGAGGGGTTGCAGTGTTGTGGCACCAGCACCAGTGCCTAAGGCCCAATTTTTCTGCCCCTGTCTAACAGAGGTGTGTAATTACAATTTTTGATGCAATACTTTGCAGCAGGGCTCGTTCCTGCTTTCCAACTAGAGTGTCTGTGAGGGGTTGCAGTGTTGTAGCACCAGTGCCTAAGGCCCAATTTTTCTGCCCCTGTCTAACAGGGGCGTGTTATTACAATTTTTGATGCAATACTTTGCAGCAGGGCTCGTTCCTGTGTTCCAACTAGAGTGTCTGTAAGGGGTTGCAGTGTTGTGGCACCAGCACCAGTGCCTAAGGCCTAATTTTTCAGCTCCTGTTCAACAGGGGCATGTAATTACAATTCTTGATCTAATATTTCACAGCAGGGCCCTGTGAGGGCTTACAGTGTTGTGGCCACAGCAACACCTAAGGCCCAAATTTCTGCTGAGTATATAGGGCAGGACCCTACTTTCAAACATCTAACTTACAAACGACTCCTACTTGCAAACGGAAGGAGACAACAGGAAGTGAGATGAAATCTACCCCTAGGAAGGGAAATTCTCTCCTGTAAGAGTTAATATGGGAAAAAAAATTCTCCTTTCCACTGATGCTTTCCAATCCTTGTTCCACAAAAAAACCCAAATTTTCAAAAAACATTTTTCATGGGGACAAAAAGTGAGGTGAAATCTTCTGAAGAGGAGGAAAGACAGCAAAACAAATGTCACAGGGGTGATAACCCTTCCCTATGTTTTCCAAAAAGCTTAAAAAAGATTTTTTGGCTGGAGCTAAACACGTTAAAAATGTACCCGTTCAAAATTACAAAGAGATTCTACTTAACAACAAACCTACAGTCCCTGTCTTGTTTGCACCGCCTGTATACTGCTGTTCAGAGTATATAGGGCTTGGTGGCCCCACACCTTTCCTTATTTTAATTTGGGTGTGGGGTTCCCCTTAATATCCATACAAGACCCAAAGGGCCTGGTAATGGACTGGGGGGTACCCATACCGTTTGTCTCACTGATTTTCATCCATATTGCCATGACCCGACATTACATTAAACCCGCAAGCAGTTTTAAATGAGATTTCTTCCTTTAAAAATTACATTTGGTGCAGGGACTGTTCTAAACACGGGAAACACGCGTCACTTTACAGGCATACTATAGACACCCCCCAGGTACGATATTTAAAGGAATATTTCACTTTTTTTTTTTTTACTTTAAGCATCATTAAAATCACTGCTCCCGAAAAAACGGCCGTTTTTAAAAGTTTTTTTTGCATTGATACATGTCCCCTGGGATAGGACCCGGGTCCCCAAACCCTTTTTAGGACAATACCATGCAAATTAGCCTTTAAAATGAGCACTTTTGATTTCGAACGTTCGAGTCCCATAGACGTCAATGGGGTTCTAACGTTCGTGCGAACTTTCGGTCCGTTCGCAGGTTCTGGTGCGAACCGAACCGGGGGGTGTTCGGCTCATCCCTACCCTTGACCAAGAAGTTCCCTATTATCTCCAAATCTTCCCATCGCTGTAGTTGAAAATAAACATCGACCCGACCCCACTTACGATTAGAAAATCGAACGAATGCTTTCAAAATGACACCTTTCTTAAAAAAAGACATTGTTTTTTTTTGTTAAAATAAAAAAAATTATCTCTGAGTCTGATGATATCCGCCAGACTCACCCCCCCCCAACAGTACACACAGCATACATCCTCCAACAGCATACACAGCATATCTCTCCTCTAATAGTCCACACAGTACATCTCTTCTGTCTGCTACTCCCAGAGTGGATCAAACATCCTGCTCCCTAACAATAACTGCATATATCTAACAATAAATTGCCCCCTTCCTAAACTCTTGCAGGATATACAATACAAGCCTCAAAACAATGAATTGCCCTCTGAAGAACTCCAAAAATATTTAAAAACATGCACCGCTAAAAGTACAAAAACTCAGTTAAAGCTAATAAATTCAATGCAAAGTAGATCGGATGGCTACACACATACAAATGAATTGGAGGAGCTTCCCCTCTGGGATGATTTACAGGCTAAAAAGCACAAAATCCTTAACCTGCAGCAAGCTTAAGGACTGTTAAGTACTTGTCTCCATGCAATGCCCTTTGTAGCAGAGAGGCAAGGGTTAAAGCTAAACCTCATGATGTGCATTCTTAGTTGGAACCTAGGATGACAAGCAGGCAATTGATGTTTGGACATTTGGTGCCTGCCTGTGAGATCCCGGGCTGGGGTACAGCCATCTGCTTAGCGTGGTCCCCTGTAACAAGGGACCATCGCTCTCTGGTAAGCGGCAGTGTAAGCGGCAGTGTTTGTCATAGGTGGAGGTCCCATCAACGCACTTGGCACCTTATGAATATTTGCATCACACATCACTTTCGTTCTGATAATTATTTTTTTTTTTTTTAGTCTGGGTATTCAGATGGGAGACAGGTAAACCCAAAACCAGCTCTGTCTTCCATACAAGAAATCGCGTTCACCACCAACATTAAACTTCCTCACACGGGGCACCATCTGACAAGGCTACCTTTATACCTACCTCACTAATCTACTTAATGATACATAAGTGATTAAAACCTTTTATCTATATATGAATCAACCCATGAAATTAAGGACAAATGATACCTGTGAGAAAAGGTTAACAATCTAATTTATTTAAACTTAGTATTGTACAGAAAAGAAACTTGTATTAATATGAGATTAGCACCTGTAACATAAATGATACAACCTTAAACACAACAATGTTACCAAAGATAATAAATATTGCTATAATGGTCATACCCATGCTATCAAGAGATTAATAATGTATTAAGGCCAAATCCTACGATAGAAAAGGTTAGAGAAGAAAAGAGACATCAGAGATAATGCAGATACATTGTATAGAGCGGTCTTACGTGTGGCCATCTTCCATCTAGACTGTAAGCCCAAGAGAGCTAGCCTCTCTAGGTTTTTTGGTTTTATGTTGTTAGAACCCACTCCCACCAATCAGAACTCAGGGTCACCTCATTGGTTCAGAAGTGGCATTGAATCCTGATTGGCTACCCCTGAAGCCTAAAGTTCATTGGTTAAGTTGGCTTAACTTCTGATTAGCTGTAATTTCAAGCCCAGTTAAACATCAAGCTTTAAACATTAGACTCTCTGGTGCCTCTGAGTCTACCGTAAACCAGTTAGCTCTGTTTGAACTCAATATAACCAATTCTGAAATTAGCATGTCAAAAGACCCCCAACCAGGTGGTGAATTATCACCTGCCTAAAACATTCAACAGCTTTTGAGAACCAGGAAAAATCTAAGCTGGACTCAATCTGATATCACAAAATATAGTGCTTTTATTAGAGAGTTCCCCTGAAGATATAAATATGGATTGCAAAAATCTCCACCACACTTGTCACCAAACAGCGAGGACCCTTCAAGGGATCCTACACCAGGTCTGCTTGGATGCTGGGTCAGCTAGCCAGGGGCGCAACCACAAGGCCCGCTTGGCCGTGACTGAGGACAGCATAGTCCAGGCCGACAGGCGGATAAGGTCGATTGAAGCCTCCCCCAGGAAGGCCACTGCCAGCTTCAGCTTCTGGATTGCCGAGCCCCTGGCCAGTTCATCTGAGACTCCTCTGATCATGGAGTCTGCATTCTCCATCCAGACCTCCATGGCCTTGGACATGGCCGCAAGGGCCAAGGCGGGTTTGCAAGCCATCCCGGCTGACCCGTAAATCCTTCTAAGATCTTGATCTATTCTTCTCTCAAGCCAATCTTTGAAGGATACCGCATCCTCCAGAGGAAGAGTGACGCGTTTAGCTAGTCGCATCAGAGCTGCATCAACGAGGGCAGCGTTTTCCAGATATTTCACTTCACTTCTTTCACTTCCAGCCATGAAGGGGTATAATCTGAAGGTTTTACTTGACATAGAGGTCTTCTTATCTACCTTGCTCCATTCCTCATCAATAATATCCTTTAATTCAGAAAGGAGTGGAAAATTGGAATGTTCTTTCTCCAGATGCTTAAAGAATTTCTTCTTTTTAGCCAGGGGAGTAGAAGAGTTTTCCCACTTAAGGACCTCTTTGACCGCTTTAATTAGTGGAGAAACCAGGGTGAAGTCGAAGCCTACGACAAACTCATCTCCCTCCATCTCGCTGTGCGAGGAATCAGGGGAGGAATCATAAGACTGGAATGCCTCGTCAGCCAGGGAGCCAGATAATGTGGTGGAATGGCTTCACGTGTAAGATGTACCCCACTCTTTGGGGGATTTTTGCACCACCCATTTGACCAGCGTCTCCATTTGCCAGCTTTCAGCATCTTTTTCCCGACCGCCTTGGGATAACAAGGGTCACATAAGGACTTGACTTTCGGGACCCGGGTCCCACAACCCCAGCAGGATCTGTGATCAAAACAGCTGTCGTGGCAGTGGGTGTGGTGTTGGGAGGAGGAATGGCAACATCTCCTTTGTTGGGAGGAGGAATGGCAACATCTCCTCTGTTGGGAAGAGGAATGGGAACATCTGCTCTGTTGGGAGGAGGAATGGGAACATCTCCTCTGATGTTGGGTCCTATACAGAGAGTCACGTCTGGACCTTGATGAAGAAGGTGGGCGTTGCGGCCTGGCAAGGTCCCTGTCATCTTGGACAGTAAGCTGATGGTCTGACCTGGAAGGGCTAAAAAAAGGAAGAAGGGAGAACGTGACGTTTAGGGAGTCTGAACGTGGACCTGGCCCTCCCCTTCTCATGCCCCACATACCTAGAGCGTGAGGGCTGGCCACACGGAGGCGGTGATCTGTCCATGGCACCCTGGCGGGCGAATAGGAGGCTATCCTGCAGCTTTGTAGGAACACTCACACGTCCTGGAACAAATAGCAGTGCAGCTTCCCCTTTAAGAGGCATCTTAGCCCCCCTTCCATCTTTTACCATAGCCCCAGGCTGAAGCTAACCATGATCTGGGAACCTGGGGCCTGAGGAGCTGACGCAAGCTGCCTGTAGTAATCCTTAGAATGACAGGGCTCTCAGGGTTTCAAACATCCCCGCCAGAATGGCGTTACCGCCGTGCCCGGACTGCGCCTGTGGAGTGGCGATCTGTCGTAGAGTGCCTGCACGGCCGCTGGGTCCCCTGCCGCACATGTGCGAAACCAAGCCTCGGCCTTGGATAGCACAGGCGCAGTAGCAAGGCGAAGCCGCGACCCAGAAGAGGGAGCCGAACCCTGGAACGTACTTGCGTTCCAGGTGCCATAGAAGCAATAAGAAAAAGAAGACAGCAAGGCACATAAGGGAAAAACAAACAGGGAGCTTTTACAAACAAAAACTGCTGCCATGGAGAATCTTCAGACCTGCCAGCTGTTCCACCAAGCCTGGGCATTCGAAGACTGTCCCCACCACAGAACACAGGGGCCAGGAGCCATACACCCGCCCATGGCTGGGCCCTGGGCTATCTTGAATCTGTCCGGCATCAACTTCCACGATCAATTTTGGACCTCCGTCACTGTAAGTGCATTGACTTGTAGGTTAAATGAGGAGGACAAAAAAGAAACGCAGTCTCTAGTGGTGAGCTCAAATTTATGGGCGTGGGGTCCTATAGTATTTGAGAGGAAGCAGGGTTAACCCACACGTAGTCTGCCATGGAGTCTGTCAGGAAAAGAATGTTTACTGACACAGATGTTTTTCAAAAAAAGCAATTAAAAAAAGAAGTGACTTATATAAGAGAATTTGCTGGAGTGCTGTTTTGCTTGGTTAACACCTGGTTTAAACTTTTGTTAAAAGAGAACTATGGCCCAACCTTTTTTGCCCTTAGTTCTCTTTTTGTTCACAAGATGACATATAGTATGTTCTCCTGTGACAAAAAAAACTCATGTGCATGTGGTGGGCTATTGCCCACTATATCCTGACAGCGCAGAGTCGCGCTGCAGCTGGGACAGATCCCGACAATACTGTCGAGATCCACCCTGCTGATTGGCAGCTGGCTCACTAGAGCCAGAGCCAGCTGTGCCCGCCCCCTCCCCAGATTTCCTCCTCCGTCTGTTCTTCCAGTCAGCTCTAGAGAATCGGAAGGGGGGGATCCCTGTGGGGGTGGCAAAACTACGCATGTAAAGTAAAACATCATGTACAATATCCACCAAATCTGCACAAACCACGAACAAATAAATCTAGTTGTATGTAAGATTTAATAACGAGGTGTAAAGTCAGTGTGGTTTGACAACATATACCATTCAATATCTCTGAAACCAAAGTGGCACAAACATTTATTTTTGCGGCACAAACCAGCACAAATGCGGCACAAACGAATGGCGCGTTTGTTTTTAAAATTCAACAACATGGGGTGCAAAGTGGGCAGGGTTTCAGAAACTATAACGCACAATATCTCCTCAACCAAAGCGGCACAAACGTTTATTTTTGTGGCACAAACCAGTACAAACGTGGCACAAGCGAATGACACGTTTGTTTTTAAAATTCAGTAACATGAGGGGCAAAGTGGGCGGGGTTGCAGCAACTATAACGCACAATATCTTCGCAGCCAAAGCAGCACAAACATTTACCTTTTGTGGCACAAACCAGCACAAACGCGACACAAATGAATGGCGCATTTGTTTTTAAAATTTAGTAACATGAGGTGCAAAGTGGGCAGGGTTGCAGCAACTATAACGCACAATATCTTCGCAGCCAAAGCAGCACAAACGTTTACTTTTGTGGCACAAACCAGCACAAACGCGACACAAATGAATGGCGCATTTATTTTTAAAATTTAGTAACATGAGGTGCAAAGTGGGCAGGGTTGCAGCAACTATAAAGCACAATATCTCCGCAACCAAAGTGGCACAAACGTTTATTTTTCAGCACAAGCGCGGCACAAACGAATGGTATATTTTTATTCAGGTTTTACAAACATAGGGTGCCAACTTCACACAGTTCAATAAAAGTGATCTCGTGGCAAATCCGCTGCAGAGGCCACTTTTATCTGGTAGCCGACCGCCGGCCGAACACATAGATACTGGGGTTATGGCAGCTAGCTGCTGCCATAACAACGATATCCGCCCCCAAAGTAGGGACGTACATCGGCGTGCAGTGGTCAGCAGGTGGTTAAGGGGGGGCATCATGTTAAGGTCACCCCTGCTCCACCCCTTTTTGACAATGTCATGAAGGGGAGGGGCTTAGTCATTATCACATAAAGTGTGATAACCCCTCCCCTTACACTGCCACATTTGGCACTTTTTGGGAGGGAGAGTGTACTAGACGTGTGCATGATGAAAAAAAGTTTTGTTTTGATTCATTAATCTAGTTATTTCGTTCAATTAGTTTTCAGAATTCGTTTTCGGAATTCGTATTCGGAATTAGTATTTTCTTCGAATTTACAGATTTTTTGTATTCAAAACAATCAAATCGATACATTTTCGCATCGGTTGAAAGGAAAATGTTATATTGTTTTCGATTCGAATGCAGCAAAGTGAACAAACAAAAGAAAAATCTTCATCAAATGATTACAATGACTCTTTAACCTCCCTGGCGGTATGATTCTTTCTGATTTTAGGTGCTGAAAGCGGTACAATTATTTTGCATGGAAATTTGGCATTTTATATTGTAGGTCTGTAATTCTTAACAATAACACACTTAAATCTGTCTAAACAAGAGTCTAGTAGATATCCCGGGTATGATAAAGTTTGAAACACAAAAACATAAATTATAATATAATAAATAAAAAAAAAAAAAAAAAAAAAAAATAATAATAAAATAAATTTCCCCACGATTCACTATCGCTAAGTGTTCTAATTTACTATCGCTGTTTTATAGCTGGTCTAAAGCCATTTTTGACGTAAAGGGACACTTTTTGGTTGCTATGGACAATCTCCAGTTTCCAGGCAGAAAGAACAGTATATATAATATAAAACTGCATGCAGGGCATGGGCCAAAGCACTGGGGACAAAAGGGATGTGAAATAATTTCATACAGTACTGTAATCTGTATTATTACATACATACATACATACTGTAAGATTACAGTACTGTATGTGTTATGATTTTTACAATTTTTGAATTTGCCGCCAGGCTCTGCCCCCGTGCGTCACGACGCTCGCAGTGAACGGAGCCTGGCAAGGAGAGGCTTCGGGGGAGGACAGAGCCCACGGACACTGTGGGGGACATTGCAGGATCCCGGGGACAAGGTAAGTAAAGCCACACCAGGATCCTGCGATGTAATCCCGAGTGTGGCTCGGGGTTACCGCTAATGGTCCTGAATTTTAACCCCAAGCCACACTCGGGAAAACCACCAGGGAGGCTACATCACCTTTGGCTTAAGAAAAACAGCATTATTTTGAAATGGTACTCTAATGACACACACAGTCTTTGATTTCAACAATATCTGTAGTGAGAAATCGACTGGAGTTCAATGTAAAATTTGATTTGAATTTCAGTCCGAATTTCCAAAATTCGGTCGAATTTTGTTACGTTATTCAGAGCATTCTGTAAAATTTGTTTATTATTGTAATTCGGGTATTTGGATATATCCGAATCTCCGAATAATGAAAAATTTGTCCGAAGTTTATTTTGGAACGAAGCAAACCGCACATGTCTAGAGTGTACCTGGTTTTGCCCTGGCGATCTGAGCCACATGCAAAACCATGCAAAATATGCTGCAACCACAGCAAGTGAAGGTATAAATAAACATACAATTAGGCAATCGATCAATTACAAAGAAAAACTACACCTGCATGGTGCAGCATTGGCTTAAAGAGGTTGTAAACCCTCAGGGTTTTTCACCTTAATGCATTCCATACATTAAGGTGAAAAACCTTCTGTAGTACAGCTCCCCCCCCAGAGCCTCCCTTTTACTTACCTGAAACCGATCGTTCCAGTGACGGGGACGAGCACAGCAACTTCCAGCCACTGTCTCGGGCCCTCATTGGATAGAATGATAGTAGCAGGAGCCATTGGCTTCTGCTGCTGTCAATCAAGTCCAGTGACTTGGGAGCCAGGGGGCGGGGCCGAGTCCTGCTGGATGCACGAGTGTCAGTGTGAGCACCCCAATAGAAAGCAGCTCTCCATGGGGGCACTCGACAAGAGGAAGAGGCAGGAGCACTGCTGAGGGACCCCAGAAGAGGCGGATCAGGGCCACTCTGTGCAAAACCCTTGCACAGGTAAGTATAACATGTTTGTTATTTAAAAAAAAACCCTTTACAACCCCTTTAAGCCAGTGGAGATTTTAAATTCTATGTGGGCACAACAGCAGCTATATGGGCACAATACCAGCTTTATGGGCACAATAAAATCTTTATGCTATTATGCCCATAAAGCTGCTGCTGTGCCCATATAGATGCTGTTGTGTCCATATTATATGGTATATAGCTGCTTTTGTGCCCATATAGCTGCTGCATCTATATGGGCATAACAGCATCTATATGGGCACAATAGCAGCTATATGGGCACAATAGCATAAAGATGATATTGTGTCCATATGACTCCTATTGCGTCCATATAATTGCTATTGTGGCCATACAAATGCTACTGTCTCCTATTGTGCCCAGTGACACTGACCTTGCAGCGCTGATGTGAATCCCCTTGGGCCACGACTACCAGAACTCAGAGTGACCAGGAGGTGGAGTGATATCAGCAGCATTTCTGACATTTCAGCCATAAAAGAGGCATCGCCTTATGCGGCCGACAGATGCCTCCGCGGAACTGCTGCCTCAGCAGGGCTGCGGCATTGGATGATCGGGGGTGAGGGAAGGTCGGTCTCTCAGACAGTGAGTCAGAGAGCAGCAGCAGTCAGCAGAGCAGACTCAGAAAAAAGCCTGCGGTGGCTGCAGCGGACGCTGCAAGTACTGCTCATGGAACCAGTGTCCATGTGTGGACACCTTGTCGATTCTGGGTGGGGGGGCACTGCCCCCCTTTGCGGAGGCCTCTGACTGTGTCCTGATCCCACCTACTTGTGTAACATTAGCAAATTAATATTTGCTAATATTTTCCTGTTTCTTCTCCCGGGCCAATTGGTCTGAAGACCTGATTGGTCGGGAGGAGAAGCAGCGGCTGCTGGGACACTGAGGAGATGGAGGGGGGAAGCTGTTACCGTGACCTTGATGGAGGAGAGAGACGGAGGGGGAAGCCACTGCCGTGACCTGGATGGAGGAGAGAGACGGGGGGGTAAACGCAGCCGCGACTTGGATGGAAGAGAGAGGGATGGAGGGGGAAGCCACAGCCACGACTTGGCTCGAGGAGAGAGATGGAGGGGAGAAGATGCAGCCATGACCTGCACCCCCCGCTTATCAGCAAGCGAGCCAGCGACAGGGGGTGGTGGTGGTGGGCTAATGGGCTGGAGTGATGGGGGGGTTGGTAGATGTCTCAGGTTTGTTTGCCGCCCCCCCTGACCAATGGAGCACCAACCACCACTGTTTGCCACACTCACAGATTTTACCTGTTATCTACTGCCTGCCTTGATCTCTGCTACATTCACTGATTATGCCTTCTGTCTGCCACCTGCTCTGACCTTTTCTATGTTCATGGACTATTCCTACTGATTGCCACCTACCCTTGCTCCACTTTGACCACTCATCCACTGCCATCGATGCATGGTACATCTAGGTTTTAGCTTTACCAACCTTGGGTCTGCTTAGGACATCCTACAGCCAGAGCATATAGCTTTGTGTGTTAGGTTCCATTACCAGCAAATGTGATGGCACTAGGACCAGGGAAGGGTAACTGTTAAGTGTGAAGCTACAGTTTGTCAACAGCTGTAAGCTTTTCTTTCATCTCCAGCCTTGTTCCTCAGAGGTCAAGATCCAAAGGATCAGAATCTTTATATCTCAACTCCAAGATAACCAGCAAGCATGGGCTTTTGGTTTGTCACCACCAGATCTTACCTTAAAATCTGTGGACCAAAGCTTTGGGCCTGCTATTTAACAATCCAGACTGGACTTACACTGTGGAAACATACCTTGGGGCCATCCGACATGGCAAACAGTCAGTATTTAGCAGAATTTTGGTGTTGGGTAGGGATGAGCCGAACACCCCCCTGTTCGGTTCGCACCAGAACATGCGAACAGGAAAAAAGTTCGTTCGACCACGCGAACACCGTTAAAGTCTATGGGACATGAACATGAATAATCAAAAGTGACAATTTTTTCAAGGCTTATATGCAAGTTATTGTCATAAAAAGTGTTTGGGGACCTGGGTCCTGCCCCAGGGGACATGGATCAATGAAAAAAAAAGTTTTAAAAACGGCCATTTTTTCAGGAGCAGTAATTTTAATAATGCTTAAAGTCAAACAATAAAAGTGTAATATCCCTTTAAATTTCGTACCTGGGGGGTGTCTATAGTATGCCTGTAAAGGGGCGCATGTTTCCTGTGTTTAGAACAGTCTGACAGCAAAATGACATTTCGAAGGAAAAAAGCCATTTAAAACTACTCGCGGCTATTGCATTGCTGGTCCGACAATACACATAGAAGTTTATTGATAAAAACGGCATGGGAATTCCCACAGGGGAACCCTGAACCAAAATTTAAAAAAAAAATTACGTGGGGGTCCCCCTAAATTTCATACCAGACCCTTCAGGTCTGGTACAGATTTTAAGGGGAACCCTGTGCCAAAAAAAAAAAAACGGCGTTAGTCCCCCCAAACATCCATACCAGACCCTTATCAGAGCACGCAGGCCACAGGAAAAGAGGGGGGACGAGTGAGCGCCCCCCCTCCTGAACCGTACCAGGCCACATGCCCTCAACATTGGGAGGGTGCTTTGGGGTAGCCCCCAAAACACCTTGTCCCCATGTTGATGAGGACAAGGGCCTCATCCCCACAACCCTGGCTGGTGGTTGTGGGGGTCTGCGGGCGGGGGGCTTATCGGAATCTGGAAGCCCCCTTTAACAAGGGGACCCCAGATCCTGGCCCCCCCTGTGTGAAATGGAAAGTACCCCTACCATTTCACTAAAAAACTGTCAGAAATGTTAAAAATGACAAGAGACAGTTTTTGACAATTCCTTTATTTAAATGCTTCTTCTTTCTTCTATCTTCCTTCATCTTCCTTCTTCCTTCATCTTCTTCTTCTGGTTCTTCTGGCTCTTCTGGTTCTTCCTCTGGCGTTCTCATCCAGCATCTCCTCTGCGGCGTCTTCTATCTTCTTCTCCTCGGGCCGCTCCGCATCCATGGCATGGGGGAGGCTCCCGCTCTTCTCTTCATCTTCTTCATCTTCTTCTTTTCTTCTCTTCTTCTCTTCTTCTCTTCTTCATTTTCTTTGTGGGGAATTCCTATGCCGTTTTTATCAATGAACTTCTATGTGTATTGTCGGACCGGCAATGCAATAGCCGCGAGTAGTTTTAAATGGCTTTTTTCCTTCGAAATGTCATTTTGCTGTCAGACTGTTCTAAACACGGGAAACATGCGCCCCTTTACAGGCATACTATAGACACCCCCCAGGTACGAAATTTAAAGGGATATTACACTTTTATTGTTCGACTTTAAGCATTATTAAAATCACTGCTCCTGAAAAAACGTCTGTTTTTAAAACTTTTTTTTTGCATTGATCCATGTCCCCTGGGGCAGGACCCGGGTCCCCAAACACTTTTTATGACAATAACTTGCATATAAGCCTTTAAAATTAGCACTTTTGATTTCTCCCATAGACTTTTAAAGGATGTTCCGCGACATTCGAATTTGCCGCGAACACCCCAAATTGTTCGCTCTTCGGCGAACTTGCGAACAGCCAATGTTCGAGTCGAACTCGAAGCTCATCCCTAGTGTTGGGCATCAGCTTGTTGCTGGAATAACCTGACCCTTTATACCAATTCAGTCTGGGTCTTTTGGGAAGCCTTTAATACTCTTATGTTGTATGTTACAATGTCCTGACCTCTACTTCTTTTATGCTATGTTGTATGTTACACAGGTCTGAAAGCTGTATTCTGAATGCCATCAGTGGTGGCTGGTGCTCCATTTTTTTTATTGTCGGTCAGTTATCAGATCCCTCTCCATGTGAGTCGATCGGTGGGTGGTACTCAGGCAGTCATGATTTCATGGAGTTCTTTATCCTCTCTGGCAACCAGGGACTGCATCTGTCCAGCCAGAAGTGCCTTGCCTCCATCTTCCAGCCCACCAAAAAGACCCTGAATTTCTGGACACACTCCATTCCTGTCATGCTGTTCATCAGCAAGTTCATACAGGTGTTCTTCCTGTCCGGTGAGATGACACTGTGGTGCTGCATCTCCGGATGCTGCTGACATTTGCCATGAGATGCACAGCCCATGTGTTCAGCTGCCACCTGCGCACCGCCTTCTTCCTATGCCTCCATCAGGCCATCTTACAGATTTCCCCGTACATCCTTCCCCGGTACCGGCCAATACGGTCTCTTCTCCAATCGTGTCTCAGGACCCACTTTCTGATTGGCCGGGAGGAGACGCAGGAAGACAGTAGCGAATATTAATTTGCTATTGTCACACAACTGGGTGGGCTCAGGGCGCAAGTGAGAGCCCACCCTTTTTTTAAAACCAATTAGAGCCTCTGGCTCTGATTATGTGCTTAAAAAAAAAAATAAACATTGGAATCCATGCGTTCAGCATCCTGGATGTAGATTAGGGGCCAGACGCATGGATTAAGGGGCGGTGCCCCTGCTCCCCTAATGGAGCTACTGTATGCCATGTTGTGTGTAAACCGATGTAGGGGGCACACAGACTTCAAGGACCTCACAGTTACACTATATACTAAATTATGACATACAAATGTTACATAGTCCTGAATGCTGCTCTCTATATGGTATGTGGAAAATGAAACAGTCCTATCCACTGTTCTTTATACTCTGTTATTACATAGCCCTGACTGATGCATTCAATACATTACATTGTCTTAACCCCTGCACTATATATGCTTTGCTATATATTACACAAGTGGAACCATTGCATTTTATTCACAGCTTTAATAAAGTTCTTCTTTAAGGTTTAAGGGAAAAAATTGTGCCATTTTTGGAATCAGTGGGTCAAATATACCCAGAAACAGGTCTAATATTTGAGGCACCAAAATGTGTGTTGGCCTGCGTTACCATCAGATTTATTAGATAGGGATATCTGCTGCTGTTCATAAACATCAAGCAACCATCATATCAAGGCTTTGACCAACTTTGTAGGAAAGTATTTGTTATTGTGCTTTCTGCCTGTCATGATGAATATTATAGTCAGCATTATGGGGATGGTAGGGTTTACACTGAACAAGGGTGCTTATCAGCCCTGTAGAACATACAGTACTTTAGAACTGCTGAGTTCTATACATGAATAAACCAGGTGGTGGTGCTGTAGGACTAGTAATTAAGCACAGATCCTCATGAAAAAACAGACTAATGCAGCACTTATATATAGTTCACTGAGAGTAAATCTGTGAAATTATCGGGAAAATTATTATGTTAATGAATGTCAGATATTTTTATATCTCGGTGTCATGTTGTTTTGTTTCCGGGCAAATTAAATTGCCATTTTTTAAAGATCAGAGTGTTAGCAGCTGATGCATTAGTTTTAGTATTCCAGGACTCGTTACGTATATGTTGGTTATTCTGTTATTAAATCAATACATAATCAATACATATAGGTTAGCTTTGCTTCTTTAAAACCATGATCGATCCTAGCTCCCTAATCTATGGTGCAGCTGATTCTACTATCATTTGTGAGGCATTACTGATACTGGGCTGGCAGTTCCAGCTTTTATGCCCCAAACATTATGAACTGGAGGTTAGTGCATAAAATAAATAAGGATGAATAAATTGATTTGCACATAAGGGTAATTGCAAATAACACAATTTTGGATTGATCTAAATATAACCATGCAGACTTGTACAATCTGCACAAAATCATTGCTGTTTATTAATCTTAGTTGTCTGGATCCTGAATTGTGTGATTCTTCACACATCAGACAGATCTGTATGGAAGTATTCAGGCCAAACAAAAATTTGTGATTTATCCAGGGCTGCCTGAATATTTCCATGCAGATCTGTCTGGTATGAGAAATATCACATAATTCTTTTCTTACGCAAAAGAATAGTGATTAATATATTTTATAATTTTCTGTAGATTAAATATGTTTTTTTTTCCTGTTTATTTAACTGGACGGACTTGTGTCTTGTTCATCCAGAATAACTATGTATAAATACATTTACACAAATATCAAAAAAATTCTAATTAATTAATTTGCTCTATCTGCAAAGCATTTTGCACATCTCGATGAACATTTAGATGAATCAGTTTGCAATACATAGCTTTACCTTATACACAAACAGATCTGCTCATCACTCCCAAAAAGTACTCTACAATACACACAATACTATAATATTTTGGGGCCATGATCCTGAGCCTTAATACAAGTAAAAGTTTTACTAGCAAGACAAGAAGAAAGAGAAAATAAAGAGTTTCATTTACGGTTTGTTAACTAAATTAATGTACGATGTATCTAATTATTTTCTCTTACAGGGAAGGACAGCAGTCCCCTGAGCCGTGGCAGAAAATGTATGGTAGATGTTCAGGAAATGAGGTCTATCATATAAAGATGGAGGAAAGCATCTTCTTTGCAGAGTATGAAGGGAAGAGCTTCACTTATGCATCATTTCATGCCCATAAAAAGTAGGTATAACTTCTGAAGGGTATGGAAGCTCTGAATTGTCTAAGAAGAAATCATGTACTTTTCCCCTCATAACAAATTTTTTGCAAATTACCATTGATGCATCTTTAGATAAAGATGCATGGATGAGCAGTTGCAGGTAAATATGGGCAACTACTCTAAGGCCACCAATTCAAGGGTTCCCACCAGCACAAACAAGATCATTTATGTGGTATGCCCAAAGTCATCAGCATAAAGGTTTTTTCCCCTCACTTGCATAGTTTTGCCATCTCGTTTTCCACTCTATATGCTCATGGTATGAGAGTCACACATGCGGAACTGACCCTTCTATCTCTCTTGCTACACACTAGGATGTAGAATCTGATACAAGATTACTGTATCCATTCACATGTAGCAGATTTTTCTACACCACCATTGGCTAACCAACAACTCTGGGTTGTGTCTTATCCACAGTAGACTTAAGAAAGCATATTTATTTGGGGTATGCAACTGGATGTTCCTCATTTAACTTATGTTGATCTAATATGCCATTAGAGGCTTAAATATTTCTGTGATATCAGTATCATGAGCAACTGCTGGTTGTTGGTTGTTTGTGCTATGTATGTGTCAATATGTGCACTACATATCATTATGACTACTGACAAGTAAAGTGAATAACATTGATTGAATATTTTATTCCAATGGCACCCGAAAGTGGGTGAGATATATTTGACACTAAGGGGTTTATTTACTAAAGCTAGAAATCTAAAAAATAGACACAATTCTGCAGAGAAACCAATCAGCTTCTAATCTCAGCTTGTTTAACCGCTTGCCGACCAGCTAAAACTAGCGGCGCTTTACCGCTAACGGACCCACCACCCCAGTGTGAAAGGGGTCTTAGAAAGAAAAACAAGCATCCCCAAGACCAACCCTGGCATCTGTGACAGTCCAGCAGCATTCATGACAGTTGAAGGCATGACATAATGAAAGATTTCCTATAAAATGTATAATTGTTCTTTTTCAGTTAGTAATTTGCACTTGTTTAGTCATAAACACATTGCTGTCTCTCAGTGGTGTTTGGTGATTCTTTAAAGAATGGGTGAATGTTGGATCTGTCAGTATAGTAATAATTCACTGTTTTATCCAACCATGCACATACTGGCCACATGCTACCCAATTTTTTCCAAGTTGTACAAGAGTATCAGGGGTTAAATAACAGGCAATAATTAATGCCCAGGTATGCTTGAAGTACACTAGATGTGCATGTTTTCTGTTTTACCTGCCAAAAGATATGTCATTCTCTTCACAGCCAGTTTTGTGATCTAAGTACCAATGCCAGTCAGCACAGTTAGGTCAGTCACTTTTCTTTAAAGATGTTAAAAAGACAACACTTGGTCAAGGGTCTAGCCTGGTGCTAGTGCAATGCAATTCAGTACTGATTGACTCAGAATGCTGACCCTCTTTTTCCCAGTCTTGATGTTGCACAGGAAGCTATTATAAAGACATATTACCAGACTTATTTTAATTGTATTTGAAAATATGTTTAATGAGTTCTAATAAATACATAACTGGACTAAATAGTGTTTAAATATCTGTTTGAAGTACAGCTGTAAAGGGAATTTTTCATTTGCATCTGCCTGAAAAGGCTCTAGCTGGTAAGGCACGCATTGCTGGTTGTAGTGCAGCTAACTATGCGCCTTCAGTGAGACTAATACAGTATGACTGTGCTGGAATCAATATAGATCAGGGGTAGACAACCTTAAAGAGGTGGAGATCTATCTGAACAACATGGGAGAAGTCAAAGATTACCACACACAGTGTCACCCAGTGTTGCCTCCTTACACCTGATTTAAACCTCTAATTGCCATATTACTGTGTAGCAATCTCGTACGTTGCACGGCAATCATGGGTTTAAATCAGGTGATGAGGAGGCAATATATCTCCTCCTCACCACCTGTCAAACACACTCAGATCACTTTTCAGAGGAGCAGCAGTGCCTGCTGCACTTGTGAACAAGCCCTTAGCTGCATTCGGCAGCGGCACACTTAGGGCTCATTCACACGTAAAGTTGAGGGGTGGTAAAACCCTGCAGTTGAATTGCGGTTTTACCACCCCCAGTCCTTACCCCCTTTAGTTGCTAAAGCAGCAGCCAAAGGTTTACACAGCAGGAATTAAACCCCCTGTTGCTTTTGGTGGGTGCTACCGCCTGCCAATCTCAACCCATTCAAGTAAATGGGGCCACTCTGCAAGCGCCCCGCAACTGCAAGCTTCTGTGGGGTACAAGGGGTTAAAGCAGGTGGCGACAAAGCAACACAATGCTGACGGCTTTAACCCCTTGTTTGCTGTATGGCACCAGGTTGCAGGGCACTTGCAGAGCAACCTCATTCACTTAAATGGGTCATGCTTGGTAGAATGGGCGTCAGCAGAACTTTTTTCGGGGGGGGCATCATTTTAAGGTCACCCATGCCCCACCCCTTTTTGACTGTCATTGTCATGGTCATGGTCAAACAGATTACACACAGATACAATACACCCCCATAAATCCAGATACATTATAACCCGATACACACAGATACAATACACCCCCATACATCCAGATACATTACACCCCGATACACACAGATACATGACACCCCCATACTCCCAGATAAATTTCACCCCATACACACAGATACATTACACCCCCATATACCCAGATACATTACACCCCATATACCCAGATACATTACACCCCTAATCATTAGTATGGAGAACTCCCCTCCAATCAATTTCTATACTGCAAGCTTCAGATGACATTAGAGAGAATTAAATGGATTACTAACCCCAGAAAAGGCAGATGAAAGGCTCAAACAGCTGCACATGCCAAGCAGCTTAGATGATCTTGGGGCCCCATGCAGTGGGTGTTTTTGGGGCCCCTATCTAGAAGGGATACACATGTCCATCACACATGTCCATGCAGAGCACACACAGCCGGCAGTCTGTCTGAGCCGAGGAGGAGGAGAGGAGTTGAGATAAATCATCAGTGATCTGGTCGGGCTGAGCATTAGCAGAAGCTGTCCAGGCAGCAAGTGAAAGTCAACAGGCAAGCTGCGGGAGAGTTTTGTATTACCTGCCTCTGGCCACACTGCCTCCCCTCAGCTCAGGGTCTGCAAACACTATCACTCCCCAGGGCTGTCTTAATGAGTGGGCACACCTGGGCACTGCCCAGGGGCCCCAGGTGCATGGGGAACCCCTGCACATTCCCCAAGACAGCTGGTCCTTGAGCCCACTCTACCCCGAAATTGGGGGACCCATGATGGCACTGAGAGTGATGGATACACAGGGGAGGCAGGATGGCAGTGGTGCACCGTGCTGTGCAGAACAATACCTATTATTTTACAGCCAGCAGGGAGGGGCAGGGCCAGAGCGCCAGAGGTGCTCTGAACCTGCCCCATGCAGCTTGAATGCTCGGGACTCGAAAGCTGCAGGGTAGGAGCTGGAGTGGGAGCTGCTAATTAGGCAGCACTAAAAGCCCACCTGCAGAAATAGCATTGTGGATGGTGCCATGGTGAGCCCAGCTGTCCAGCACTGTTTGCACCGAAGGGCTTGGAATGCCTGGAGGGATGCTCCCTCCTCCACCCCTCCTTCTGCCTGCTTGATTGATGTAAGTGAGTCCAGTGCTGGAGGTGGGCACATAGCCAAAAGTTTACATGCACTGTATCTCCACTGGAAATGGGGGTACTACATGAATGGAATAATGGTGCTGGGGGATATCAAGGGTGTATGAAAACAATGCCGAGGAGGGATCTGGGGTGTATAGGGGGTAGCAATTCTTGGGGTAGCTTGGGTGGCTATAGTGCTAGAGGTATCAGGGATGTAGAGAGGCCACAGTGTAGGGGGTCACAATGCAAGGGGTATCTTATGGTATATGGTAACAGTGCTGGGGGGAATATCTAGGGTGTAGAGGGGCCAGAGTGCTGGGGCGATATCTGGGGTGTACAGAGGTCAGAGTACTGGGGGGATATCTGGGGTGTAGAGGGGTCAGAGTGATGGGGGGTATCTGGAATGTGGAGGGGCCAGAGTGCTTGGGGGATATCCAGGGTGTAGAGGGGTCAGAGTGCTGGGGGGGATATCTGGGGTGTAGAAGGTTCAGAGTGCTGGGGAATATCTAGGGTGTAGAGGGGTCAGAGTGCTAGGGGGATATGTGGGGTGTAGAGGGGTCAGAGTGCTGGGGGATATCTAGGGTGTAGAGGAGTCAGTGTGCTGGGGGATATCTGGGGTGTGGAGGGGTCAGAGTACTAGGGGGATATGTGGGGTGTAGAGGGGTCAGAGTGCTGGCAATATCTGGGGTGTAGAGGGGTCAGAGTGCTAGGGGGATATCTGGGGTGTAGAGGGGTCAGAGTGCTGGGGGGATATCTGGAATGTGAAGGGGTCAGAGTGCTGGGGGGATATCTGGGGTGTAGAGGGGTCAGAGTGCTGGAGGGATATCTGGGGTGTAGAGGGGTCTGAGTGCTGGGGGGAGATCTAGGGTGTAGAGGGGCCAGAGTGCTGGGGGGGATATCTGGGGTGTAGAGGGGTCAGAGTGCTAAGGGATATCTGGGGTGTAGGGGGGTCAGAGTGCTAGGGGATATCTAGGGTGTAGAGCGGCCATAGTGCTGGGGAGGCATCGATCTAGCAAATATATTATATGCACAGGACAGCTTTGTTACTTTATATATGTAGTATTTTTTTTTTTTTTTTCTCAAAACTTTTTATTGAATTTATTGCATAGTACATATTACAAGTTCACCAGTAATACAAAGCATACAGTTGCAATAAGAAGAGATTCAGGTGATTGATGCGTATAAACATACTTTTGCAAGAGGTTGACAAACCATATGAGGGTAACAATGAAGTCAATAAACGAAATATAATATATATAGAAGAAAAAACCATGAAAGGCGGGTTAAATGTTTCTAGGCCGTAGGCGATCAACGTAAGTGGGAAGTCAGGATGAGTTGCCTGTGGCTTAGAAACAGGGATAAAAAAGAACGAGTGAAATATTCAATCGGTCGGAAGTGTTCATAGACATTGCCCCCTTGTACAATGAGTCTGGCATTGTGTGTGGCGGGAAGAGAAAGGAAGATCCGTCCACACCGTGGAGTATTTACCCCCTCTCCGTTCACCCCGAACGGGATCATCACTGTGAACGGGGGGGGGTGTATGCAGAGTCAGTAATGTTATCGAGAGGAATGACGATGTGGCAAGCTATAATCCTGGCTCCCGCAGGAGGGTGAGAGGGGCAAGTTAATAAGAGAAGTGTGTATATAATGAATGTGGGGTCGGTGGTTAAGGTCAAAATCGTAAGGGCCTGCATAAAGGTGAAGAGTTTAAGCAGGGATATGGGGCTTCATAAGTTGGGATAGAATCGGTTTAATGTGGGGATGAGGGTGTGGGCTGGGGAGGGGGAGGGGTGGGTGATGGCGGTTGAATATGTGGAGGGGACCTG
Source organism: Lithobates clamitans (assembly GCA_037952925.1). Lineage (NCBI taxonomy): Eukaryota > Metazoa > Chordata > Amphibia > Anura > Ranidae > Lithobates > Lithobates clamitans. The sequence continues at coordinate 1,410,436 of JBBGZY010001165.1, forward strand.
AGTTGGAGGACAGTTAGGCGCTTTCAGGTTGCCGGTGTGGATGGTGTAGGTAGAACGGTCAATGTGGAGGATTGCCGATAGTGCAACCAGCACGCCCATGTAGTATATGTAGTATTTTCCCACTGTTTCTTTGCTGTACAGAATGATTGTTCATGTAGTTAATGCGGAGCTCCACCCAAAAGGGGAAGCTCCGCTTGTCTGCCTCCTACCTACTTGATGTCTGTTTACCTGCGCTGTCTCCATTGTAGGGGCCCCAGAGAATTACTTTGCCCAGGGGCCCATGATGCTATTAAGACGGCCCTGTCACTCCCTAAGAGTTTGTGTTGTGTATGTGACTCTCGGCCCTGGGACATGCCGCGCGGTGCCCCGAACTGATTGTGCGCACTTGCCTATAGGTAGCACCAGGGGGGGGGCACTTGACCCCCCTTGCCCTTACCTGCGGACCCCATGCTTGGTAGGTACTACACCCACCAACCATGACAGGGCATATAACTTCTGCTGCAGCTGCAACATGGATACATTCCTGAAGAGCTCCTCTTTCCTGCTGCTGGCACCACTCTGGAGACCGCTAACTGGGATAACAGGGGGAGTGCTAAGTGGGATAAGTTTTTATCAGGCAGGCTGCATGGAACAGGAGCTGGCACTACAGAGGAGGTATTGGCTCTTGCTCCATACTACAACTCCAACTTTACAAGTAGTCCCTCTGCATTGCACTCTGTTAGATGCTCTGGAATGGTGGGTCAACAAGCCCAGACCAGGGTCTACCAGTCACCTGGTCTTGATCTACTGGTAGATCGTGATCTACGGGTTGCTGACCCCTGATATAGGTATTTTCACAGCAACTCTGTGGCAAATAGCAGAGATTGTTACCTCTTCTAGTGGCAACTGCATAATAGGAACCTTGCCTTTACATTAGCTGATTTTTATTCAACATCCTTGAAAAACTGCAAACATCTTTGCTTCAAAAGATTTCAGAAGTTGAACATTGTTTTCATAACTGCAATGTTATTCCATTCAAATCCAGATGAATGTAGAACAGAACTAGATCTCAGGACTATCTGAGCTTGGAGGTTAGTGTGCAACATTCTCATTTCTGTGCATTGTAATAGAATTCATAAAGCTCCTGTATGATTAGCATGTCAAAGCCTTTTCATCTCACAGCTTCCCTGCTGCCCTCCTTATCTTTTAGATTTGGTGTCTGCCTTACCGGAGTTAGAAGAGAGGATAACAAAAACATCTTGCTAAACCCAGGACCGCGCTACATCATGAGCTCTACTGACACCTGCTTTTATATCCACGTGACCAAAGAGGAAAATTCTGCTTTTAAACAGCATGAACAGTTGGAAACAATACGCAGATACAAGTCATCCTATCATGGCCCATCCAGACTACCAGTCCACAGTATAATTGCCAGCATGGGTTTGTATGATTAAATGTTCTTTCAAGTAATAATACTATCCCCATAAAAATAAAAATCACTGCACTGTCAAACCATTCATTTTGTGAAAGACGAAGATAACAGCTCATTTATGTATGATGCACTTCTTATTTTTTGTGTTGTGAACAAGCATATTTTATTTTCATATGCTTATATGGATTTCTCTATTTATTTGTGAATGTTAAAAGGAACCTTTGCCTTAAAGTGATATTAAATCATATACTGTATATATGTTTTTACATTTTAGTTCAGAGAGTTCAGATTAACATAGTATAGTCTTCTTTCTGTAAATGCACTTTGCCCTTATGATAAGGAGACATACCGTGTGTGTATGTATCCATTTAAACACATAGTGCCCGGCAAGCCACTCCCCTGCTCTCTCCATCCGGCAAATTGAAATACGGTAATAGGTATTGCTTCCTACTGTCACTCCCACATTGGCTTGTGGGCAAGGCCTGCATGTGGGGTGCCTTTTGCACGCTCATAAATGCCCAGGACCAGGCAGAGACTGCGGTCATCTGAACAATCTAACATTAAGGCACCTCCTTGACTTAAAGATGAGCCTTCACTCTATGCATAAAAAACTATAACTTGTATGTTTCATTAGGAGGGAAGAGCTGAGCCTGCGCTCACACTACCAGTCCAGTGTACCTCTGTTACCTCACTCCCAGTAACAGAATGGGTCCCTCCGCGCACCTAGCACAGACCTTATTAACTCCTTTACTTCCTGTACCTCGTGATTAGGCTATATATCTCTGTACCGTAAGTTTGGTTCCCGGTTGCTATTGGATACCGACCCCTGGGGAGGGAGCCAGACAACGATCCCTTTGCTACCAGAGGACCTGTTACCTTACCAGGCACCATGCCTAACGAATGGTTGTTTGTTCCATCACTTGGTTACCCAAAGCAACTGCACTCCTCTTGACGTGTTAACCCTTTTTTAACAGTGCTACTTCATACTCCATATTGCTTTACAGACCATGGTCCTATATATACGCCAGAACCAACATGCACCCTTTTGAATAACTTCAGACCAGGATTAGAATGGTTAATGTATCTTTGCTGAACAGATTGCAGCATACCAGTTCAATATTAGGGATGAGCCGAACACCCCCCTGTTCGGTTCGCATCAGAACATGCGAACAGGAAAAAAATTCGTTTGAACACGCGAACGCCGTTAAAGTCTATGGGACACGAACATGAATAATCAAAAGTGCTAATTTTAAAGGCTAATATGCAAGTTATTGTCAATAAAAGTGTTTGGGGACCCGGGTCCTCCCCCAGGGGACATGAATCAATGCAAAAAAAAGTTTTAAAAACGGCCGTTTTTTCAGGAGCAGTGATTTTAATAATGCTTAAAGTCAAACAATAAAAGTGTAATATCCCTTTAAATTTCATACCTGGGGGGTGTCTATAGTATGCCTGTAAAGGGGCGCATGTTTCCTGTGTTTAGAACAGTCTGACAGCAAAATGACATTTTGAAGGAAAAAACACATTTAAAACTACCGCGGCTATTGCATTGCCGACAATACACATAGAAGTTCATTGATAAAAACGGCATGGGAATTCCCCACAGGGCAACCCCGAACCAAATTTAAAAAAAAAAATGATGTGGGAGTCCCCCTAAATTCCATACAAGGCCCTTCAGGTCTGGTATGGATATTAAGGGGAACCCCAGCCAAAATTTAAAAAAAAAATTGACGTGGGGTTCCCCCTAAATTCCATACTAGACCCTTCAGGTCTGGTATGGATTTTAAGGGGAACCCCGCGCCAAAAAAAAAAAAAAAACGGCGTGGGGTCCCCCCAAAAATCCATACCAGACCCTTATCCGCGCACGCAACCTGGCAGGCCGCAGGAAAAGAGGGGGGACGAGAGTGCGGCCCCCCCCCTCCTGAACCGTACCAGGCCACATGCCCTCAACATTGGGAGGGTGCTTTGGGGTAGCCCCCCAAAACACCTTGTCCCCATGTTGATGAAGACAAGGGCCTCATCCCCACAACCCTGGCCGGTGGTTATGGGGGTCTGCGGGCGGGGGGCTTATCGGAATCTGGAAGCCCCCTTTAACAAGGGGACCCCCAGATCCCGGCCCCCCCCCTGTGTGAAATGGTAAGGGGGTACTTACCCCTACCATTTCACTAAAAAACTGTCAAAAATGTTAAAAATGACAAGAGACAGTTTTTGACAATTCCTTTATTTAAATTCTTCTTCTTTCTTCCTTCATCTTCTTCTTCTTCTGGTTCTTCTGGCTCTTCTGGTTCTTCCTCCGGCGTTCTCGTCCAGCATCTTCTCCGCGGCGTCTTCTATCTTCTTCTCCTCGGGCCGCTCCGCACCCATGGCATGGGGGGGAGGCTCCCGCTCTTCTCTTCATCTTCTTCTCTTCTTCATCTTCTTCTTCATCTTCTTCTTCTTCTCTTCTTCCTTCTTCTCTTCTTCATGTCTTCTCCGGGCCGCTCCGCAGCCATGCTGTGGCATGGAGGGAGGCTCCCGCTGTGTGACGGCGTCTCTTCGTCTGACGGTTCTTAAATAACGGGGGGCGGGGCCACCCGGTGACCCCGCCCCCCTCTGACGCACGGTGACATGACGGGACTTCCCTGTGGCATTCCCCGTGACGTCACAGGGAAGTCCCGTCAAGTCACCGTGCGTCAGACCGTTATTTAAGAACCGTCAGACGAAGAGACGCCGTCACACAGCGGGAGCCTCCCTCCATGCCACAGCATGGCTGCGGAGCGGCCCGGAGAAGACATGAAGAAGAGAAGAAGGAAGAAGAGAAGAAGAAGAAGAAGATGAAGAAGAAGATGAAGAAGAGAAGAAGATGAAGAGAAGAGCGGGAGCCTCCCCCCTCATGCCATGGGTGCGGAGCGGCCCGAGGAGAAGAAGATAGAAGACGCCGCGGAGAAGATGCTGGACGAGAACGCCGGAGGAAGAACCAGAAGAGCCATAAGAACCAGAAGAAGAAGAAGATGAAGGAAGAAAGAAGAAGAATTTAAATAAAGGAATTGTCAAAAACTATCTCTTGTCATTTTTAACATTTTTGACAGTTTTTTAGTGAAATGGTAGGGGTAAGTACCCCCTTACCATTTCACACAGGGGGGGGGCCGGTATCTGGGGGTCCCCTTGTTAAAGGGGGCTTCCAGATTCCGATAAGCCCCCCGCCCGCAGACCCCCACAACCACCGGCCAGGGTTGTGGGGATGAGGCCCTTGTCTTCATCAACATGGGGACAAGGTGTTTTGGGGGCTACCCCAAAGCACCCTCCCAATGTTGAGGGCATGTGGCCTGGTACGGTTCAGGAGGGGGGGGGCGCACTCTCGTCCCCCCCTCTTTTCCTGCGACCTGCCAGGTTGCGTGCTCGGATAAGGGTCTGGTATGGATTTTTGGGGGGACCCCACGCCATTTTTTTTTTTTTTTTTGGCGCGGGGTTCCCCTTAAAATCCATACCAGACTTGAAGGGTCTTGTATGGAATTTAGGGGGACCCCCACATCATTTTTTTTTTTTTTTATTTTGGTTCGGGGTTGCCCTGTGGGGAATTCCCATGCCGTTTTTATCAATGAACTTCTATGTGTATTGTCGGCAATGCAATAGCCGCGGGTAGTTTTAAATGAGTTTTTTCCTTCCAAATGTCATTTTGCTGTCAGACTGTTCTAAACACAGGAAACATGCGCCCCTTTACAGGCATACTATAGACACCCCCCAGGTACGAAATTTAAAGGGATATTACACTTTTATTGTTTGACTTTAAGCATTAATAAAATCACTGCTCCTGAAAAAACGGCCGTTTTTAAAACTTTTTTTTGCATTGATCCATGTCCCCTGGGTCAGGACCCGGGTCCCCAAACACTTTTTATGACAATAACTTGCATATAAGCCTTTAAAATTAGCACTTTTGATTTCTCCCATAGACTTTTAAAGGGTGTTCCGCGGCATTCGAATTTGCCGCGAACACCCCAAATTGTTCGCTGTTCGGCGAACTTGCGAACAGCCAATGTTCGAGTAGAACATGAGTTCGACTCGAACTCGAAGCTCATCCCTATTCAATATGAACAATGTCCTTCTCCCTAAACTAACTATAATAGTGTCGCTGCCCAGAGATACTTCTACTGGGTGATGTGAGGTGAGAGTCCATTATAAAATTGTCCATGACTTGGAAGTCCTGGTGTCTGCAATGGGTTGCGAGGCGCAGTGGACCCAATACCACAAACAGATCCAACCAGTACAGGAACATGAACAAGGCCCTTAGACCTCAGTCTTCCCCTTTTTTATAGCACAGGTGGGCTGGCTAGGACCAAAAAAGCCCAGGAACTGAGCATGCGACAGTTAACCTTTACCCTAGCCTGGGCCATCCGCTAACTCACTAGTACCAATAACTACAGGTTTAAGTGGAATTTGTGTTGATCTAAATCCAGTTATAGTGTTGGGCAAATGGTCCAGCCTGAGCATGAGTTAGGGCTGAGCATTGGCTTTTCGCCCCGTTCGGGGAACACCCGAATTTGCAGGACGTTAAAAAGTGTCAAGTTACTTTTTGACACTTTTTTGATGAATTGGTAGGATACTCATTCACATGAGGGGGCGGGATCTGGGGGGAAAGGGGGCTACCAGATTCTGATAAGCCCCCCATCCACAGACTCCCCACAACCACAGCCCAGGGTTGTGGGAAGAGACCCTTGTCCCCATTAACACAGGGACAAGGTGCTTTGGGATGTGGAAGCAGAGCCCCCCTGCCCCAAAGCACCCCCCATGTTGAGGGCATGTGGCCTGGCATGGTTCAGGAGGGGGAGGCTCTCGCTCACCCCCCTTTCCTGACCTGCCAGGCTGCGTGCTCAGATAAGGGCCTGGTATGGACTGGGGGGGGTGACCCCAGGCTGTTTTTTTCTTTGTTTTTTTAAATAGCCAGGTGCCGGCAATTGCAACCATGAGTCACTTTAAAGTGGTTGTATAGTCATTTTTTTTACTTTTACCTACAGGTAAGCCTATAATAAGGCTTACCAGTAGATAAAAAAAAAATCTCCTAAACCTTTACGGTTTAGGAGATATTCCCCTTGCTATGAGCCGCTGACTGCAGCGGCCCATGCGCACAGGGGATTCTCGGCTGAAGGCCAGCAACTGCCGGACCTAGCCGAGTAAGAAATTTCCCGCGCGCATGCGCGGGAGTGACGACATCGTGGTTTCAGCCACTCACAGCGCTGGAACCGCGATACCCGAAAGACACGCCGAAGCAACATGACAGCTCCGTCGGCGTGGACCAGGTAAGATACCGACGCCTCGTTCTAAGGTAAGTATTTCATAATGAGCTAGTATGCGGTGCATACTAGCTCATTATGCCTTTTGCTTTGCAGGGGTAGAAATCAAAAAAATGTTTGCGGGTATACAACCGCTTTAAACGTGATTTGTTTTTTTTTCTTTAGAAATGTCATTTTTGCTGTAGCATGTTCTATGCATGTTCTATGCATGTTCTATGCATGCTACAGATGCGCCACAAAATGATCATTTAAAAAAAAAAATTGCATTGATACATGTCCCCTAGGGCAGTACCCATACCCCCATACCCCCATACCCCTTTTATGGCCAATTACTTGCATATAAGCATTCAAAATTGTCACTTTTAATTTCCCATGTTCGTCTATCAAAAACTTCAATGGAGTTCGCTTTCTGGGGAAGAACTTTTCCCCTGTTCGGGAGTTCCTGCCCCAAAGCACCCATCATCCCATGTTGAGGGCATGCAGCCTTGTATGGTTCAGGTGTGGGGGGGGGGCTCGCTCGTGCCCTTCTTTTCCTGACCTGCCGGACTACATGCTCGGATAAGGGTCTGGTATGGATTTTGGAGGGGACCCCACACCATTTTTATTTTTGCCTGCTATTTTATTTTCTACATTCAGCTGTTAGTGGGAAATCCCGCTGACAGCTGATGACAGTTGTTAAGGACGTGGCAGCCGGGTTTCTGGCCCCCTCCTTAGCCACATGGGGCATTTTTTATGCATTTTCTATGTGTTTTTGAAGCATTTTCAATGTATTTCAATTGGGAGATGTGTTTTTGCCGCTTTTTTTTTTAAACAATTTAAATATGTACCAAAAATGCAGCAAGCAGGATTTTTTACACCGCAATGGAAGTGCGACAAATCAGTGTGAAGACATACATATCATTTTTAAGGGATGTATTTTTCTTCAGCTTTTCTTGTGCTTTTTTTTTAAATGCAAAAGCGCTTCAAAAACTGCTTAGCCTTAAAGCAACCTAAAGAGGAGTTATGGAGCACCATATTTTCTATAAATTTTCCAACTATAAGTTGTAAGCACACAGGGAGGATACAGATATACTTTGTAACAATGTGTTCATTTCATCTGTAGGCACAGTGGCAATAGATCTACAGGAGACAACCTGCTATTCCACCAGTGGGCCGGCCCTTTCTCCTCCATCTAAAGGTAGTAGAGAAGAGAGAAGACCCAGTATTGCACCAGTACTGGAGCTTGCTGACAATGCATCTATACAGCCATGTGATCTTCTGAGTGACCAATCAGAAGATGAAGCCAACCCTTCTGATGATGAATGTTCGGAAGCCAAGGAGTATGTATATTACAAGAATTTAAATGCTGTATGTTTTTTTTTTTTTTTTTTATAATCCATCCAAAATATCATCATACATTTGTACAAGAAGTGGGGAACAAAAATTCTTGCGATTGAGACAAATGTAGCAGTGAATTGATTATAACAGAAAATCTCTTGTTGATGCTTTACAACATATGCACGACAAGAGGGTTTAAACTATTCGAATAAAACACTAAAGTAACTGTCGAGAGGGTGATGTTGGTTACAATGGCATAAAATATTTCTTTTTTTTTTTATTTCCCCTTTCCCAGTTGCTGTTATAATTATTGGGTTAGGTAATCACTCGTTAGGTGATGGTGTAGGGGTTTGTATGACAATTCAATCCATGTGTAAAGTAGAGATGTTGGTCGGGAACTCTGTTAGGAGACCGATACCGTACATGGTGTTAAGATGGGTTGTGGGTGGATAGTGAGAAACATATGAAAAGGGGGGGGGAGGGGTGACCTAAGGGACATGAGGGGGGGGAATGGGGACACAGGGGGGAGATTAAGGGAGATAAAGAGGTGGTTGTCTCCTCGGTCTCCGCCACTTGTAGTGTAGATGCGGTCTGGTGTTTCTCTATGGTGAAGTAGGTTAGGTTTGTCTGATCCCTATTCTCGGAGAATAGTACAGGGCTGACTTTGACGTGCGACCCCCCATACTCGGCCCTTGTTTAGGGGTGGGGGGTCTACGTCTTCTGGGGCGGAAGAAGAAGTATATGGGTGGTGAGGCTGAAAGGATTAAACAGTGTAGATAGTGGGTGGTGAGTGGTGATCTTAGGTGAGCAGGTCAAGGTCGAAAATTATTTCATTAATGTCAGGTATCTGTCGGTTGACCGAAAATGAGTCCAGCATGCCCACGTCTTGGAGAATCTAGCTGGGGAGTCTCGTGAGATGGAAATGAGTTCTTCCATTTCAGCTATTTTATTAACCACTTGAGCCCCGGACCATTATGCTGCCTAAGGACCAGAGGTCTTTTTCCAATTTGGCACTGCGTCGCTTTAACTGCTAATTGCGCGGTCATGCAATGCTGTACCCAAACGAAATTTGCGTCTTTTTCTTCCCACAAATAGAGCTTTCTTTTGATGGTATTTGATCACCTCTGCGGTTTTTATTTTTTGCGCTATAAACGGAAAAAGACCGAAAATTTTGAAAAAAAATGATATTTTCTACTTTTTGTTATAAAAAAAATCCAATAAACTAAATTTTAGTCATACATTTAGGCCAAAATGTATTCGGCCACATGTCTTTGGTAAAAAAAATGTCAATAAGCGTATATTTATTGGTTTGCGCAAAAGTTATAGCGTCTACAAACTAGGGTACATTTTCTGGAATTTACACAGCTTTTAGTTTATGACTGCCTATGTCATTTCTTGAGGTGCTAAAATGGCAGGGAAGTACAAAACCCCCCCAAATGACCCCATTTTGGAAAGTAGACACCCCAAGGAAATTGCTGAGAGGCATGTTGAACCCATTGAATATTTATTTTTTTTGTCCCAAGTGATTGAAAAATGACAAAAAAAAAAAAAAAAAAAAATATTTACAAAAAGTCGTCACTAAATGATATATTGCTCACACAGGCCATGGGCCTATGTGGAATTGCACCCCAAAATACATTTAGCTGCTTCTCCTGAGTATGGGGATACCACATGTGTGGGACTTTTTGGGAGCCTAGCCGCGTACGGGGCCCCGAAAACCAATCACCGCCTTCAGGATTTCTAAGGGTGTAAATTTTTGCTTTCACTCTTCACTGCCTATCACAGTTTCGGAGGCCATGGAATGCCCAGGTGGCACAAAACCCCCCAAAATGACCCCATTTTGGAAAGTAGACACCCCAAGCTATTTGCTGAGAGGCATATTGAGTCCATGGAATATTTTATATTTTGACACAAGTTGCGGGAAAGTGACACTTTTTTTTTTTTTTTTTTTTTTTCCATAAAGTTGTCACTAAATGATATATTGCTCACACAGGCCATGGGCATATGTGGAATTGCACCCCAAAATACATTTAGCTGCTTCTCCTGAGTATGGGGATACCACATGTGTGGGACTTTTTGGGAGCCTAGCCGCGTACTGGACCCCGAAAACCAATCACTGCCTTCAGGATTTCTAAGGGTGAAAATTTTTGATTTCACTCTTTACTGCCTATCACAGTTTCGGAGGCCATGGAATGCCCAGGTGGCACAAACCCCCCCAAATGACCCCATTTTGGAAAGTAGACACCCCAAGCTATTTGCTGAAAGGCATGGTGAGTATTTTGCAGCTCTCATTTGTTTTTGAAAATGAAGAAAGACAAGAAAAAACATTTTTTTTTTCTTTTTTCAATTTTCAAAACTTTGTGACAAAAAGTGAGGTCTGCAAAATACTCACTATACCTCTCAGCAAATAGCTTGGCGTGTCTACTTTCCAAAATGGGGTCATTTGGGGGGGTTTTGTGCCACCTGGGCATTCCATGGCCTCCGAAACTGTGATAGGCAGTGAAGAGTGAAATCAAAAATTCACGCCCTTAGAAAGCCTGAAGGCGGTGCTTGGTTTTCGGGGTCCCGTACGCGGCTAGGCTCCCAAAAAGTCTCACACATGTGGTATCCCCGTACTCAGGAGAAGCAGCAGAATGTATTTTGGGGTGTAATTTCACATATTTCCATGGCATGTTTGAGCAATATATCATTTAGTGACAACTTTGTGCAAAAAAAAAAAAAAAATTTGTCTCTTTCCCGCAACTTGTGTCGCAATATAAAATATTCCATGGACTCGACATGCCTCTCAGCAAATAGCTTGGGGTGTCTACTTTCCAAAATGGGGTCATTTGGGGGGGTTTTGAACTGTCCTGGCATTTTATGCACAACATTTAGAAGCTTATGTCACACATCACCCACTCTTCTAACCACTTGAAGACAAAGCCCTTTCTGACACTTATTGTTTACATGAAAAAGTTTTTTTTTTTTGCAAAAAAATTACTTTGAACCCCCAAACATTATATATTTTTTTTAAAGCAAATGCCCTACAGATTAAAATGGTGGGTGTTTCATTTTTTTTTTTCACACAGTAATTGCGCAGCGATTTTTCAAACGCATTTTTTGGGGAAAAAACACACTTTTTTTAATTTTAATGCACTAAAACACGCTATATTGCCCAAATGTTTGATGAAATAAAAAAGATGATCTTAGGCCGAGTACATGGATACCAAACATGACATGTTTTAAAATTGCGCAAAAACGTGCAGTGGCAACAAAATAAATACATGTTTAAAAGCCTTCAAAAGCCTTTACAGGTTACCACTTTAGATTTACAGAGGAGGTCTACTGGAAAAATTACTGCACTCGATCTGGCCTTCGCGGTGATACCTCACATGCATGGTGCAATTGCTGTTTACGTTTGACGACAGACCGCCGCTTGCGTTCGCCTTAGCGCGAGAGCAGGGGGCGACAGGGGTGTTTTTTTTTTTTTTTTTTTTTTTCTTTATTATTTTTTTGCTTTTTTAATCTTACTTTTAAACTGTTCCTTTCATATTTTTTTTTTTAATCATTTTTATTGTTATCTCGGGGAATGTAAATATCCCCTATGATAGCAATAGGTAGCGACAGGTACTCTTTTTTGAAAAAATTGTGGTCTATTAGACCCTAGATCTCTCCTCTGCCCTCAAAGCATCTGACCACACCAAGATCGGTGTGATAAAATGCTTCCCCAATTTCCCAATGGCGCTATTTACATCCGGCGAAATCTAAGTCATGAAATACTCGTAGCTTCCGGTTTCTTAGGCCATAGAGATGTTTGGAGCCACTCTGGTCTCTGATCAGCTCTATGGTCAGCTGGCTGAATCACCGGCTGCATTCTCAGGTTCCCTGTTGAGACAGGAGAGCCAGAGAAAAACACGGAAGACGGTGGGGGGGGGGGCATTCCCTCCCACGGCTTGTAAAAGCAGTCTAGAGGCTAATTAGCCGCTAGGATTGCTTTTACATGAAAGCCGACCGCTGGCTGAAAAGAATGATACCAAGATGATACCTAAACCTGCAGGCATCATTCTGGTATAACCACTCAAAGTCGTGAATGGCGTACCTGAAGACAAAAAAATGGTTAACAATGGTTAACAATAAAGCACAGTAAAGTGTAAATAATTACACACCTGAAAAACAAACATGATAAAACATAATAACAATAACAATAACAATAACAATAACAATAAAACATTGCAGAATAGAATACAGTAAAAAAGAGCAGAACAATAGAGAGAGGGAATAGAGAGAGAGAGAACAATAAAACAACAACTATTTTTTTTTATTTCATATTTTTTTTTTTTTTACACTTTTTTTGTAACTAACTTTTATAACGGTAACCGGTTCCAGGTTCGGGTCTCTCAAAATGCGATGGCATCTTGGGAGACCCTGTGAAATGGCGCCTAGTCTGTGCAATGCTGTACCCTACGCTAATACTCAACTAGTGAATGGTAGCGTTCAAAACATTCACCAATGCAAAGACCAGGATTGTCAGGACAGGAGGGACAATAATAGCGGGTGTCACGCCTATATCCGCGCTTGCTGCAGACACGACATCTTTTTTGGGGGGGTTCGCTGGGTAGGGGTACTCGGGAGGACATAAAAATGCCTCTCATGCAGCCGACTGCATTTGGTTGGGGATGTGAATGGGGGAAGTACGGGCGCTGCAGAAGCGGTGGGTTCCCAATTAGGATTGGCGAATGCAGCAGGAAGGGCACTATGGGCACGACGGTCCTGTGTTTGTCTTTTTGGTGGCGGCGGGACACTACTTGTGCTTCCCACCTCACCAGCTTGAACTGCATTTATGGGACTCGCCACGTCACCACGTGTTACTGCAGTGCTGGTTTGACTACGACCAGGGTGTACTAGGCCGCTGGCGCTTGCCAGTTCACCAAAACGCTACCAAAAAACTGTTAGCGATTGCAGGGATCAGGCCTGACTCTGCGAACGCTGCAGTTATGCGTTTAGTGTTTTGTAAGTGACAGTGATCGATCGATACTGCACTTGGGTGGGCTGGGCCGGGCCGGACGGAGGGGCAAAACGCAGGTGCTAGCAGGTATCTGGGCTGATCCCGCTAACACTGCGTTTTTGGGAACCCTAAACTGCTGGTGACGCTAGTATAGATCTGATCGGATCAGATATTGATGCGATCAGATACTATACCACTAAGGGAGGTGTACGGTGCGTGCGTGGGTGTTAGCGGTACTGGCGCTAATCTGACGCTGCCTGGGGCTGGTGCTTGCCAGTTCACCAAAATACTACCAAAAAAACTGTTAGCGATCGCAGGGATCAGGCCTGACTCTGTGAACGCTGCAGTTATGCGTTTAGTGTTTTGTAAGTGTCAGTGATCGATCGATACTGCACTTGGGTGGGCTGGGCTCGCCTGGGCGGAGGGGCAAAACGCAGGTGCTAGCAGGTATCTGGGCTGATCCCGCTAACACTGCGTTTTTGGGAACCCTAAACTGCTGGGGACGCTAGTATAGATCTGATCGGATCAGATATTGATCCGTTCAGATACTATACCACTAAGGGAGGCGTATGCTGCGTGCGTGGGTGTTAGCGGTACTGGCGCTAACCTGACGCTGCTTGGGGCTGGTGCTTGCCAGTTCACCAAAATGCTACCAAAAAAACTGTTAGCGATCGCAGGGATCAGGCCTGACTCTGCGAACGCTGCAGTTATGCGTTTAGTGTTTTGTAAGTGACAGTGATCGATCGATACTGCACTTGGGTGGGCTGGGCTGGGCCGGGCGGAGGCACAAAACGCAGGTGCTAGCGGGTATCTGGGCTGATCCCGCTAACACTGCGTTTTCGGGAACCCTAAACTGCTGGGGACGCTAGTATAGATATGATCGGATCAGATATTGATCCAATCAGATACTATACCACTAAGGGAGGCGCATGCTGCGTGCGTGGGTGTTAGCGGTACTGGCGCTAATCTGACGCTTCCTGGGGCGACGCATATCACCGCCGGGCGATCGGGGGGCTAAACCTTTATTCGGTAATAAACGGCGGGTGCCCTGACACTATAAAAAATAAACAAACTAACCAGCGTCAACCGTAACGGTTATACGGTGATCAGTGGTGAAAGGGTTAACTAGGGGGCAATCAAGGGGTTAAAACATTTATTAGGTAGTATATGGGGGTCCCTGACGCTATAAAACGCTGACGGCGAACCTAAATATTTACCTCACTAGCTAGCGTCACCAGCGACACTAATACAGCGATCAGAAAAATGATCGCTTAGCGACACTGGTGACAGGGGGTGATCAAGGGGTTAAAACTTTATTAGGGGGGGGTTAGGGGGGTATCCTAGACCTAAAGGGGGGTGACAGTAACTGTCCCAACACTGTAACTGTCACAAACTGACACTATGCAGTAATCAGAAAAAAAAAAAAAAAAAAAAACTGCTGGTGTCAGTTTGTGACAGGGGGGGGGGTGATTGGGGGGGGATCGGGGGGCGATCGGGGGGGGGGATCGGGGTGATTTGTGTGCCTGGCATGTTCTACTGTGTGTGTAGTGTTTGGTGCACTCACAGTGAAGTCTTCTCTCCTCGGGCCGGAACGGAAATTACCGAGCCGAGGAGAGATGACATCATTTCCTTTGCTGCTGTTTAGCATACAGCAGCAAAGGAATGATTCCATTGGCCGGCGGCGATCGCGAGGGGGGGGCCACGAACGGATGGTCTCCCCCTCATCACCGATCGCCGCTGGACAAACGACGACCGCCTCGGGCACCGGGGGGGGGGTCCGATCGGACCCCCCACCCGCGGAAGGCAAATCACGTACCCTGTACGTGATTTTGCCTGTCCGTGCCACTTTGCCGACGTACATCGGCGTGAGGCGGTCGTCAAGTGGTTAATTTGTGTGAACCACTCTTGGATGGTCGGAGCATGAGACGTACCCCAGTGTCTAGAGATGCACATTTTCATTGCATTCAGTAGGGGTAAGATCAGTGTCTAACGGTAGTATGAAGTAGATAAATCTGAGTGATGAAAAAGGCATTGGGCTGGGGAGTGGTCTAAGTTATAGGTCGATATTGATTCAGTGAGTTCTCGGACTTGCGTCCAGAATGGTTGAATAGCTGGGCATGACCACAAAATGTGTAATAATGTGCCCGGTTCATCACCACATCTCCAGCATTTATTGGGGAGTGAAGGGTTGATTTTATTTAAGATGGCTGGGGTTCTGTACCATTGTGTCAGGGTCTTATAGTTATTTTCCTGAATGGACACGTTCAGGGAGCCTTTATGGGCAATCGTAAATATGTGTTCCCATTGGTCTTCTTCTAGCTCTGCTTGTAATTCTCTTTCCCATGTTTTGCAAGCTTTCCCTTCCTTGGGGGAAGTTCCAGTAAATAGCATAGCATATATACTGGAGATTAAATGTTGTTGGGGATTAGATTGGGAATAGGTGCTCAAATGGAGTGAATGGTCGTGATATAGAAGAGTCGCAATTGACTCCCTGTAGAAAATGTCGAATTTGAAAGTAAATCCAGAATGGTAAAGGGTCGCTGGTGATGGTGGGTGTTAGTGTGAGTCGGTCTAGAAAAGAACCGTCGCGGAAAAATTGATGCGCTAGTATGTTGGGGAGTTGCCACTGTCTTGCTAGGAATTGTGTGGACATACCCGGGGGGAAGGCAGGGTTCCGTCTTATAGGAGTTAAAGGGCCCGGGGAGGATGATATGTGCAGTTTTCGGCAAGCTTCCTTGAAACAGCCAAGGGTCGGGCCAATAAGAGGGTGTTCTTTGTGAGTGGAGGGAATATGTGCCGGCGCCAGCCAGGGTGTGGATCCCTGAGGGAAGGGAGACAGTGATCCTTCCAGTCTGACCCAATCTTTGTGTTGAGTGTGTAGTGACCAGTCCACAATACGGGTAAGGTGGCAGGCCCAATAATATTTTTTCAGATCTGGAAGACCAATGCCCCCCCTCGTCTTAGGTCGTGTTAGGAGATCGTATGCGATTCTCGGATGTTTTTGTTTCCATAGAAAATCTGTACAAAGTCTTCTATAGGACAGGAAGAATGATGGGGGAAGTTTAATGGGGATAGCTTGTAGAACATATAAGATGCGGGGAAGAATGTTCATTTTAATAATGGCCGCACGTCCGAACCAGGAAAACTGAGGTTTGTTCCAGTTTTTGAGATCAGCAGAGATTGTTTTGAGAATGGGAAGATAGTTTTGTGCAAAGAGATCTGATAGGTTCGTTGTAAGGTAAATGCCAAGGTATTTAATTGCGTCGTGCCGCCATTGGAAGGGGAAATTAGTCTCACACTGTGTAACAGTCTCTTTTGGGATGGTGACATTGAGGGCATGTGATTTGGTGAAGTTTATTTTAAAATTGGAGATGCACTGGAGGAGGTGGAAGTCTTTTAATAAGTTTGGAATAGAGGTGTGGGGCTCCCCTAGGGAAAGTAGGATATCATCGGCAAAAGCTGCCAACTTATAAGTGTGGCCTGCTATAGGTATTCCTTTAATATTTTCATTTCTGCTGAGGCAATTCTGGAGAGGTTCAAGGGTTAGTACAAAGAGGATAGGGGAAAGTGGGCAACCTTGCCTCGTTCCATTGGTTATGGAGAAGGCGTTTGACAGATGTCCGTTAATCCGAACTCTGGCCGTGGGTGTTGTGTATAAAGACATAATTGAGTTGAACATGCGATTTTGGAGGCCTAAGCGTCTCAGCACTGCCCCCATGTAGTCCCATGCCAGTCTGTCAAACGCCTTCTCCGCGTCTAATGAAAGGAAAAAACCTTTATGTTTATTAGTTGTCATCCAATGATGGAGATTTATGGCTTTAATGGTGTTATCCCTTGCCTCCCGGCCTGGAATAAAACCAACCTGGTCCTTATCTATCAGTGATGGTAACAGAGGAAGCAAGCGATTGGCTAGGATTTTTGCGAAGAGTTTTATGTCAACATTCAGTAGGGAAATCGGCCTATAGTTGTTTACTAGGGTCGTGTCTTTCCCTTCCTTTGGTATGACTGTAATGTGAGCTTCGAGGAGTCTGTGGAAGGGAAGTGTGGAGGAGGACAGGGAATTAAAGGCTCTGAGAAAGGGACAAGTAAGTGTCTCTATGAAGGTTTTAAAATACACGGCTGTAAAGCCGTCTGGGCCTGGACTCTTTCCGGCTTTTAATTGTTTGATTGCATTTTTAAGTTCAGCTTCCGAAGTGGGGAGTTCTAATTGGCGAGCATCTTCTCTGTCAATAGGTTTAGGACAATTTTCTTTTAGAAAGCTTTTAATAAGGGATCGCCTATTATTGTTATTAGATGAGCCGTCAGCAGTTGTGCCGAGGTTGTACAGCGTAGAATAGTACACCTCGAATTGGGAAGCTATGTCTGGGGCTGTGACTTTCGATCTACCTTGGGAGTCGTTGATCGCATAAATGTTGGAACAAGCTTTGTTCTTCTGGATGGCTTGGGCTAAGTATTTTCCGCTCTTATTTCCAAATTCATAGAACAATTTCTGTTGCAGGATGAATTTACATTTCGTTTTATGTGATAGCTCTGTGAGTAGATGTTCTCTGGTTTGTGTGAGTTCTCGATATGTCTGCTGGGCCTGAGTCTGTTTGTGAGCTAGCTCTAGGGTTTTAATCTTCTGAATCAGGTTTGAAATACTGGCTTGATGGGCTTTTTTTCGCAACGTTTTAAGGGCAATGAGTTTACCCCTCAAGACGCATTTGTGGGCCTCCCATTGTGTTAGTGGAGTTGTGTCCCCATTGTCATTGTCGATAAAGAAATTGTGCAAATATAATAAAAGTGTACACTGCGCTAAATTGAAAAAGTATATGGTGCGGAGCAGCTACTTACAAGGTGACAACAACCAAAGAAAAATGTGAAAATAAAAAGTAGCGCATAGATTGTGCCAAAAGTCTTCAATCAAGAAAACAACTGAAAAAAATAAATATCCACAAACAATAAACATAACAGTGAAAAAACTTGTAAGTCTCTCAATATAGGTGAATAAAGTCCTATCGGTGAATGGGGAACAAATAACATGGAATGTCCCACTGAAACCATGCGTGGATACGGGGAGGCAGATGTTATAACACGGGTGAATCAACAAATCGTCCCCAAGTTTTATCTCACAACGACATGCGACTTGGTAAAGATGGTGTGTAAGAAACTCTTACCAGATACGATGGACTCCCTTGTCAGCGACAGGGAGTCACTCGAGCGGGTTGCCTCTCAGGGCCAGTGAACGGACATCACAGCTCTGCGAACCTTCTGGGTCAAACTCTGCGCGGATCTCCCGGGGCCACCAGGTGGGTCCTCCCAAAGGATGGCCGAGGTGCGGATCAGAGGGAACAGTGCGTCACGTACAAAAACTGGAGTGAAGGCTGGTTGAATCTCTCAGTAAGTATGTGGAGAAAAAATAAACAAGCTCCACATAGTGTAGATGAGCAAAAATAGGATTTTTATTGCTAAAAACGCCAGATAACAATAAAATGTGATCACAGAGTATAAAATGGGCAACAAGAAGGATGCTGGAAGCGCCCGACGCGTTTCGATCAATAGATCGTCTACTGGGGCATACAGCATCCCCTCCAAGTTGCCTAATATTGTAGAAAAGAAAGAAATTGTGTATGGTTTGTCTAATGTCTGCGATATCTCCTTCTGAGGTCAAAAGGGTAGAATGTAGGCGCCAGAACATTCTGATGGTCAGGGAAGGTCAGTGTCATTGTAATGGGGTGGTGGTCAGATAGGAGCATTGGTTCAATTGTCGCATGGGAAAGAAATGGAAGGTTTGGTTGGGAGAGGAAGAGGTAGTCAATTCTGGAATATCTGTCATGAGGGGCGGAGAAGAATGTGTAATCCTTGACATTTGGATGGAGAGTGCGCCAGGTATCGTGTAAAAGCAAGTCATTCAATTGTATGTTTGATTTGGCGTAGAGTTCTGTATGGCAGCGATGCGGTGCCTGAAGAGGTGTCTAAAATTGGGTACAGGGCTACATTAAAGGGGTTGTAAAGGTATAAATTTTTTCACCTTAATGCATTCTATGCATTAAGGTGAAAAAACTTTTGATAATACTGCTGCCCCCAGCCCCCCCGTTTTACTTACCTGACACCTCAAAAACTCGCCTGCGCGTTCCCGACCTCCATTCAGCCGATCAGCCTGGTCGCTGATTGGCTATAGTGGATGGATTGAAAGCAGCGCAGCCATTGGCCCGCGCTGCTGTCAATCACATCCAATGACGCGGCTCGCCGGGGGGTGGGGCCAAGTGATACAGCGAGCGGCTATAGCGGCCAGCTGTATCACGGGAGCGCGCCCGCAATAACTATCCACCATGCGAGGGAGCTCGCATTAAGGTGGCTAGTTATTGCGGGGAGGAGCCGAGACAGCCGCCGAGGGACCCCAGAAAAGCAGGTTCGGGCCACTCTGTGCAGAACGAGCTGCACAGTGAAGGTAAGTATAACATGTTTGTTATTTTTAAAGAAAAAAAAAAATACCTTTACAACCCCTTTAAAGTCTCCCCCGAGCACGGTTAGACCAACAGAGAAGCCTGATAAAAGTTGAGAGATCTGTCTAAAGAAGCTAGATTGTGCAGAGTTAGGGCTGTATATATTGGCCAAGGTTACAGGCCGGCCCTGTATCTTACCTTTTAAAAAGATGTATCTGCCTTCCTTGTCAATAAGCGAATCCGTGAGTTCCCAGGTTAGGTTTTTGGAGATCAGGATTGAAACTCCCGTAGTCTTTGCCTGTGGGTTGGTAGAGTGATAGGAATGAGGGAACCAGTGATTTGTAAGCTTGGGAGTCTTATCTGCGTGGAAATGGGTTTCCTGGAGGAAGACTATTTTGGATTTTAGTTTGTGCATCATAGACAGAACTTGGCTGCGTTTTTCTGGGATATTGAGCCCTTTTACGTTTAGGGATGTCACTTTTAGCATGTCGTGTTTGGTGGTAGGTGTTATGTGCGGCATGTTGTTTTTTTGTTTTGTTTTTTTGGAGAGGGGGAGAAAGGCTTTAAAAGGATGAGGTCTTTTGTCGGATTAGTCAATAGACCTCTTTGAGTGTGTTGGGGGGTGGTTCGTGGGGATGTTGTTGGTTCGGGAGGGATCGCGGTGGCGAAGTGGAGGTGGCAGAGACCGAGGGGGCAGTGGAGGGGGGGTGAGGGAGGTAGAGGAGGGCTCGAACAAACTGAATGTGGCTAAGGAATAAGGAGGGAGAGGCCGAGGAGGGAAAGGGGTCTATAGAGGGGAGGGGAAGCGGAGGGTAAAAAGAAAAGAGAGAAGGAGAGAGAAAAAAGAAGAAAAACCAAGATAGTTATGTAAGGTCTAGGTGTTCCGGAGGTAAAGAAGGGTTCAAAGACCCCTCTTATGGGGTAGTACGTTGTCCGGTATAGGTCAACAGGAAAGATAGGTTCCCGTTGTGTGGAGAGGTGAAGGGTGACGGTAGTAACGGGTTGGAAATAAAGTGTAATCCTCTGGTCCTCAGAGGGGTGTGGATGGTCAAGAAAGAAGAATGAACCAATAAGTTGTAGTATTAGGCTTGGGGATTGTGGATTAAATGAGGGAGGTCTTAGGTTTAAAGTAATGTCATTGCAAGAGACAGAATATCGAATGAGGTCTCTTGGGGCAGGAGATTGAATCCGCATAATTAGGGGAAGACAGCCTTAGCCATTGTGGGAGTGTGGAGTGGACATCTATCTGTGAGTCATTCAGATGTTTAGCGAGACAAGCAAGGAATCAAATATACATTTTACCTTATAACATTAACCAGACTTTATATCGTTAGTATGTATCTCTTGCGTTATTTATGATCGCCTCACCTTTAGAGTAGGCCTCCAACCTGTGCGACCGAACCCCACATGGTATAAGAACAGGTAGGAGTCCACCAAAAAGGTAAGCCAGCTCGACCCACCTGTGTGTATGTTCTTCTAGAGGTCATAATGTAGAAACCATTACCCAGGTGGGGCATGGGGGTAGCTCACACACGCCGGAGGCCCAGCCGGGTTCTTTTGTTTGGTTGCCAAGGATAGACATTGTTTGTTGTGTTGAAATATTAATAAGGAAAATAAAATAAAAACGACACAGCATTACATGTTATGCTACCAGGCCTCAGGCCGGCCCCACAAGTGGTCAGCCATTTAGTTGGTGAGGGATCTATTGAGTTTCAACATACATTTTAGGTCTTATATAACGAATATTCGTGTAATAACAGAAACAATAATAGTACCAATACCCTCTAGCAGGGTTATTAGCCTCCTTTGGGTTGTAACTCAACTGAAGATAACAGGATAACTTTCTACATCAATACACATACAGGGTGGGCGAGTCCACACAGATTGATGCTTTTACGGGGGTCATTGGGGTATGCAGGGTATATCTTGTTTGCCATTTTAGTGGATGTCAGGGCTTAGATACCCGTTAACCAGTTGGATAGTTGCTTGATAAGGTTAGGGGGGGATCTGAGCATATAAAGATCAGCTCTTTATGTTGGGGGGACATCAATTGGGGTTGGATATGTAGAGATTGGGTGGAGTTAAGGGTGTAGCTTAGGTTCTGTGTGGAATCGCCCCTCCAGGGAGGAGTCTGCATTAGTAACAAACAAGTGTGAGAACCGGTCCTTTTTCAAAGGAGTGCAAATTAGAATAAGGGGATTCTGTCCTGGAGGTACGACTTGTGTCTTTCACAGCAAGGAGTGATACTTGCCCAGGGAAGTTCAAGCAAGCCTATTTGGGAGTTAAATAAGGGGGGGGCGACAGGATGGGGAGGTGGAAAGGGAGTAAAGAGGGGGGTTATTATTTGGGCAGTTATATAGCGGTCTCAAATATTAGTCATCTTCATGCATGTTCATGTTATACTTGCGTGACCAATGTTCCGTTGCTTGAAGTCTGTCTACGTAGTATAAGTCACTGTTAGATGAGTCAGATGGGAGGGACTGGGAGTAGTGATCGGTTCGTAGATCTTGCGTTGAATTTTCAGTGTGAGAAGACAAGCAAGAAGAAGAGAGGTAGAGGGGTAGAGGATGATTTCGTAAGGTAGGCCAGTCTGTGGATCTAAGTGGTAAGCATCCGTCAGGAACTGAGTGAGGGAGAGGAATTGTGTTGATCCTTAGAGTCAAAACATCTTGCTTCTGGCTTGTAGGAGATCCGTCTGTAGGTATTTGAGTAGTCGCATTTTTGATTGAGGTCTGTCTTGTATAGACCTTTATAGGGTAGTGGGTGAAAGGGCTTCAGGTGATCAATAGGAGATGGGGGTGGGTTACCCCGTTATTCAGGACCCCCGTTGCGGGGTCGTCTGTGGGCAGGAGAAGCTGTGGGGCTGTTGTCTGCGGGATTCCTGGGTCCTGTGGGTGTGTTGGTCCTGGGTGAGTTGGATCTGCGCCTTCTTATATGGAACTCATCGGGGACTGGGATGGCATCCATGGAGCTGGACCTTCTGAGTTGGGGAGGTCTGAGAGAGCGGTACCAGTCAGACAGTTCAATGCATGGTATATTCAGAATTTCGCAGAATGTGGTGAGATCTTCAGGCACTCTCAGGTTAGCTGTTCGCCCTTGTGCTGATGCTGAGAGGCAAAAAGGTAATTTCCAGCGGTATTGAATTCCGTTTGTGCGTAATAGATCGAGGAGAGGGCACAAGTCTCTTCTATTTTGTAGAGTGATGGGCGATAGATCTTGAAAGATTTTTATTTCTGAGCCTTGGCATGCAAGGTTGCGACGATCTCTGGCCCTGTGAAGGATTTCCTCTTTCAGTTTGAAATTAACTAGGCAGCATACCACATCTCTGGGAGGATCGGTGTCTCTACTTCTGGGTCTGAGGGCCCTGTGTAAGTGTTCACATTCAATGGGGGTTTCAGGGGGTCTTCCTAAGAGATTGTTGAATACAGCTATGGTTGCCTGGGTAAGTTGGGTATGATCGATCGATTCTGGCATGCCTCTTACCCGTAAGTTGTGTCGTCTGCCACGATTGTCCAGGTCTTCCATGTATCTATACAGATCTCTGAGCTGGACGGAGTGTGCTTGGGATGAAGTCTGGAGCCTGTGGATGGCATTCTCACTGTGCGTTTTTGCTTCTTCTATGTTGTCCATGCGGACCGTCATGGACTGGATGTCTCCCCTCAGGTCAGAGATGACCGTTGCAAAACTGCCACTGTTATCAGATCCCCTATGTTTAGGGGCTGTTCTGTCGCCATGCGCTGTGTGGGCGATTGTGTCTGGTGTCTGCCAGAGGGGCTGAGGCTGGAGGAGCGCGCTGTGGATGACTAGGCCTGAGATGGAGCCGGGGCCTCGCGTGATTGCGTCCGGAATATCTCCGGAATGCTGCGGCCCGCTTGTGAATCGGGTCTCCGCGGGGAACGGGATGGGGATGGGGTTCCCTTAGATTTCCCCATATTTTCGCTTCGGATGGCTCTGTTAGGCTGCTTAAAATCCCCCTGAGGACCGGAGCGCAGGGATCAGGCGTCCATTAGAGTCCGGCACCAAACCACGCCCCGAGCAGTGAGTTTTTAGCTGTTTGTCTGCTTTTTACCCACTGATCACCCAGCTAGTGCCCCCAAAACACAGTGTCCCCAAAACACAGTGAAAACAGATGTCCCAGTGAACATTTGCCTGTCGACAGCTGGCACATCTGCCCATCAACAGATGGCACATCTGCCGCACAACTTCTGGCACATCTGCCGCCCAGCATCTGGCACAACTGCCTGCCATCTGGCACAGCCGTCCAACATTTGGCACATCTGCCTGTCAACATGGCTAAAAAATTCTACAGCGCTGAGGAGGCTATCCAGAGTATGCCGGATGAGAGTAGTGGGGAACTCTGTCCATCAGACTCGGATAGCGACTATGATCCAGTGGAAAGCAGTGGCTCCGAAATGGAAACTGAGGAGGATAGAATCCTAACAAGGAGAATCGGGAGATATGAGCAGGCGCAGACTTCCACCAGCAGTGCAGCACACCAGGGCATCCATCAGAAGGCATCCACCAGCAGCGCAGCATTCCAGGATGAAATGCAGGCATCCACCAGCAGTGCAGCACTCCAGGGCATTCACCAGCAGGCATCCACCAACCACCAGCAGCGCAGCACTCTGTGATAGGCAGGCATCCACCAGCATTTCTGTAACCTTCCTAGAGGATAGGCCAGATGTTAGCAACTGAGCATCCCATCAACAAGGAGGTAGAGCCCATACTAGCCTCCCAGATGTTCTACTGTATCCAACATGGCTGCCCAATACGTCAGTAGAACCTGTAATTCCCCTTTTTACAGCTCAGCCAGGCCCCCAGATAAAGCCGGAAAATGTAACCGCAATTTATTATTTTCACTTTTTTTTACAGATGATCTCATGATCTATATGTTGCCAGCCAACAAATACCCAACAATCCAAATTCTTCATTAAGGTTGGGCTTTATGTTCGGGTCGAACTTGATTTTGACACCCGTTCGCCGAATAGCGAACAATTTGGGGTGTTCGCGGCAAATTTGAAAGCTGCGGAACACTCTTTAAAAGTCTATAGGAGGGGGCGTGTCCGGCGTGTGAGCTTAATGGCCGCTTAAAGAAGGAGCTCCGCACAACAACCCGAGGAAATCAGCGTCTGCCTGCCTCCCGTTGCCGACACTCGATCACCTGTGATCAGCAGCGACTCCCGCAGCTCCCGGGAGTCATGTCACTAAAGCGCAAAGAGGATAGACTGCCCCGTAAGCTGACGGCATACATGTACCAGCCGACCGGGAGGCACAGCCAGGATGGCGCCGCGGCCGGCTCCCTGCACTCGCAAGTCGAGGCTTCTTTCTCCTCTCATCGTGACAAACCCGTTCTGCAGCAGGAGGATACATTCACATCCTTAAGCTCCGTGAGGGATCCCCCAGCTTCACCACTAGGTACCCCAGCATCCAGCATCCCAGCAAAAGCAAAAATGCGCCTGGATAACATGGCAATAAATCCTGAGGTAAACCAATCTTTTACAATGCCTTCTATGTCTCCAAACCAGAACCCCCAGCCAGATTCAATTGCTGCATTCCCTACAGCAGGACAGGCAGTGCTGGACACTACACTTAAGGACATGCTACTGTCCCTAAGGAGTTCACTGTAGTCAGACATGCTCTCCCTCATGCAGAGATTCGGCCACAGCATTGATATTCTGGAAGACAGGGTTACACACATTGAAACCAACATAGGTGACTTTACCAATACTGTAAATGATATAATCGATGCCCAAGAGGACCAGGCTCATGGCACGAAGTGGATTAAGGACAAAATAGCGGATTTAGAAGGTCCAGGCGGAATAATTTCAAAATCCGCGGAATCCCAGAATCCGTCCAACCCGCCGACCTGTCTTGATATGCACGGGGTCTGATTAAAGAAGTGCTTGACGACACAAAAAGCATACAGCTGGTCATTGACTGCATACATAGATTACCAAAACCCACATTCCTACCAGACTCGGTGCTCAGAGACGTAATCCTTAGGATTCATTTCTATCACGTGAAAGAACAATTCATGCAGGAATCAAGAGCACTGGGAACATTACCAGATCCCTATAGCCAGCTACAAATTTTCGCTGATCTATCTCAGCATACACTGAGCCATCGCAGGTAGCTTAACACCATCACCAAGTCGCTTCACAACAACCACATTCAATACCAATGGGTAGCACCCGCCAAAATTTCCGTCACCTACAATGGAACCAAACACATGATAACCTCAATACAATCTGCAATGAGGCTTCTGCAAGAGTGGGGCATTATTCCGGAAACCTCTGATGCAGTCCCCATGGACCAAAGCAACATGGGTCACAAACTAGCACAACCTCTTCCACAAAGACACCACAGGAATCGGGATAATCACAGCCTAGTGGTCTGTTGTGTCCATACGCCCACGCTCGGTCGTAAAAACTCTTATACCCCTTCCTCGCATTCCTAGGCACCAGTTGTGCCCAATACAAGGAAGCAATTTCTCAGTTCTGACCTAACCCAAGTTTCAGTTCTCTTTAGCTCACTTGCTTAATTCTTCAAGTACGGTTACACTCGACTATTACGAGCTACTATCTAAGGAATCTCCATAATTGTGCTTATCCTTTTTTTTTTTTTTTTTATAAGCAAAATGTAAATTATTAGGTTGACCAGAGCATCGACATCTACACTATCGTTATATATTAGCAACGTCGTCAGACACGTCAAACACAACGTTCAACAAACGAAGACCCGGACCTTGTCTCAAAGTGTAAACCACCTAACTCACTATTTCCTAAAACCGGCTATGACAATCAAATTCGTATCTATTAATGCCAAAGGTCTTAACCACCCGGCGAAAAGAGCATCCTTGTGGAACCTAGCCAAACAAACTCACTGTGACATCCTGTGTACGCAAGAGACACACTTCCAAGCAAATAACCCACCCACTTGTACTAACAAAAACTTTAACAACATCTTTACAGCCAATGCGCCCTCTAAAAAAAAAGGTGTTGTAATTGCTATTAATAACTCCCTCACTTTTCAACTTCAACAATGCATAAAGGATCCTGAAGGCTGTTACATCATCCTGATCTGCAACATCAACAATGCCCCTTATACCATCGTAACAATCTATGCGCCCAATAACAATCAAGCTTGTTTCTTGTGCAAACTGCATAAAAAAGTTAGTGCTGTACAACAAGGCACAACAATTTGGTGTGGAGATTTTAATATTACCCCTGACCCAGCAATAGATACCACCTCTCATCCCAAAAGAGGTAGACAAGCTCTAAATCCTTTTCTCTCAAATATTCGTTTATACGATATATGGAGGTGCCAACACGCAGACGAGAGAGATTATTCATTCTTTTCTCCTTGCCATAACTCATATTCAAGGATTGATCTATTCCTATCAGACCAATGGACATTGCAAAAAATATCTTCTTCCACCATCCATCCCACCACGTGGTCCGATCACTCCCCAGTGAGCATAGTTCTAGCAGATACCCCCAAAACTACCCCTACATATCTATGGAGAATGAACACTAAAATTCTGCAAACTGAACCCTACGCTCAATCACTACGCAAAAACCTGGAACTTTTTATGTCACAGAACAAGGACTCAGTTTCTGATCCAAGCATATTATGGGCTGCGCATAAGGCATTTATGCGGGGTCTTTTTATTTAATTAGGAGCCAGAGACAAAAGGCAGAAGAAACAGCGCATTGAATTGCTCTTATCTGATATTCAAACCACTGACTCCCTCAACAAACAACAATCAAATCCTGAACTTAAATCCAAATTAATCTCACTCAGACTAGAGCTCAGATCTCTACTACTAGAGAAATGCCAGAAACGCCTTAAAATGAAATTTTATGCCTCTGGTAATAAAGCAGGTAAAATGCTCGCCCATCAAATCAAGGGATACCAAACTAAATCCTCTATCCCCTTTATCTACCATCCTACCACAAACTCCAAGAAATCCAACCCACAAGAAATAGCAAACGCATTTAGCATGTTCTACAGTACCCTTTACAACCTAAAAGATGTGGCTTCATCTGCCCAACCCGAATCCTCCCATATCCAGTCCTTCCTAGACTCGGTACACCTTTCTCGTCTAACTCCAGCACAATTAGAAGATCTTAATGCCCCATTCACATCCGCAGAGATTGGCAAAGCTATAGAGGCCCTTCCTAATAACAAAGCTCCGGGCTCTGATGGTTTTGTTGGAGAATATTACAAACAATTTAAACACATTCTGGTTGACCACATAACCCTGCTATTCAATGCCACTGCTTCCTCAGCCTCCTTTGCTCAAGAAATGCTGAAGGCCTTAATTATCACTTTACCGAAGCCAGGGAAGGAACCCACGTCACCCCAAAACTTCCGCCCTATTTCGCTGCTTAATCATGATGTGAAACTTTATGCAAAAGTAATAGCAAATAGACTGATTGATTTAATGCCATTGCTAATTCACTCTGACCAATCAGGATTCACAAAAGGCCGCCAAACCTCCGACACTACTCGCCGGATGATTAACATTATTCATCATGCGGAAACCCACGGAATGCCTTCTCTGCTTCTCTCTCTGGATGCAGAGAAGGCATTTGACAGGGTCCACTGGCGTTACCTAGCAACGACATTGGAGAAATTTGGTTTCCAAGGTCACATCTTATCCGCAATACTAGCCTTATACTCCTGTCCCTCAGCCCAAGTATATTGCTCGTCTATGCTATCGACAACTTTTAACATAACCAATGGCAGAAGACAGGGTTGCCCCCTCTCACCCCTAATTTTTAATTTAATGATGGAACCCTTGGCTGAAAAAATTAGGTCCCAACACGACATCTCAGGATTTTGTATTGGCTCCACTGAACACAAAATCAGCCTCTTTGCGGACGATGTCATCCTCATGTTAACCAATCCGGTCTCCTCCCTGGCTTCGGCTCAAAAAAAACTAGATGAATTTAGTCATATCTCATACTATAGAGTAAATGCATCTAAATCACATATCCTACCTTTAGGAATGACAATACAGCAACAAACCTTATTAAAAAACAAATACCCATATGCATGGGCCACAGATTCTCTCACCTACCTAGGGGTCTCCTTAACCAAAGCAACATCGAATCTCTACCAAGCCAACTTTATTCCCTTCTTACACAACCTCCCTAAGGAATTAGATAACATCTCCAAAATGATACTCTCATGGTCTGGCAGACTGGCAGCATTCACAATGCTTAAACTACCCCAACTACTATACCTATTTAGAGCACTTCCTATCCCCATTCCTGCATCCTTCTTCACACAAATGCAATCCATTTTAAGATGTTTTGTATGGCAACACAAAAAAGCTAGAAGCTCTCACACCATCCTCATAAAACACAAATCAACGGGAGGAATGGGTTATGTTAATTTTAGAGATTATTACAATGCTACAATCTTAGCACAAATCAAAACATGGTTTACCTCTGACTCCAACTGCCCATGGAGTACCATTGAAGCCCTCCAGATTCCTGGACATAACCTAAAAAACTGGCTCCTTAGCTCACCTAAATTGAAAAAAAACAATAAAAATATTTCCCCAACCATACATGCATCCATTTCAGCTTTCAACTACCTCCTTGCTAACACCCCCAAAGGATCAAAAACATGCAAAATACCCCTCCCACTAGATACTATCACATTACTGATCCCTAACTTACACCTGACCTCATGGCAGAACAAAGGCATAACCCAGGTTGCTGATCTATACACAAACAAGATCCTCAAATCATTCCCATCACTACAACAAACATTTTCACTCCCTAAAAAGGACTATTTCAAATTCATCCAAATTACCCACTGCCTACTACACAGCCCTCAACTCCAAAAAGACATACCCATAGGAGCGTGGCGATTGCTAACAAACAGTACAACCTCCACCAAAGGCATCTTTCTCTTTTACAACACACTAAAAGGCAAATCCATCTTCGACAAACTCCCTCCTATGAAAAAATGGGAAAGGGACATAGGCTGTTCCTTTACTGAACACCAATGGCAAGCAGCAATACTCTCCAACCACAAAGCAACACGCTCCTCCAACTTATGGGAACCCACTTATAAATTCAATCTTAGATGGTACATCACCCCATCTCAACTTCACATATATGACCCTTCTATAGAACCCGCATGTTGGAGACATTGTGGTCTTCCAGGAACCTTGTATCATATACTTTGGGAATGCTCCAAAACTGTCATTTTTTGGAAAGCAGTGTTCCAAATGCTATCAAAAGTCATATGTATCCCAACGCCCCCAACCCCTGAATTAGCCCTGCTTAGCATCGGATTTGATAATCTTCCCCACCAACTCCGATGCGTAACCATTCACATTCTGCTAGCAGCGAGACTAACAATTGTCCGCAACTGGAAATCTCCTAACCACATTACTAGTGATGAAGTAATACGCTTGGTACACACACATGGTTCATATTAATGTATGTATGCTACGGTGGAAGGACATCTATCCTCTGCCAAAAACAACTGGGCACCCTGGACCAGCAGGTACCGAAAGGCTTACCATACAAACACCTGAGACCCTGAATTGTCATTCTTCCCGCTACCTGCATATTAGAGATCAGTATACTGTATAACCCGTTGCCAGATGCTCTTGAATCCACGCATATATACTGAGAATGTACTCCAACTGACCTCTTGATCTCTGGCAACCAATCTACATATACATATTTTTTTTTTCTCCTTACTTGTTGTCTCCCTCACCTCTGACACAGTTTGATCCCAAAGGGGTGTCGGGGGGAAGGGAACAACACTCTTTAAGCTATGTATAATTTATAGCATTGTTCATATGGTTCACATATATCTGTTATCTGTTCACAGGCTATGTCATGCACTTCTCTATGACTGTTTAATCTTACCATGTCTCATTGTATGACAGATTCTTCTTAACTGTACTTGTTCTGTTCTTATGAAAAACTTCAATAAAAACATTGAACTATAAAAGTCTATAGGAGACATCAAAAGTGCTAATTTTAAAGGCTTATATGTAAGTTATTGTCATAAAAAGTGTTTGGGGACCTGGGTCCTGCCCCAGGGGACATGAATCAATGCAAAAAAATTTGTTAAAAATGGCCATTTTTTCGGGAACAGTGATTTTAATAATGCTTAAAGTAAATCAATAGAAGTGTAATATTCCTTTAAATTTCGTACCTGGGGGGTGTCTATAGTATATCTGTACCTGCTCCCCCGTTATTTGTTGTATTT
The DNA here is from genome assembly GCA_037952925.1 of Lithobates clamitans. Taxonomy (NCBI): domain Eukaryota; kingdom Metazoa; phylum Chordata; class Amphibia; order Anura; family Ranidae; genus Lithobates; species Lithobates clamitans. Next base: position 1,441,084 of record JBBGZY010001165.1, read on the forward strand.
CGCCCAAGACTTCCTCCCAATACGCCTGGATTTTAGAACACTCCCACCAGAGATGGGCAAGGGTGCCAATTTTTCCACATCCTCTCCAGCAAGTTGGTGTGGTCTCAGCATCATATTCATGCACCTTCTGGGGCGTCCTATGCCACCTCACTATCGCCTTATAGGCCATTTCATGTGTCCGGGAGTCTTTTGCCGTTAGATAAACCATCTTTAAGATCTTACTTCTGTGTGCCTCACCTTCTAAGCCTCCTATTTCCCTTTCCCACTTCTCCAAGAAAGTGGGGTATCCTTTACTCGCTTCCCCCCTTAGATTTCTATACAATTTAGAAATACTTCCTTTCACACTAGTGGGGGTGCTTAATAATTTTTCTATAACCCTTAGCTGGTCTTTTCCTCTCAGTGGTTGTGGCTGTGAACACCCACCCACCACACCAGGGGGGGGGAAGGCGAGCATGCAGAGCGCATCGCAGCTCCCGGGAACTAGACAAAAAACCCGGCCCGGAGTGGCAGTATCTGCACAGTCCGCTGTGAACTTAGGCATGATAAGGTACTAGCGCCAACTGAAAATAATAAATGGATAAATGTTGTCTCGCCACGTGTACAGCATCTACACATGGATGGCAGGGGAACACTGCCAACCAAAGTCAAAACACCTCCATCCCTATTGCATAAACAATCAAATAAGGGGAATTGGGACTTTATCATCCCGGATTCAGTAAAACAAAAAAGGGAAATTTGGGACTTTAAATGAGGTGGTAGACTTTGTGTAGAAAACGTGGTCAGTTTTATTGGAATAAAAAATATAAAAAGTATAATACATATAGGTGATAAACATCATATGGAAAAGCATATAATAAAGTGTTGTCATAGTGTACATAAGCATACTCGATTCAAGTTGCTGAGTAATAATAAATTTCATATACAGAGATCAATAACTAAGTAACATCGTAATATACGTATGCATAGAGCAATAACATGATATGGGTAGATGTATACATGAAAAACACTTGGTACATATATATGACATAATCAATTAGCCTGACAGCTGGCAGCCAAAGGGATGATACAGAAAGTATGTGTAACATATCTTGGTATGGAGTAAGTAGGCATGTAACTACATCCTTAATGCCCGACGCGTTTCTGTGTAAGATAGACTTCTTCAGGGGCGGATGTGGTGGGGTATCTATAAAAATTGTATAAATGATAAAAATTCATTCTAATGTAGGTAAGTACAGCAGGTAAAAAACTGGTGGTGTGGTATGCCCTGGGTACTTACATGCCCGTGCGTGGCGACGGTATGCAGAATAGGCAAAACCGGAGCCGCGGGAATGGTCCGTGCCGGGAGCTGAGGTGATGGAACACCCCATGTCCAAGGATTAGCACATGCAAAAACCCCCGGAAGGAACGCAGGCCTCTTGTGATGAAGGTGTGAGCAGTGATGGAACCCAACAAAAATGTGAATGAGACCTAAAAAAGATAAAAAGAGTATGGGGAAGTGACCAAAGGTTGTGGTGGTGAAAGACTAAAGAATATGTGTAAGTGTGGTGTGTAAGACCGGTGGTGGTATGAACCACCGCATCACCAAGGATAGGTGACTAGTGAGAGGCTGGGAAGAAGGAAAACGGAAACAACGTGTGCTGAGAGGTACTGTCCATGGGACACCTCTGTGTATACCTAGTGTGCGAGTGCTAGTGTGAAAAGCTTCCAAAAAGTGAGCGTGCTGCCTGTGTATGAAGGAAGGAGACCTGCGGTGGGGAAGGACTATATGCGCGTCCGTGGTCACTTCTCCATACTCTTTTTATCTTTTTTAGGTCTTATTCACATTTTTGTTGGGTTCCATCACTGCTCACACCTTCATCACAAGAGGCCTGCGTTCCTTCCGGGGGGTTTCTGCATGTGCTAATCCTTGGACATGGGGTGTTCCATCACCTCAGCTCCCGGGACGGACCATTCCCATGGCTCCGGTTTTGCCTATTCTGCATACCGTCGCCACGCACGGGCATGTAAGTACCCAGGGCATACCACACCACCAGTTTTTTACCTGCTGTACTTACCTACATTAGAATGAATTTTTATCATTTATACAATTTTTATAGATACCCCACCACATCCGCCCCTGAAGAAGTGTATCTTACACAGAAACGCGTCGGACATTAAGGATGTAGTTACATGCCTACTTACTCCATACCAAGATATGTTACACATACTTTCTGTATCATCCCTTTGGCTGCCAGCTGTCAGGCTAATTGATTATGTCATATATATATACCAAGTGTTTTTCATGTATACATCTACCCATATGATGTTATTGCTCTATGCATACGTATATTACGATGTTACTTAGTTATTGATCTCTGTATATGAAATTTATTATTACTCAGCAACTTGAATCGAGTATGCATATGTACACTATGACAACACTTCATTATATGCTTTTCCATATGATGTTTATCACCTATATGTATTATACTTTTTATATTTTTTATTCCAATAAAACTGACCACGTTTTCTACACAAAGTCTACCACCTCATTTAAAGTCCCAAATTTCCCTTTTTTGTTCGACTGGTAATACTTTTTAAAGTCTGGTGCACCCAACCCTCCCAATTTTTTATCCTTCACCAAAATGTCATATGCTACCCTAGGGCGCCTACGTGCCCATATAAATCTTAAAATTAGAGATTGTAGTTTAACAAAAAATGTAGGGGGGATCGCTATTGGGATAATTTGAAAAGTATATATTAACATGGGCAACACAAACATTTTTATCACATTTATCCTACCAATCCACGACAGAGCTCTATATCTCATCATACCCAGTAGATCTTTAATTTTGTTAAGTAGGGGAATATAGTTAGCAGCAAACAAGTCCCCCAGTGAGGGTAGTATTTTTATACCCAGATAAACCAATTCCCTCTCACACCATACAAATGGGAGCCCAGATTGAAGTGCTCTCTGCTCTCGCTTAGGGATTGATATATTTAAGAGCTCTGACTTGCTCATGTTTATTTTAAAGTTTGCCAATCCCCCATAGTACTCAAATTCCTTGAGCGCCATGGGGATTGTCGTTCTAGGGCAGGTAATGAAGCATAGTAAATCGTCAGCAAATGCTGCTATTTTGTACTCCTTCGCTCCAACCCTAATTCCCTTAATGTCTACGTTCTTACGAAAAGTGGCTCCAAGGTTAAAATGAACAAAATCGGGGAAAGAGGGCAACCCTGTCTTGTCCCGTTAAATTAATTCAAGGGGAGAAGACAGGGTCCCATTCACTCTAATCCTCATCTTGGGGTGCCTGTATAATGACAGGATCCATCTCATCATCCTCTCCCCCAGTCCTAGATGTTTCAAGGTTTCAGCCATAAATCCCCAATCCACTCTATCGAATGCCTTTTCGGCGTCGATTGATAGCAAAGCTGCTGGGGTATCGCTCCTAATAACTTCCTGCATTAGAAGAATTGTTTTCAGAGAATTGTCCCTCCCCTCCCTGCCGGGGACAAATCCCACCTGGTCATTATGTATCCACCGTTTTAAACCAACTTTCAACCTATCTGCAAGTACTTTAGAGAAAATTTTTGTATCTACGTTTAACAGCGAGATTGGTCTATAGCTTCCAGGGGAAGCTGGATCCTTTCCTTCTTTCAAAATAAGGGTAATATAAGCTAATAGGGATTCTTCTCGGGACTCTTCATTCTCACCGAGGGCATTCAGATAGTCACACAGTTTAGGTACAAGAATTTCAGAAATTTTTTTATAGTATGCCACGGAGTATCCGTCGGGGCCCGAGCTCTTTCCCAGGGCAGTGTTCTTTATCGCCTTTTCTACCTCCTCCTGAGATATAGGGGCATCAAGGTGCTCGACCACATCCCTTTCTGCCCTGGGAAGGTCTAGTCCCCACAGATACTCCCTTATCCTTTCCTTCTTGTTATCGCTCAATCTCTCTTTCCAGCCTACCTTATGTAGGCACTGTAATAAGAGTGGAATATTCTAGCAATTTTAGAAGTAGAAAATTCTAGGTTCCCCTCTTCATCTCTCATTTTAGGTATAAAAGTCCTGTTCTTTTTTTCCTTAATCCTTCTTGCCATCCACTTTCCTGATTTATTACCTTCTTGGTACATATCTCTATTTATCATGTCGAAAGCACACTTCCTTTCCTTCTCCAATAACTCATTTAGGTCTCTTCTTTTCTTAATTAGCTCATGCTTGCCTGGGTCTTGTACTCTGTTCTACTTCCTGGATCTCCCTATATAAACGTGTCAACTTTTCCCCCTCTCTTTTTTTTTTCCCCGTTCCAATAGCAATCCAAATCCCTCTTATATAGGTTTTATGTGCTTCCCAAATGGTGGCCCTGGATATGTCCTCTGTATCATTAATCTCAAAGTAACTTTTCAATTCCCGCTCTATTTTCACAACTACGTCTGGAGTCTGGAGGTTAATTGGCTCCTGTCAAAATTGACCCTAGTATGTATATATATGAATGTGAGCTAGGAACCTTAGATTGTAAGCTCCTTGAAGTCAAGGACTGATGCAAATGTATAATATATAAGCAAAGCGCTGTGTAAATTGACAGACAGTGCTTAACAAGTACCTGAAATGGAAAAAAATATATATATATATAACGGACGTTTTTGAAACTTTTTTTTGCATTGATACGTGTCCCCTGGGGCAGGACCCAGGTCCCCAAACACTTTTTATGACAATACCATGCATATAAGCCTTTAAAATTAGCACTTTTGATTTTTTATGTTCGTGTCCCATAGACTTTAACGGTGTTCGCGTGTTCGAACAAAGTTTTTGCCTGTTCGCATGTTTTGGATGCAAACCGAACGGAGGGTGTTCGGCTCATCCCTATTCTTCATATGTCCATCCTTTTGTTTGGAAACCCCTCACCATGGAAGAATTTAAAATTTTCCTTGGCCTAACCCTAAACATGGGGCTGACAAAAAAAATTAACTCCATGCTTACTGGTCTACCCAACCTATCCACCACTAACTTAATCTGTGTTTGTTCACTGTGGCTACTGAATAAAATTAAGACATTTTAAGAGCAACAACCGGAGTGCAGATAATTTTTTCTACACTACTCTATCCACCACATGCCATTCTATTCATCATTGATGCCCAGAACCCGTTACAAGATGATTATGAGGTTTTTACATTTCAACAACAATGCCCAATGCCTCCCTCAAAATCATCCCAATTATGATAAATTATTCAAAATTTGGCCCCTAATCATTTTTTTTTTTGCGTCAGCTTCAAGCAGATGTTTACCCCTGATATAAATATTTGTGTAGATGAATCCCTAGTACACTTCACCGGAAGACTTGGAATAAAGCAATACCTCCCCAGTAAAAGAGCCAGACGTGGGGTAAAATTTTATAAGGCGTGTAATAGGGCCACAGGTTACACATATGGTTTTATCATTTATGAGGGAAAAGAGGGAAAAGACAGACAGCTAAACCCCCTGGATGCCCTACCTACATGGGAACAAGTGGCAATATTGTCTGGCAGCTGATCGAACCATTACTTGGAAAAGGTTACCACCGACAGTATCTCACAAAAGTGAGTATACCGCTCACATTTTTGTAAATATCTTATTTTATCTTTTTATGTGACAACACTGAAGAAATAACACTTTGCTACAATGTAAAGTAGTGAGTGTACAGCTTGTATAACAGTGTAAATTTGCTGTCCCCTCAAAATAACTCAACACACAGCCATTATACTGATACTGTATATGTAGACAATTTCTACATGAGTCTCCCACTCTTCCGCCATCTGTACCAAAAGAAGACTGTGGCCTGTGGGACAGCATGGACCAACTGCAAAGGCTTCCCACAGAGATTGGTCATCAAGAAAATTGAAACAGGGAGAAATGGCCAGTATGTGGACTGAAGAGGTACTAGCACTGAAGTGGAGAAATAAAAGAAGAGATGTCTACATCCTTTCCACAATGCATAATGACACCTTGGTGGAACTGCAGAGAAGAAGAGACCCCATCCAGAAGCCAAAATGTGTGCATAAGTATAACCTTTACATGGGGGGGGTGGATATGAACGACCAGCTGATGCAGCCCTACTTGGCCACCAGGAGATCACTGTTTTGGTACAAGAAAGTTGCCCTTTATTTGATTTAACTAGCCCTGTTCAATTCATATATTATTTTTTCTAAGTGCACCCAAAGTTCCCTAATCTATCTAGAATTCCAAGAAGACGTTATCACAGCCCTTCTCTATCCTCATTACCAAGCCCCTCAACTAATTCACTCCAAAACATTAGCCAGACTCCATGAAAGGCACTTTTCCTTCTTACCCAAACAGGTCACAAACCCCAAAACAAATGTTGTGTGTGTTCAAGTAGAGGAATTTGCCATGACACCCAATACTACTGTCCCCAATGTCCCTCCTAGCCAGGCCTCTGTATTGGAGAGTGCTATTGGAGTTATCATACTTCACTACATTATTAGTAAAGTAAAGATGATTTTTTTCCAGTTTCCACTATCTGCTATTTCTGTGACCCGGACTGTTAACAACAATGCCTCTGAAAAACATGTTTCTGCCTTCAACGTGAATTGACCTCGGCCTGTTAAATGACCATGCTTTTTGCCTACCTCCTAAACTGATCATTTGCCCTGCCACTGTACAGCACAGGGGTCTCACATATGTGAGGGGCTCCAAAAAAGGTTTTCCGAGTGGAGAAAATGTTTTTCTCTGGGTTTTTAGTTTTCTCAGATTAGGGTCTGGAGACTCTGAGGCTTCGTAGAGATTTGGGTGGGAAGAAGCCTCTACCCCTATCCTAAGGTCTCACCTGACCAAGGCCTAAATGTTATAGTGCTGCCTGCTGCCACCTGAACTGGTCATGCCTCTGCCTGCCACCTGAACTGGTCATTCCTTTGCCTGCCACCTGAACTGGCCATGCCTTTGCCTGCCACCTGAACTGGCCATGCCTTTGCCTGCCACCCTAACTGGCCATGCCTCTGCCTGCCACCTGAACTGGCCATGCCTTTGCCTGTCACCTGAACTGCCTGCTAAACCATGGACTGTACTGAACCATGTTCATACTTTTCCATATCTGTCTGCTGCCTGGACAATTCCTGGACATTTCCTTTGGCTGTTTGGACCAATGCTTTGACTGCTCTGGAATGGTATTTCTGCCTGCTAAAACCACAGGTGATCCGTTTGTTTTACCCTTTGCTCAGCAGAATGTATTTTCGGGTGAAATTTTTGGTGTGTACATGCTATGTGTTTTAAGCCTGAAGGTGCTACTTGCATGTTGGGCCTATGTATGTGGTCAGGTAGTGGAAAAGTCTCACACATGGGGTATTTCCATGCTCAGGATGAGTAGCAGATTGTATTTTGGGGTGCTATGCTATGTGTTAGAAAGATCTTCTAAATTGACAATTTTGTGAGAAAAAAATAGGTTTTCATTTTATTTCCACATTTTCCAAAACATTTGGAAAGAAATGACATGTTTAAAAGACTCATTATGCCTCATAGAATATACATTGGAGAGTTTTCTTTTCGAAATGGGGTCATTTTGTGGGTAATTCAATTGTCCTGGTGCTCCAGGGCCTTCAAAAATGTGATAGGTACTCAGGAAAGGAAATGTCTAATTTATGCCTTTAGAACGCCTGATGGTGCTACTTGGATGTTGAGCCTCTGTATGTGGCCAGGCTGTGGAAAAGTCTCACACATGGGGTATCGCCATACTCTGGATGTATAGCAGAATGTATTTTGGGATGTAATTGCAATTACGCCTGCACCGTGAGTAAGAAATAACTTGTAAATATGACAATTTTGTAAAGAAAACAAAAAAAAAAAAATATATAAATATATATATATATATATATATATATATATATATATATATATATATATATATATATATACATATATATATTTCCTAATTTTCCAAAGCATTGTGGGAAAAAATTTCAAATTCAAAAAATTCACTATGCCTCTTAATAAATACCTCAGACTATATTCTCTCCAAAAAGGGGTCATTTGGGGGGTCCTGACATCTTAGGGCCTCAAGAAATGAGATAGGCCATCAATGCATTAGGATTGGTAAATTTTCAATAATGCATAGCTTGTAGACTCTATAACTTTCACACAAACCAATGATCATATACTTTTCAGGATTTTTTTCGACAACATTTTTTGGTTTCTTTTAAAACAGAAAGTAGAATTTTTTTTTTTTTTTAATATTTGCTCTTTTTTCGCTTATATTGCAAAAAAATTAAAAATGGAGTGGTGAATAAATACCTCCAAAAAAATTTAATTTGCATACAGTGTAGCATAAAAAGTGTGAGAGCACCGACAGCTGAAAATTGGTCTGGGAAGGAAGGGGTTGAAAGTGCCCAGTATTGAGTTGGTTAAATGCAACCACAATAATACCTCATGGTGCGTGTGTTGTTAGCTTATCTTAGGTAATCTGTGTGTAGTGTGCCCCAAAGTGTTAAACAAACTTGAATGTAAATATCAACCAGACCTCTGAGAGACTTTATAATCTATTATTCAAAACACAAATAGGGATGAGCAAAATTGCATGTGTACGGTTCATGTACCTTTTTGCAATATTGCTCAAAATTGAAAGAGTAACCCACTTTTGTTAAGAAAAAAAACATTCCCCTCTTGGTGATCTATGTACATTGAAAGGGTTTTAACAAACTTTGTTGCGGATTTCTACCTTTTGTTATTCTGAAGGAATCACAGTTTGTTCCTCTGTGCCCCCGTGTTGAGTCAGTCTAATGGGAGTAGTTGCATAATTATCAACCAGCTGCTGCAGAATCAGGGCTCGAATGAGGAAAGATGCAGGGTCTGCATGCCTTAAGATGTTATTTCCTGTTGGGAGTAGCTTACCAAAAATGAAATTTTTGTTGCATGGCATGCCAAAAATCTGTCTTGTATCTTAGTGTGAACTTCTGGTAAAATCAGTGAGCCAATCAAACAAGAAATTATGTTTCTGGGGTGTGTCCATTACACATTTTGTGTACAGAACACCTCCAGGTAGCCAAATTGCATTGCACTTTACAAAAAATTACAGAGCTGCAGATTGAAAAGGAAAGGTAATTTTTAATAACATTCAATTACAATATGACTTGTGACGCAATTGTATATGCTATATTGTTATTTTTTTTTAGTTGCTATTTTTTTTCCCATGTAAGTGGAGTTACCCTTTAAAGCTTGTGAACTTGATGGCCTACTGAATTGAAGTCAATAGGGGAATTCTTGTTTTTACATTATGACCATGTTTAGGGCTAATAGCCAAGCTATTGTGAAACAAAACTGGGTACTGCCAAGCGAGACATGTAGAATGCCAAAACTAGAAAGAATACATTTTGTCATAGGGGGAAGAGAACATTTCCATGTGGCTTTAAGGTTTAAATTACAGGCATGAGGCATGCTGTCAGGTCACCTAGAGGCTGGGTGACAGATGCACACCGTTGGGATCAGGAGTGAACCACAAGGTAGTGGACCCTACGGCTGACTGCTGCGGATGGGAGTCCGGGTGGTAAGGAAGGCAGGGCCGCTGGGACACCAACACTGATCCCAGCGGGGCTAGAGCATAGGATTCCCTGGGGCGCGGAGTCTAAGAGCCAGCAGGTGTTCACTAGAGCCTCTAGAGGTGAGGATGGACTGGGCTGCAACTGGCTCCAGGTCGCGGCCCCCAGGGTCCCCCAGCTCACACCCACAGTAGGCAACAGGAGGATAGGGATAGTAAAGGAATAAGCCAAGGTCAGGGCTACAAGCAGACAAGGACAACAGAGTTCACGCCAAGGTTCAGGGTCACAGGCAAACAGGAATAGTCGGGGACACACCAGAGGTCAGGGTCACGAGCAGACAGGAATAGTAGAGAACACGCCAAAGTCGGTAACGTAAACAAACGTAGAGCACACGGCAGGCAGGAACAGGAAGCCAAACACACAAAGGTTGATCAGCAGGGCTGACCTGCAGTGCAGAGGTTAATATAGGGTTCTCTGATAGGAGCTGGGGTGGAGCCATGCTAGAGGAGAGTTAATAAAAGCAGTCAGGTGAGAGGCAGCTGGTCTTTGGAGATGGACACATGGAAATAGGTAAGCTGACAAACAACCTCTATTGCATAACCATGACACATGCCTTAAAGCTGTACGTGGATTTTTGGAGCACAAACACAATTTTCAAGGACAAGCAAGAAAATACTTCAGCGGCACATATTTGGCTGTGAGAATAAATGTTGTTCTTATATAATGAGCTTAACTTGCATACAGTAGCACACTGATCTGATGCATTTCAGTTAAAAATTCAGATTTGAGCACATATTTTCATCAGGCGATACTAAGCCTGTTTTAAATGGAAAAAGTAGCAGCCACAACAGATCTAAAAAAGGTAGTATGGTGTCTTCTTAAAAAAATGACCGGTTATGACTGAGTTTTGTCTTCCTATATAACTTTTTAAGGGTTCAAAACCTACTTGAAGTAGGTCAAATGTGGGTCAGAAAGAGGTCAACTGCAGGTCAAATGCACCTGTCAATAAATTCTGAATGATCTCAGACAAATCCAAAGTTCATCGACACAGGCTCTAAAAGCATGTATAGCTTGATAAAAAATTGGCCAGTGGAAAAACTGTTTGTTGGAGTAGTTTGTGAGCTCTTTTTTATTTCAGTACCACTCTGCATCATTTTAAAAAGTCAAAGTGCACAGGTGCTCCAATACATGTCCAGCATCAGAAAATCGGTAACATAATATGAAAATGTTGAATGAAGGAAAAAATGCAATAAATAAACAAAAAGGCAGAAAGAAGAGGCCAAGCAGCTAGCAAGAGCACTTGTTGAAAAACACAGTGGGGCTCAAAAAGATAAGTGGTCCACAAATTCAATATATAGCATATCACATTATCTCTCCACACAGAGAGCTGTCAGCTCAAACACATGACAAATGCATTCCATGCAGATAATGTCCTGAACCCAGAACCCTACAGCTGCAAATAAAGAGTACTAACCACTACAATGCTTTGCGCTTCCTTAAGTTTGTATTTGTATTGCCATTTGTGCAGCAGTATTTCGTTTGGTAACTTAATTTATTAAAGTTTCTTAAAGTGGAGGGCCACTCTGAAAAAAAAAAAATTACCAAAAATCATAAAAAAAAAAAAAAAACATTTGAAAAAAAAATGTTTTAAACTTACCTAAACCCTTGTTGCTAGGCAGTCTTCCTAATCTGCCTCTTCCTATTCCACGGCGTGTTCTGCTCCTCGGTGAGCGGCCCCGTTGTCTACTGGGAACTGTGTGTGTGTGCTCGCGCGTGCGCAGTAGGAAACTGGCAGTGAAGTGCCTATTTCCCTTACCTAGGATGGCGGTGCCGGGACCCGAGAGCCGAGGGACGAGTCGGCCTCGGGCGGCCGACATCGCGGGCACTCAGGACAGGTAAGTACTTATTTAAAGTCAGCAGCTACAGTGTTTGTAGCTGCTGACTTTTATTTTTTTTTTTTACGTCCAGAATCCCGCTTTAAGGAATAATTGCCTGCTGTTCTTAGCAATTAAATTTGTGTTTTCAGTCCTCTATACTACACTGGGAGAATTAATGAGAAAAAAAGATAATTTATGATGGGTAAATAAAAAGTTTTTATTTTATTCATTTGTGAGAATTAAGACTTGCTGTGGTAATTTCTCTTACTCTTTCTGCATTTTCTGGCATACAATGAAAGCCAGACCTTGTCTGTGAGAATTAGCCGGTCTATTAATGCATGCTCACAAGGCAGGGAATGTGGCTAGAAATGGTGCACTTTCTATTCTCTCACCAGAATCTAAAGTATTGAGGCTACTTTGGCTTTTTGCTAAATTTTATTGTTTACATATATATACAGGTATATTGCAGATCTCTATACCCTACTTCTATATAATTAAAAAAATAAGTTAATGATGAACAAAGCATATATTTCTATAGTGTGTACTTATCCTAATAAGAAGCACTACATGTTATTTTGTTTACTGCTCCATTACTCTGCTATCAGCATGAGTCACTTCTGACAAGTTTTCCCGACACCAAGAGCAAGAGAAAAAAGGTGACAGGGGAGGGAGCTCTAGTTGATTGACATCCTCAATTCTGTTCCTGTGAGCTGTGTGAAGAGGTTTGTATCCCTTCCCTCCAGTCAGCTCTCAGACCTCTTCTCTCTAAGCTCTGCGGAGTGTGACTTCAACTCCCTTCCCCCCTTTTATCTGACAGCTTAGACAAATTTCTGCAATTTGTACAGATGTAGAGAAGAGAAGACTGCAGATAAGCAGGTGCAACGTATATAGTAGGATAGGTTTCATCTCTGTGTATCACCTGAGGCCATTCCCTTTTACTAGGTGTACTTAAGGCTGTATTTACACATGGGTGTTTAGAATAATGGACAGAATAACCACAATTCTGCCCATGATTTATTTTATTTGAATGGCACCTAAAAACGCGGTGTGATTCTGCCGCTGCAATCGTGGCAAACTGCATCACATGAAGCATGCCGCCCAAAAGAATCTCCTGAACTCTTTTTGGGTGACGAGCTTCATGTGATTGCAGTGCAATTTATTGCATGACAATCATGACAGAAGCCCCATGTATTTTTAGGTGCCATGCAAATAAATGGCATCTGAAATGTGCATTGTTTGATTTGTCATTCACGCCTGGGCATTTTGAAATCATGGCTATTTTGCCTGCAATTCAAAACGCCCATGTGTGAATGCAGCCTAAGGGATTACAACCACTTTAATGAGGAATACCAAACATGGTTTACCAGAAGGCACTATGATATTTTCAGATAGCACAATAAACCATTGCTCATAAAACCAATTTGACACTCACAGCAAAGCATCCCATTCTACCAACAAAGACCAAATAATATAAAATCTAAAATGTATTCAGTGAGCTCATTTTGATGTCTTTAACAATATACACCAGTTTGGTCTTGGGTGTTACTGTAGTAGGAGCTTCACTACATCAGCTTGTCGCTGGGAATAGAGGCCACCATTCTCCAGCTTTCTAGAACTCCAGAGTTGTTGCCAGTTCAGGGCACAGGTTGGTAACACTCTGCCCTGATGCAATCGCTTTTGCTGGGGACACCACATCATCCACTCTGGCTAACTGTTGGAGAGGGAGGCCGGCTTCCTCCACTCCCAGACTGTGGATCTGCCACTGGGGAGGAAGGATGACCACCTTCTCTCCCGAACTGTGTATCTGTCGCTGAAGAGATGAGCCAGCTGCTCCATCCCCTGTACTCTTATCCGACTGCTGGAAAGATGCGTTCCTCCATCTAAGCTTGTCCTGTGCAGAAACAGGTTAATCAAGGTGAGTAAACATTTCCTTATGACTTCCTCTTTCTAATGAATGGCTACTCATTAAACATTTAAAGCCTGCAGCTGATTTGCTTCGCCATCAAGAATTAGCAGGAGTCTATTTCCAATTGGTTGATGGATGAGAGATTTGTGGGTATAGCTTGGATTTATGGAGACCGTGGTTGCTGATCCTGTTTCCATTCCATGCTTGTTTGACCCACCACCGCTGGCGTGTGTCCACATCTTCCGGTAAGAAGTACCTACCCCTTTTCTTGGGTGGTGGATGCACAGTCCCGGGTGTCTTTTCTACAGACGGTTGCCCACTATCATCCTAGTCTGCACTAACTTTTTTACACTCCCTCTTTTATATCATACTTTCGTTCTGGATCACTCCAGTTTTTTTATTCCTCTAGCACATATGCACTTTATTATTTTGATGTATAAGGTGTATGCACTTTATTGAGTATATTCATTCCTGTTACTATTTGGTTATTCTTGCATTAGTGTTCATTCACCTATTTTTGACACCATTGTGTTTGTATTTTGCTTACATGCACATCTTTCAGCGCTGCACTTTTTTACACATAGTCAGCACTTGCTGCATCGCCATAAGAGCTCCACTTCCATAGCTGCGGGTGGAGATGGGAAAAGCACATTAATACTCTGCCCCATTGCGACACACATCAGCCAGGATTTCAGAGCTATCGGCTGGTACTTCCTGATACTCCCAGGCAAAGGAAGCCATGCCCTGCTGCTGAGCAGAGTATAGCAGCCTTCTGTATGTGATCTCCAGCTCCCATTCCTAAACTGCTAGAAACTCAAAATCTTCCTGTGCCCAGAGACATTCAGCCTTGGGTCTCTGCACTCTATGATTTCCTCCAAATACCACTCCAGATCGCTCCCAAAGTCAGGGTCCTTGGACAGCCTCCAGAACGATAGCCCCAGGCTGCTGTAGCCAAAGCCTTCTCCGCTGTCCATGGGCACACTTGGGCTACATACCAGTGGAGAGCTCTGTAGCTCTCGTCCAACTGCATTTCTGCCCAGACCAGCCTGCTTAACACAGCTGTCCACTCCTTGTGCAGTTGTTTCCCCAATAACAGCAATCACACTTCATACTGCGACCAGTGGCTTTCCTGGATGGAGGGGAGCATTTTTCCCTGGTGGTGCTGCTCAAGGGCTAGCACTTTCTTCTAGAGTTGCCTGCAGACAGAGTCATACCATCGCAGTAGGAACTGCACTGACACTGGTCCCCTGTGCTCTGGATATCCCAGACTGCAGGAAGCCTCCTGCCTCCAAACCGTTCCGAGCAGACCGAGCCAGTACCAGCCTTTACCCCAAGCATTGTACACAGACAAGGTGTTGAGGTAAACTCCAAAGGAATGACTGTTTATTAAAACTCAGACACATGCTTTGTACCCCACAGGAGGACATTTCCATCCTGATCATATTACCCTGATACAAACTGTAAACAGGTATATAATTAACATAGCTAACAATAATCTTAATTAAACAGAAAATTAATTAAATGGTAAGTTAATCAATAAACATATAACGTCCCACAATAATTTGGTAACAAGTAAAAGTGGTCACCAGATTAATATCATCTCTAAGAAATGATCAGACAGACAGAAACAATAGAACAATGGGAAAGACCTACTTGACAATAAACAAATTAGAAACAGTAATCTCACCCCACCTCAGACTATCCGGCAACAGTATTAAAGAAGACCCAGGGCTGCCCAAATCTCATTATCCAGCTTATCATAGCTTCCTGTTAATTGTAATAACGTCCTTTTGCATTATATAACAGGACAACTTCCTAAATGCTTGTAGCTCCCTCAAATGCCAGGGCCCATAGTCAGTGGGTAGGAGGCTTGCCCCTAGTCCTCTCCAGTAGCCTGATTGGGTCTGTCACACAAGGGTGCAAAGCACTGCATCCATGCGGCAGAAAAACTGCACTGCATCCGTGTGAAAGTGCCCACCTGGGGGAAGGAAAGACCAAAATAATACTTTATGGGTACAGGAAGGCTTCTGTTTTATTTAACCATGCCCCTTTAAGCCCCTCCCACAGTAACCACAATGTGGCCACACCCACCATTTGCCATGGCTTTGAGCTTTGGGGTGCATGCCCTGCAATAGGCTGTGCACACCTATGCTGGCCATACATTATACAATTGTATTGTACAATTTTCCTTTAGATTTACCAAAAACATAAAATATGAGGTAAAACACAAAATACTTTCAATTTGTATGCAATCAGACAGGCCTTTGCACTACAGAGTTGAAGGTAAATCTAAATGAAAATTGAATAATAAAATGGTATAATGAATTGCCAGCTTTAGTTTAGATGTTTTCCATTATGCCTTCATTGGTTTAAAAAATGCTTTCTAGTCTCATTGGCTGACTTGCCATATACTCTCTGGCAAATGGTACAGAATATTTGCATCAATATTTCAGTTGAAATTCACCAATCATTTAGATATGATAATTAGACTTATACTATCTGAATTATGATTAATACCTAAATACACATTTTGTTGGATATACGTAGTATTTTACAACATGCTAAAAAGCAGTCTCCTGTACTTTTTAAAGTGATAATAAGCCTACCTGTAGGTAAAATGAACATCTCTTAAACGTGCATCCTTTAGGACATATTTGTCAGGGCTGGGCTCAGCCCTTGCTTCTCAAAGCTGGCCGCTCAGCTGTCGGCTAATTGCCAGCTCCTATCTCTCCACAGTGACCCAAATGTTGATGATATCCTGCTCGTCAGTCCTGCCTACTTAAGCCGTGCAGTCCAGATGATCTTTGCCTTCACCTTGGTCAAATCTCTAGAGACGCTCTCCTGTGTACCTGTTAAAGACTTGATTGGCTGACATTCCTTCTGGCTCCAGATCCTGCTGTTCTATTATGATCATCTCTGGCTCCCTGATGTTTTGGCTTGTCTGACTATCCATTCCAGTTCCTGAACTCTGGCTATGTTTTGACTACGTTTACTCTGTTTACCTTTTTTATTATTATTAAACAAGTGTGATTTAATTGTACTTCTGTCTCAGTCTGATTAATGGTTCCTGACAGTAGGTGAAGGCCATGAATTCAGAAGATGCAGTCAATCTCCTTGTTGGTAATATTTTTTCCAGATTGGATGAGCAGGATCACCGCATGGATCAGTTAGCCATGGCATTACAAATTCTCCTGAGTCGCATGGCTCACCTGGAATCTCCCACTGTGGCTGTTCTGGTACAACCTGACCTGTGTTGCAGGCCGTCCCTGCTGCTGCTCCAGTCTCTGTGCTTGAGTATTACCGCTATAAGAGGTATATCTGGTTTCGCTCCACTTCCCCAGAGATTTGAGGGCAATCCAGTCCAATGCAGAGGGTTTCTCAACCAAGTTGAGATATACTTTGAGTTACTGCCCCAGGCGTTTCCCACGGACAGAAGCAAAGTAGCTTTTGTAATATCTTTGCTTTCTGAGAGAGACTTGGCCTGGGCAAACCCTCTATGGGAGACGCAAAAACCTGTTGTCTTGAGTTACCCTGAGTTTGTGGCTTCTTTTAAAAGGGTATTTGATGTTCCTGCATGCTATGCTTCTGTTGCCAAGTGCCTCATGTGCATCAAATAGGGTTAGATTAATGTGAAAACTTCTGTTTATTCAGTGAGACAGGCCCTATTGTCAAATAGAAAGGCAGGGTTTAATGTGCTATACCTGTAGTGATCAGAAGGCCAGGGGGGTGTGAAAAATAAAGTAAACCTTAATGGTAATAAATATTAGTGAAAAAACAGGTATTAAACCATGTGTGTTTAAAAAATGGCCTAAATACTTTGTGAATGTGTTACACCCTCTGTCTTTTAAGAAATGATTTACAGGATTGGATTCTGACAGTTTGAAAATGCAAAACACAAAAATGAAAAAAACAACCAAATAAATAGATATATCCAACTGATGTGTTACACCCTCTGGAGCGTACGATTGATGTGTTACACACTCTGGGGTATGCAAGCTATTAGTTACAAAATGTGCTGACATACAATGTGAAAGACCAATGTGAAAAAGCATATATTCCCCACAAATAAATTAGGAATATATATATAAATGCCAATGGAGAAGTCACTGTGTAAAAAAAAAAATACTTCAAACAGTGATGTGTTACAATAAGTCCATTAAATGAAGTGACTAGTGTTCAAAATAGTGTTCAGTGCTTCATCAAAATTGGTGCTGATTATTCTCGTGACAGTAGTGCCGAGTGATATTATCCGTGTTTGGTAATATGATTGCACTCACCAGATAATACCCACAGGGGTATTGTGCTTTCACAGTGTGAGCCACTGTGCAGCTCTCCGGGGTCCGCTGGGTAATCTGGGGATCATTTGCTGACTTTCCACCAAGTTGTTTACATCACTGTTTGAAGTATTTTTTTTTACACAGTGATGGCATTTATATATATATACCTAATTTATTTGTGGGGAATATATGCTTTTTCACATTGGTCTTTCACATTGTATGTCAGCACATTTTGTAACTAATAGCTTGCATACCCCAGAGTGTGTAACACATCAATCGTACACTCCAGAGGGGGTAACACATCAGTTGGATATATCTATTTATTTGGTTGTTTTTTGCATATTTGTATTTTGCATTTTCAAACTGTCAGAATCGAATCCTGTAAATAATTTCTTAATAGACAGAGGGTGTAACACATTCACAAAGTATTTAGGTAATTTTTTGAAAACACATGGTTTAATACCTGTTTTTTCACTAATATTTATTACCATTAAGGTTCACTTTATTGTTCACACCGACCTGACTTTCTGATCACTATAGGTATAGCACATTAAACCCCGCCTTTCTATTTGACAATAGGGCCTGTCTCACTGATTAAACAAAAGTTTTCACATTAATCTAACCCTATTTGCAGGGTAGATTTCTAACAAATCAATACCATCACTTAGGTGTCCTTTTATGAAACTGAGATCAGCGGCGACCCTGAGTGTCACCGCTGATCTCAGGTCATTACCAGTTTATGAAACTGAGATAATCAGCAGAGAACATGTTCTCCGCAGATTATCTCAGCACAGTGAGAATCTGTAACTGACTGTCACAGAAACGACCAGTTTATAAAGGTGCGATCTCAGCACCTCACTGGCGATCTGTGACAGAATTCTCACTTTCTGATTCACCATTTCAGAAGTGGAGAATCAGAGTGAGAAGCGTGAAACTGGCTGAGTAATCTGGAGAAAGCAAGAAGTCTTTTGACTTCTTTCTTTCACCAAACAGTCATAGTACATCTTCCCCACCATTAAACACCCCAAAACCAGCAGGATAGGAATTTATAGTGTGTGTGTGTGTGTATATATATATAAATATATATATATATATATATATATATATATATATATGTATGTATATATATATCTATATATAGATATATATATATAGATACATCTATATATATATATTTATATATATAGCTATAATATATCTATATATATATATATATTTTTTTTTAGATGTTCACGTCTCTGGCTGGGTTCACACTTGTGCGATGCGTGAACCAGTGTGATTCCTATGCGGGTTTCCACATCGCACCTACATTGACATCTGCGCACCACTGCGGGTGTCAATGTAAAGTTAATGACACCCCCAGATCATTTCACAGGTCGCAGTGCGAACTATGTAATGGTGCAGGTATCAGATCACATGGGTGTTCACACCCATGCGATCCGATTCCAGTGCGGACCAAATAAAGGGTCCTGTACCATTTTAGTGCAAATGCAATATGATTTAGGGCCAGTTCCCACTGCTGCGGTGTCCGAGATCGGATGTGATTCGCACCGCACTGCAGTGCAAAATCAAATCTGATCTCTGTGCGATGCGATTTCAGCCATACAGATAGTATTGCTGAATTTGCATTGCACTCGGACCAAACTCATACAGGACCCTTTTTTTGGTCCACAGCAGATTCGGATCGCATGGGTGTTCACACCCATGCGATTCGATTACTGTCCGAGTTTGCAGATCGCACTGCGATATGCGAACTGATTTGAGGGTGTTGTTAACTTTTGGGCCCAGTTCACACTTGTGCGATGCCAGATATCGCACAGGCATCGCATGTAATTCGCAGCACACTGCCATTCACATTACATGCGATGTCTATGCGGTGCGACATCAGCCGTACAGATAGTATGGCTGATATCGCACCGCATTCGGTGCAAACACGCACAGGACCCTTTTCTCTGTTCGGACCAGAATCGGATCGCATGTGTGTTCACACATATGCGATCCGATTCATGTCCGAACTGTCAGTTAGCAGAGCGATATGCAAGCTGATCTGGGGGTGTCGTTAACAATGTATTGACACTCCCCAGCGATTCACATATGGCAGTGTGAACTGACATGTGAGCCGGTGCGATGCGGGAACCCGCATTGCACCAGTTTATCAATTTTTATGTTTATCAGTTGTGAAATATATTTTATTTTAATTTATTAATAAATATTTATACTTGTATACTTTATTAAAATTATTTTTTAATGATTATAAATGTATTTTGCATTTATATGAATGGTGTATATCTGCATTACATATGTGCATTACATGTATTTACTATACACCATTCACATTTAAATAGGCACATGTATGATCTTTAAATATTGATAAAAACAATATTTTTTTTATAATTACCGTATTTATTGGCATATAACACGCACCGGCGTATAACACGCACCCCAATTTAGGGTGGGAAGTTGAAGGGAAAAAAAACTTACATTTAAATGCCCATCATTGCAGCCTTCTCAGTGCAGCCTTGCCCCTGTGCAGCCATGTCAGTGCAGCCTTGTCAGTGCAGCCTTCCCCAGTGCAGCCTTGTCAGTGCAGCCATGTCAGTGCAGCCATGTCAGTGCAGCCATATCAGTGCAGCCATGTCAGTGCAGCCTTGTCAGTGCAGCCTTCCCCAGTGCAGCCTTCCCCAGTGCAGCCTTCCCCAGTGCAGCCTTCCCCAGTGCAGCCTTGTCAGTGCAGCCTTCCCAAGTGCAGCCTTCCCCAGTGCAGCCTTCCCCAGTGCAGCCTTCCCCAGTGCAGCCTTGTCAGTGCAGCCTTCCCCAGTGCAGCCTTGCCCCAGTGCAGCCTTCGATCCCCTGTCCCTGCCATCCTGGGCTTCAAAATCGCCGACCGCGATTTGAAAATGGCGCCGCCGGCACCGAAATACACAGAGCCGGTCCTCGGCTCTTTCCGGCGGCTCTCGTTCACTTTCGGCTCCACTCGTAGTCCCGAGTACCGGCTCTGTGTATTTCGGCGCCGGCGGCGCCATTTTCAAATCGCGGTCGGCGATTTTGAAGTTGTGACAGCTCGGGATCGGCGTATAACACGCACCTGCGACTTTCCCCTGATTTTAAGGGGAAAAAAGTGCGTGTTATACGCCGATAAATACGGTAGGTTAATGTATATTGTGTAGGGGGAATTTAACTTTATTATTTTATTAATATGCTGGGGAATAATGTGTGCTGATTCGTGTTACACTTTTGTATTTTATGGTTCCTCATACTGTAATACCGCTATATCACGCAAGATTACAGTGAGAGGAGCCATTCTAAGGAGTTCCCGGCGTTTGTAGATCGCTTCTTAACTCAACATGAGAAGCGATCTACACACTTTCATAAACAGGCACTCACAGGAGAGCGATCTCCTCTGAGAATGCCTAAGAACTGAATAGCGGTATTTTACCGCAGTTTCATAAAAGGACACCTTATATTCACATTTCTTTTGATTCTATATTCAAAGAAGAATAGTGCCACATCTTCACCTTCCTAATATATTCCTTTGTTCCACTTAGGTTGTAGCAATTTGTAGAGGCAGCAATTTTTCTTTTCTTTCCTTTTTCTTTTCTTTTTTTGGAGCACTAGGACATTCCTCTGCCCATATATTTTCTTTTTTCACTATATTGTGTTTGTTACGATAGCTGTTGCCGATTACACCATTGAATTCTGTACTCTGGCAGCAGAGGTTGCTTGGAACAATGAGGCCCTCGTGGCTGCTTTTTCTCATGGTCTCTCAGATACCATCAAGGATGAGATAGCAGCCTGAGATATACCCACTGAGCTGGAGAAGTTGATCATGTTTGCCAACCTCATTGACTCCGGACTTTGTCAGGCGTACTTTTCGATGGACATTACGACGGACTTTCCTAATGAACGGACTTGCCTACTCACGATCAACCAAAGTCCAACGGATTTGTACGTGAAGTTCATAGCCAGTAGCCAATAGCTGCCCTAGCGTCGGTTTTTGTCCGTCAGACTAGCATACAGACGAGCTGACTTTTCGACCGGACTCGAGTCCGTCGGACAGATTTGAAACATGTTTCATTTCTAGGTCCGTCAAACTTTTGAGAAAAAAAAGTCAGCTGGAGCCCACACACGATCGAATTGTCCGACGGACTCAGGTTCGCCGGACCAAGTATGCCTTAAAGTCCGGTCGTGTGTACGCGGCATTAGGAGGAGGGAGAGATTGTGCCTGGCAGGTCACTTTTTGAAGTCATGATCTACCAGTCCAGGGAACACCTGAACCTTGAGGTCCTGTCATGGACAGACCTTAGGTGGCATTGTTTCATCCCCAGTTATCCAGAAGGATAAGCCCCTGGTGTTGGTTACCATTTCTTGGGCTGAGTCGTCTGTCGAGATACAGGCTCTAATCGACTCTGGGGCTGCAGGCCTGTTAATTGATGCTGCCTTTGTATCGAAGCACTTGATTTCCGCTGCAGCTGTGTGACACTCCACTTGCCATTGAGGCTCTTGATGGGAGACCTCTACAGCCTGCCCATGTGACTCATGAGACCGTTCCATTATCCATGGCCGTAGGGGCTCTTCACCATGAGATAATCCAATTCGAAGTTATTTCCTCACCTAAGTTTCCACTGGTTATTGGTTATCCTTGGTTACAGAGGCACAACCCCTCTTTTGATTGGCTCCATGCTGTGGTTCTCCTGGTCACCACAATGCAGGAAGACATGCTTCCAGAAGGTAGCCAAGGTCCTGTGCACAGCTTTACACTCCTCCCTGCCTGAGGAGTACCGTGATTTTAGCGACGTCGTTGACAAAGGTCAAGCCGGTAGTTTGCCTCCACACCGGTCATATGATTGCGCAATCGACCTCCAACCTGGTGCCGTACCCCATCGTGACCGGATTTACCCTTTGTCTGTCTTGGAGGATAAGGCTATGGAGGAGTATGTTGCAGACGCACTTTCTCGAGGTTTCATCTGCAAACCCTCATCTCCTGCTGGTGCTGGTTTCTTCTTTGTGAAGAATAGTGGTGAACTGAGACCTTGTAGTGATTATAGGGGTCTCAATCGTTTCACGATTAAGAATGGCTATCCAATCCTGTTGATTACGGAGTTATTTGACCACCTCAAGGGAGCAACTGTTTTCACAAAGCTTGATTTGAGAGGGGCATACAATCTCTTGAGGATTAAGAAGGGCGACAAGTGGAAAACTGTATTTAATATCAAAACAGGCCATTATGAGTACCTCGTAATGCCTTTTTGGCCTTTGTAACTCCCCGGCAGTTTTCCAGGAATTTACTAACGATGTCCTCAGAGATTTGTTGCAGTTATGTGTGGTGGTTTATCTCAACGATATCCTCATATTTTCCAAGTCCCTTGAGAGCCACCACACAGATGGCAATATTTAAAAAGGGCCCAGAATACATCCCTGGGAATTACAGACCAGTTAGCCTAACATCAATAGTATGTAAGCTCTTGGAGGGGATAAGGGACTATATACAAGATTTTAGTAATGAGAAAGGTATCATTAGCAGTAATCAGCATGGATTCATGAAGAATCGTTCTTGCCAAACTAATCTATTAACTTTCTATGAGGAGGTGAGTTGTCATCTAGATAAAGGAAGGCCCGTAGATGTGGTGAATCTGGATTTTGCAAAAGCATTTGACACAGTTCCCCATAAACGTTTACTGTACAAAATAAGGTCCATGGTATGGACCATAGGGTGAGTACATGGATTGAAAACTGGCTACAAGGGCGAGTTCAGAGGGTGGTGATAAATGGAGAGTACTCGGAATGGTCAGGGGTGGGTAGTGGGGTCCCCCAGGGTTCTTTCTCGGGACCAATCCTATTTAATTTGTTCATAAACGACCTGGAGGATGGGGTAAACAGTTCAATCTCTGTATTTGTGGATGATACTAAGCTAAGCAGGGCAATAACTTCTCCGCAGGATGTGGAAACCTTGCAAAAAGATCTGAACAAATTAATGGGATAGGCAGCTACATGGCAAATGAGGTTCAATGTAGAAAAATGTAAAATAATGCATTTGGGTGGCAAAAATATGAATGCAATCTATACACCGGGGGGAGAACCTCTGGGGGAATCTAGGATGGAAAAGGACCTGGGGGTTCTAGTAGATGATAGGCTCAGCAATGGCATGCAGTGCCAAGCTGCTGCTAACAAAGCAAACAGAATATTGGCATGCATTAAAAAGGAGATCAACTCCAGAGATAAAATAATAATTCTCCCGCTCCACAAGACTCTGGTCCGGCCGCACCTAGAGTATGCTGTCCAGTTCTGGGCACCAGTCCTCAGGAAGGATGTACTGGAAATGGAGCGAGTACAAAGAAGGGCAACAAAACTAATAAGGGGTCTGGAGGATATTAGTTATGAGGAAAGGTTGCGAGCACTGAACTTATTCTCTTTGGAGAAGATACGCTTGAGAGGGGATATGATTTCAATATACAAATACCATACTGGTGACCCCACAGTAGGGATAAAACAAGACTCGTGGCCACTCATTAAAATTAGAAGAAAAGAGGTTTAACCTTAAACTATGTAGAGGGTTCTTTACTGTAATGCCGCGTACACACGATCGGAAATTCGGCCAGCAAAAGACTGATGAGAGCTTTTGGTCGGAAAATGCGATCGTGTGTATGCTCCATTGGAATTTCCGCCAGCAAAAGATTGAGCGCATGTTCTCAATTTTCCTGACAGAAAAAGTTTCTATCGGAAAATTCCGTTCATGTGTATGCAATTCTGACACGCAAAAAACCACGCATGCTCAGAATCAAATACGAGACGGAGCCGCTCAGTCAGGTAAAACAACCGTGCGTAATGGAGATAGCACATTCATCACACTGCAAATTTTTAAATCTTTCAATGCATTGCATTCTCTTCTTTATAATGCTAGAAGAATGAAGTTGTTTTGCTGCTCATATTCACACACACTTCTCACAAACTGATTTCTTTATTATTTCTCGTGATCTCCTGAATAATCTTTTTTGTTTTTCAAGCCAGATCTCCATAATAATGTTTAGAATGAATTTTTATAGTCCTTTTTTTAATTTTTTTTAAAATCAAGATCTCCTGTTTTATTTTAATTTTAAAATTATTTTATAGTGATCTCCATTTTTGTTTGTTTTTTAATCAAGATCTCCTGTTTTTTTAATTTTTTTTAAATTATTTTATAGTGATCTCCATTTTTTTAGTTTTTTTGTATGTCACGTTTCCACAACACCATTATTATCTTGTATTTGTAAATCTCAAGGAGGTTGGTTGGTTTCCCTTGTTAATTTGACATTGTATTTTTTAAATGTACCTGCCTACTCACAAACAATCTGTCCTTTTTGAAGTAAAACACATAGGCAAATATTTCTGAAAACAAAATATCCATTTATTCTGGGTTATAACAAAAAAAAAAGGGAGGCAACACTGGAGAAACTGGTGAAATTTGTGAAGCCTTTGTACCCCAGGGCAGACATCAATAATTTTACAGTCAAAATCAGTGGCCTGAGGAGTCCTTATGATAGTGAGCATAATCCGGTCCAGGACTACAAGAGATCAGGAACAGCAGCAGATGACATATATGTCCCCAGGCTGTGGTCATACAACAGCCTGCATCTTTTGCCAGACCAGACTGAACCCAGGCCATCATTCACTGGTCTTCCTTAGACGCTTCCTTCCAGGCTGTTGCTGTGGTGTTGGAGGTGTGGCAGGAGGTGGAGGAGGAGGAGGACCATGGTTCAATTCACAAATGTGGCTTTGATTTTGGAGTTGGCCCCTCAACCCCTTATTTAGGAATTGTAACATCACTTGCTCACATAAGAAGCTTTGGCCCTCCTCCATTTCCAGCATTTTGCAGGCTGTAATGTATGTAAAGTCCTGTGTGTAAGGTGTAAGGTGGAGGGGAGGGACCTGCGATTCTGGCAGGCTACTGGGCCCAGCTATCTCCTGGCTGCCACTTTCCATGGCCTGGCTGAGGCTTTCCTGTGTATGAAAAAGGGACATCGTTTTAGTTTTTGGTTCATCAATCACACACAATTTTCATGTCATGACTGTTGCAAATTTAATGTTAATAGAAAAAAAAGCCTATCATTCTGACCCCAGCATTTTTCATTCTTGTCCCAATCATTTGTGGCCACTACTGTCTATTGATATGTCAAACACTTTGTGAAATCAGAAATTAGTGATCAAAATTAGTGTATATTCAACATCATTAATTTGACAACCAGAAATATTTTGAACAATGCTATACCTGACTCAAGCTGTACTCCTCCACATGTTGCTGCCTGGAAGGCCCAGGTTGGACGTCAGAAGCCTCAGCTGGGGGGGAAGGAAGCGTGGAAGGAAGACTGGAGAGTGCTGGCCTGGGTTCAGTCTGGCCTGCCAGAAAATGCAGTCTGTCATAGTACCACAGCCTGGGTACAGAAATGTCATCTGCTGCAGCTGCTGATCTCAGGGAATCCTGGACTTTCTTGAGCTCCCTATTATAAGTGCTCCTCATGCTACCAATTAGGGCCTTCAAAAAATAGGGAATGTCTGCCGAGGGGATCACCAGCTTCACAAATTCCACCACTTGATCCAGCGCTGCCTTCCTCTTTGTTTGATTGTTATAATCGGGGTGGTTTACCGGCCACAAATAGGGCAGCTCCCTGAACATATCAATGAATATGGACATAAAGTCCTCGTCATTGAATAGATCCATTTTCTCTGCAAGACACAACACAAGACAAACCCTAATGTCAGGCTAAACTCTCCTAATCTTGACCCAATATAGGCCTCAATCTATAAGCAGTATAGGTCACTGATGCTCCAAATTAAAATTGTACCTTTGTTATAATGATCGGCACTTCCTCTACACCTTCCTCCGCTCACAGATCGTACATACGACGCAGGCGTGTTACTGTTTATATACACTGCGTATGCGTGAAACTCCGCCCGCGTCGCCTGCCCCTGATGTTCTTTTTATAATATTCTCCGGCCCGTCTCTTTCATCGCAGTGGGAGATGACATGGTGGAGACACAGCAGGTGCTTAATAGCAGTAACGAGGAGGAAAGCCTGGAGCCAGAAACGTCCCAATTCCGGAGAAGATTTAAGGCCTCAAATATGTCCTTTGAAGAGATAGTGGAGATAGTGGACATATTGCAGAGGGCGGACTATGATGGGAAGTAGGGATGGGCTTTATGTTCGGGTCGAACATGAGTTCGACTCGAACATTGGCTGTTCGCCTGTTTGCCGAACAACGAACAATTTGGGGTGTTTGCGGCAAATTCGAAAGCCACGGAACACCCTTTAAAAGTCTATGGGAGAAATTAAAAGTGCTAATTTTAAAGGCTTATATGCATGGTATTGTCATAAAAAGTGTTTGGGGACCTGGCTCCTGCCCCAGGGCACATGTATCAATGCAAAAAGAAGTTTTAAAAACGGCCGTTTTTTCGGGAGCAGTGATTTTAATAATGCTTAAAGTGAAACAATAAAAGTGTAATATTCCTGTAAATTTCGTACCTGGGGGTGTCTATAGTATGCCTGTAAAGGGGCGCATGTTTCCCGTGTTTAGAACAGTCTGACAGCAAAATGACATTTCAAAGGAAAAAAAGTCATTTAAAACTACTCACAGCTATTAATGAATTGCCAGTCCGACAATACACATAAAAGTTCATTGATAAAAATGGCATGGGATTTCCCCACAGGGCAACCCCGAACCAAAATAAAAAAAAAATGTGTGGGTCCCCCTAAATTCCATACCAGGCCCTTCTGGTCTGGTATGGATATTAAGGGGAACCCCGCACCAAATTAAAAAAAAATGGTGTGGGGGTCCCCCTAAATTCCATACCAGGCCCTTCAGGTCTGGTATCGATATCAAGGGGAACCCTGCGCCAAAATTAAAAAAAAATGGCATGGGGTCCCCCCAAAAATCCATACCAGACCCTTATCCGAGCACGCAACCTGGCAGGCCACAGGAAAAGAGGGGGGACGAGGGAGCGCCCCCCCCTGAACGTACCAGGCCACGTGCCCTCAACATTGGGAGGGTGCTTTGAGGTAGCCCCCCCAAAGCACCTTGTCCCCATGTTGATGGGGAGAAGAGCCTCATCCCCACAACCCTTGGCCAGTGGTTATGGGGGTCTGCGGGTGGGGACCCCCAGATCCTGGCCCCCCCGTGTGAATTAATGGCTTGCCGCATGCAGGTATCCTGCCTGCTGATATAATGGGACAACAAAGCCAATAAACGGTGAAAAACGGGGTCCATCATCCGGAGAAAATTCCTGAAATCATCAGGGTTATTCTCCTGGATCTCCCGCAACAAAAGGATATGAGATTTGGTCACGCTGGAGCAACCAACTCTTGGTCCATGAACTCCTCCCCACCCTGTTCATGGACTGGGCTTGGGTCAAAGCTAGAAGCCCAACACCAAGCCCCTGCACAGCACTAACTCTACGTCGAGCACGTTCCCGCAACATGGCTTCAAAAGGTCGGCTGGTCAGAATGAACTAACAGAACGCACTGAAGAACAGCAAGGCCTGTGAAGAGCGAGCTGAAAATCAGTAACGAGTGGACAAGAACACACTGAAAAACAGATATGAACTGTCTACACGCACTGAAAAGCAGATATAAACCCACAAGCACAAACTGAACAGCAGTAAAACAATCTGAAAAAGCACGAGTCTGAAAAGCCCGAATTGTCTCTCACCAAACTTCTACTAACACGAGATAAACATGAGATTTAGCAGAAGGAGCCCAAAGGGTGGCACATTTTGTATTGAACTGCCCTTTTCTAGTCGAGTTGTACGTGTTGTATGTCACCGCGTTTTTGGCGGTCAGAATTTGATGTGACCATGTGTATGCAAGACAAGCTTGAGCGGAATTCCTTCGGAAAAAGCTATGATGGTTCGATTGTGTGTACGCGGCATAAGAGTGGCAAGGATGTGGAATTCCCTCCTACAGGCGGTGGTCTCAGCGGAGGGGGCATTGATAATTTCAAGAAACTATTAGAGAAGTACCTGAACGACCGCAACATACAGGGATATACAATGTAATACTGACATATAATCACACACATAGGTTGGACTTGGTTGTCTTTTTTCAACCTCACCAACTATGTAAATATGTAACTATGTCTGTCGTGTGCTTCAAAAACTAAGAGAGAACAATCTCTTTTGTAAATTGGAGAAATGCGAATTCCATTGTGAACAGGTTAAATTCCTGGGTTATGTCATTTTCACTGCTGGTTTTTTGATGGACTCAGAGAAACTTTCAGCAGTCCCGCAGTGGCCCCAACCCGTGGGTTCACGTCATCTGCATCGTTTTCTTGGCGTTGCCAACTATTATTGGAAGTTTATTCGTAAATTTCTTGTCTCTGGTCAAGCCCCTGACTGATATGACCAGAAAAGACGGTAACTCACAGAGTTGGTCTCCGGAGTCCATTAATGCCTTTGAGAGTCTCAAGACTGCCTTTGTTTCTGCTCCGGTGTTGGCACATCCTGATCCTACGTTACCTTTTATCTTTGAGGTTGATGCTTCTGAGACTGGAGTTAGCGTCCTTCTGTCTCAACGTCCTACCTCTGAGAGCGCTAAGCATCGTTGTGGCTACTTTTCCAAGAAATTGTCACCTGCAAAGTGCAATTACAAGATTGGTAACAGAGAGCTGTTAGCGATTATTTTAGCTCTGAAAGAATGGAGACATCTCCTCGAAGGTACCACTGTGCTGGTTCTCATTCTTACTGATCATAAGAATCTCACATTCTTGTCTAGTTTCAATTACATTGTCTCATTCTTACCCAGTATTAAGAATGTAAGGACTGACACTTTGTCACGACAATTTTTCTCCACTTCCAGGATGGAGTCAGTTCCGGTTCCTGTAATTCCTCCTGATCATAGTCTGGCTACGGTTCACACCAGTCTCACTTCTCCTTTGGGTGACAAAATTCTTGCTGCTCAGGTCCATGCTCCTTCTGAGAAACCTTGTGGCCGCTGCTTTGTCCCAGAGAGTCTCCGTACTGCCGTGCTCCAGACTTACCATTCTCCAGAGGCTGCTGGCCATCCTGGGAAGAATCAACTCTTTTGGGCCATTTTCCAACAATTCTTGTGGCCTAGTCTACGTGCTGATGTAGCCGTCTTCGTTGCTGCTTGTTCTGTGTGTGCTTAGAGTAAGACACCACAACACCTTCCAGTGGGCCTCCTACAGACCATACCCAATGGAGAGAGGCCTTGGACCCACCTGCCAATGTATTTTATTGTGGAGTTACCCAACTCTCAGGGCAACACAGTTATCCTTATGGTAGTTGACCGGTTCTCGAAAATGTTCCATTTTATTCCACTTAAGAAGTTGCCCACTTCTAAGGAACTGGCTTCCATTTTTGCTTGGGAGATCTTTTGCTTACATGGGCTACCCAAGGTGATTGTCTCGGACAGGGGTAGTCAGTTTGTGTCCCGGTTCTGGTGAGCCTTTTGTGCACAGTTGGGAATTCAACTTCCTTTCTCCTCTGCGTATCAGGCCGCAGAACGAGCCAATCAGTCCTTGGAGCAATTCCTATGTTGCTATATTTCTGACCATCATAACAACTGGTCAGACCTCTTACCGTGGGTGGAGTTTGCTCACAATTCTGCCTTCCGGTTGTCCCCGTTTATGGCGAACCATGGTTTCCAAACTTCCATGTTGCCGGACTCATTTGTTCCGCAGAGTATTCATTGGAGGAGCATCTCCATGGTCTTCATTCCACGTGGGCACAGGTCCAGGAGGCTTTGTGACATGCTAATGATTGGTACAGACTCCATGCTGACCACAGACGCCTTCCTGCGCCTTCCTACTAGGTTGTAGACACGGTCTGGCTGTCATCTTTCAACCTCTGACTTCATGTTCCTTCTCTGAAGTTCGCACCTCGGTTAATTGGGCCTATATATATATATATATATATATATATATTATATACACAGTGCAGTCAGTGCAAAGTATATAATACAGTGCATTGAAGTGGTTAAGGGGAACCCTATGACAGAATTAAG
This sequence comes from Lithobates clamitans, assembly GCA_037952925.1. NCBI lineage: Eukaryota > Metazoa > Chordata > Amphibia > Anura > Ranidae > Lithobates > Lithobates clamitans. The sequence continues at coordinate 1,471,630 of JBBGZY010001165.1, forward strand.
GAAACAAACACCATGGGGTCTCCCCAAAAATCCATACCAGGCCCTTTGGGTCTGCTATGGATTTTAAGGTGAATTCCATGCCAAAATTTTGAAAAAAAAATGTAAAATAGTAATGGGGATGGAGGAGATGATAATGATGAGGTCACTGACGTGACTTGGGTGCATTGAAGCAAAGGAAGACATAGGTCAAACATTAAGAGATGGTTTTCCATCCCCGGAACCCTTGGGAGTAGTATGTGGCTGGGAGGAGGCAGCTCCAGATACTGTAATCCTCAGTGACCCCGAGGAGTCTGCTTCTCATGCCTCCGCAAACTTGTGGTGCATGGGCTCCCTTATGCTTCAAAGACTGCAAAAAGACCCAAGAATATGTGGCATTAAAGAGAAGAATCACTATTGGTTGGCAATCCTCTTTAACCACCGTTACAAGGGGAAAGTCTGAGAACCCATCCCGTCCCCACAGGGGGTGCAGAAGATGAAATCTCTTGAGGACACCTTAAAGAGGAGTTTTTCTAATGCTTTTCCTGATTCTGGTAGGTTACAATGTCGTGGAAAATATAGTTTTGAGGCTTCTGTTGGTCAAAACAGGAGCGGTGGAAAAGGCGGCTGCCCAAATGATGCATTTCACAATTTTTTTAGTACTTGGCGTCCAGGGCTGTCAGGTTACACATCCCATCAGCAGCGTCTGCATCATATGATGGATGATTATCTAGGGGCAAAAACAGAGATGGAGAGCTTTCCAGTTGATGATCCATTGGGTTACTGGGTCATGAGACTAGACCACTGGCCAGAACTTGCCCAGTATTAAATTGAGCTGCTGGGCTGCCCTGCATCCAGTTTGCTTTCGGAACAGGCATTCAGTGCTGCTGGAGGTTTTGTTACTGATAAGGAATGCATCTGTCCACAGACTCTGTGGACTGGGTGATATTTATCAAAATGTATCAATCCTGGATTACCAGAAGCTTTGAAGCCCCTGATGCCGATGTTGCTGATTAAATGTTTTAATCAGCAACACTGCTCCCCCAGGGCAGTACCCAGACTCTCATAACCATTGTACGCCCAATTACTTGCATATAAGAACTTTTGATTTTTCCAGTTCGGGTCCCATAGACTTTAATGGGGTTCGTTATTTGGTTCCGAACTCTTGCGATGTTCTAAAGCTCTGGTGCGAACCGAACAGGGTATTGTTTGGCCCATCCCTAATACTTACCACTTTTTTAATAATAAAATATGTGTACGAATAATGCACTAGGCTGGTGCAACCTCTGTTTTGTTTTATGATTTCACTGCTTATAAAGATTAAATTTGTTAGTCAAGTTCTATCTGCTAGTTTAATACACCCATGCTGTTGTTCAAAGGTGTCTACTTTACTACTTTATCCAGAATGCAAGCACCCTAAAGCTTCATACACACAGAAGGAAAATCAGAAGGGGATTGTCGTTTGACAGGCTGTTGTCCGAAGTTCTTACCATTAGTACACTACTTTCACCAATTGTTTTCCAATTTTCGGCCAACAAATGTTCGATTACAGGCTAGTAAATTTTTGTCAAACGACAGCTCCACGTCAGATTTTCGGATGATCAGTACACAAATCCGTCACACAAAAGTCGAAAGTACAAACAAGCATGCTCGGAATCAATGCTCATCAAACACGAAAGTAGCAGAAGGAGCTCAAAGGGTGGTGCTCAAGAGCTGAAATTCCTCGTAGCACGTCACTACGTTTGTGTTTGTGGCAGGACAATTTGTGCAAATGCCCTTTTGACAAAAATCAGACGCTCGGTTGTCCAACAATCATACCGCATCAACAGATGAAATAAACAAAAAAAAAAGTCTCATCTAAGGATTAGTAAACTGCAATAACATACATTTTTGTTTTGGGATTTAATACTGCTTTAACTATTTGGAAAAATCCAGACTTATTGGGTGCCAGTGGGAATGTGATTACCTCTGCTTTTTTTTTTTTTTTTTGCAGAAAGTTTAAATTATGTTTTTAAAATTTGTATCCCTCTAAAGAAATTTGTAAATAATGATGGTAGATTGGGAGCAAATGTAGGGCATAATCACATAAATGATAGCAGTGGATAGCTGCTGCAAAACCTCTGTGCCCGTGGTATTACATTGGATTAGAGGCATTTACTTCTTGCTTCACTATCTTAACCTAGAAACAAAATTTTCCAAAACTAAGAGGCTCCCCAGTGCAGTGATGTCCATTACTGACTGATGACTAATGTATAATTCTGCCCAGACATTATAGCAACATATCATTTTAAGAAGTAAAAGCCACATGTATTTCTGCCTTTTCTGAAAAGTATATTTAGAGTTGTTTTGAATATAACACTTTTTGGCATTAGATATTCTTGTTCAGTCTCTCAGTACTGTATATTAAGAATTACATTTTTATTTGTTATTTTGACATGCCATGTTTTTTGTGCTTGGCTTGAGCATGTAGTAAAAACCTACATATCATTATGCACCACATCATCTTGCTGCAAGCCTAAAACTAAAAGTATTCTCTTTATTTTCTGCAGAAGGTGGCAGGAAAAAAAAGAAGATATTTGTCCAGCAATAGAGGATGCCACCTTCTGGCTAAATTACAGTATCTCACAAAAGTGAGTACACCCCTCACATTTTTGTAAATATGTTATTATATCTTTTCATGTGACAACAATGAAGAAATGACACTTTGCTACAATGTAAAGTAGTGAGTGTACAGCTTGTAGAATAGTGTCAATGTGCTGTCCCCTCAAAATAACTCAACACACAGCCATTAATGTCTAAACCACTGACAACAAAAGTGAGTACACCCCTAAGTGAAAATATCCAGATTGGGCCCAAATTAGCCATTTTCGTTCCCCAGTGTCATGTGACTCATTAGTGTTATAAGGTTTTAGGTGTGAATGGGGAGCAGATGTGTTAAATGTGGTGTTTGGTGCTCTCACTCTCTAACACTGGTCACTGGAAGTTCAACATGGCACCTCATGGCAAAGAACTCTCTGAGGATCTGAAAAAAAGAATTGTTGCTCTACATAAAGATGGCCTAGACTATAAGAAGTTTGCAAAGACCCGGAAACTGAGCTGCAGCACGGTGGGCAAGACCATACAGCAGTTTAACAGGACAGGTTCCACTCAGAACAGGCCTTGCCATGGTCGACCAACGAAGTTGAGTGCATGTGCTCAGCATAATATCCAGAGGTTGTCTTTGGGAAATAGACTTATGAGTGCTGCCAGCATTGCTGCAGAGGCCGAAGGGGTGAGGGGTAATCCTGTCAGTGCTCAGACCATACCCTGCACACTGCATCAAATTGGTCTGCATGGCTGTTGTCCCAGAATGAAGCCTCTTCTAAAGATGATGCACAAGAAAGCCCGCAAACAGTTTGCTGAAGACAAGCAGACCAAGGACATGGATTACTGGAACCATGTCCTGTGGTCTGATGAGACCAAGATAAACTTATTTGGTTCAGATGATGTCAAGCGTGTGTGGCAGCAACCAGGTGAGGAGTACAAAGTCAAGTTTGTCTTGCCTACAGTCAAGCATGTTTGTGGGAGTGTCATGGTCTGGAGCTGTATAAGTGCTGCCAGCACTGGAGAGCTACAGTTCATTGAGGGTGCCATGAATGCCAACATGTACTGTGACATACTGAAGCAGAGAATGATCCCCTCCCTTTGAAGACTGGGCCACAGGGCAGAATTCCAACACGATAATGACCCCAAACACATCTCCAAGACGACCACTGTCTTGCTAAAAAAGTTGAGGGTAAAGGTGATGGACTGGCCAAGCATGTCTCCAGACCTAAACCCTATTGAGCATCTGTGGGGCATCCTCAAATGGAAGGTGGAGGATCGCAAGGTCTCTAACATCCACCAGCTCCATGATGTCATCATGGAGGAGTAGAAGAGGACTCCAGTGGCAACCTGTGAACCTCTGGTGAACTCTATGCCCAAGAGGGTTAAGTCAGTGCTAGAAATGGTAGCCACACAAAATATTAACGCTTTGGTCCCAATTTGGACATTTTCACTTAGGGGGTGTACTCACTTTTGTTGCCGGTGGTTTAGACATTAACAGCTGTGTGTTGAGTTATTTTGAGGAGACAGCAAATTTACACTGTTATATAAGCTGTACACTCACTACTTTACATTGTAGCAAAGTGTCATTTTTCCAATGTTGTCACATGAAAAGATAATAAAATATTTACAAAAATGTGAGGGGTGTACTCACTTTTGTGAGATACTGTACATGGTTACATAGTTACTGTACATAGTCTGGTTGAAAAAGACACTAGTCCATCCAGTTCAACCAATAAAGTTCAACTAAGTGACATATGATAATATGAAAATTGACACTGCCAAACGTTTAGGTCAATTTACATCTTTGCAGTGTATTTATTTGAATTATCTTCCTAACACACCCAATAAATGCGCATGGCTATTATTAGCAATGCAGTGAATCACAACACATTGCAGCACATTACCCTGAATTGTGGTGCAATGGAGTGCCATTCAAAATGAATGACAACTTAGTGCACCAACATGCATGTTATATTAATTTATGTGCATTACCACAGTGCAACTGTGTAAATCCTTCCTTTGGGTTAGGGGGCCCTAACATCACTAAAGGGTCACTAAACCATACGTTTGTGTTTTGGGCACATTTGTAGCCCACTCAAAATGAATGGATTTCTGTAATCCAAGCACATTAATGTGCTTGTTAACTGCTTCGATACTGTGCACTTTTACCCCCTTCCTGCCCACGCCAATTTTCAGCCTTCAGAGCCATCACCAGGGCTTTTTTTTAGGGGGAACTTGGTGGAACTCAGTTCCACCACCTCTGGCTCAGACCCTTTGGTGCCTGCTCACCACAATCTTTTGTAAACACAGAAGTCTGGCGTCTGTGTTTACAAGTGACAGCTCTGCACTCTGAATGTAATGCAATCCTGGTAATTAATGCCCCTTTAAGACCCTCCTACTGTTTTCGTGAAATTTGACTAACCACACCCACTATTTGATGTGATTTTGAGGGTGCGTGTAGGAGGAGGGGTTTTGCTGGGCCGTGGTTAAGTTCCAGCACCTATTGTTTGAGAAAAAAAGTCCTGTCATCACACTTTGACAATTTTGTGGTCATGCAACACTGTACCCATAAGAAATTGTTATATTTTTTTTTACAAAAATAGATCTTTCTTTTGGTGGTACTTAATCACCACTGGGTTTTTATTTTTTTGCTAAATAAACTATTAATAAATACTGTATTTCATGCTGTTCATACTCACTTAGTCACTATGAGATTTGTTTTCTGCATTCCCCAAAAAACCTGGTTAATCCTGCTGTTCTCTATCTCCCCTTTTATCCAGGGCCCCAATTCAGCTAGGGGATTTGCAAAGCAGTGTTAGCAACTCTGCACATGCTCAGTTTTCAGTGAGTTTCTATGCTGAGCATTTCCTCCCTATCATCTGAGCAACCCATGTGACTATAGAGTCACACACGTGGGCATATACACAGTTGAAAATGACAGCCCACTCTCTCCCTCACCCAGGAAGTGGGCTGTATAAGGTATTTAGTATTTACTGACAGAAAAAAATGTTTTACTATCCAAAGTTAAAAGAACAAGGGCAGAAGATTTATTAGATGGAAAGATGAAAAAATGATGGAAGGTCAACTTTAGGTACTTTAAGAGCCACATGCATCCCTCAGACAGCAGGCTGGACAACAGAGTATTAGATAATCTGTTCCTGCAGCATGTGATGCTGCTCCAAAGGATACTACTTTGCAGAGGGATTAGGTGCATAACACTGGATCTGGGGTTGTCATCATCACCTTGGCTTTACTACCTAGTGTGTCACTGATTAAGAACTAGTATGTATAATAAGAATTTATTCTTTTCAGACATCACTGGCTGCTTGATTGCCCCAGGTAGGCTGTTAACTTAGTAGTTACTCCAGGATAAAGGTGAGATGTCTGGAGCCTGCACCTTGAATATACTCAGCAATGACACCTTTTATGTTTCTTTCAGCGCCCCCCTGAACTGTACCAGGCTGTATGCCCTCAACATAGGGGGGTGGGTGCTTTGGGGAAGGGGGCCCTGTGCCCCCCACCCCAAAGTACCTTGTCCCCATGTTGATGAGGACAAGGGCCTCCTCCTAACAATCCTGGCCATTGGTTGTTGGGGTCAGGGCCATCTTTAATTTTGATTGGGTCCTGGGCAAACATTTTCTTGGGCCCCCCCCCCATTCTGAGACATACAAAAAATAGCAGGTAGACTCAAAATCAGTTTACTGCAGCAGATCACACAGCGATTGCAATTGTTTGCTAGAGGTTACAGCCTATCATTACTGCTCAATGACTGGTTTCTAGAGGTTACAACACATAATTTCTGCTTGCCGATTGGTTGCTAGAGGTTAATGTACATTATTAGCGCTCACTAATTGGTTGCTAGGGGTTACAGTACAGCATTAGCACTTACTGATTGGTTGAGATTAAAGCAGATCACTACTGTTTGCTGATTGGTTGCTAGAGGTTCATGCACATCATTACCTCTCACTGAGCAGTGGAGCAATCCCAAATAATTGAGCAAGTAAAGGGGCACATTAATACACATACTATAGGAGAGGTTCAGAGACTGCGGACATACTGCAGGAGACAATCAGAGACTGCGGATATACTGCAGGAGATTACCAAAGACTGCGGACATACTGCAGGAGACAATCAGAGACTGTGGACATACTGCAGGAGACAATCAGAGACTGTGTACATACTGCAGGAGAGAATCAGAGACTGCAGACATACTGCAGGAGACAATCAGAGACTGCAGACATACTGCAGGAGACAATCAGAGACTGCGGACATACTGCAGGAGACAATCAGAGATTGCGGAAATACTGCAGGAGACGCTCAGAGACTGCGGACATACTGCAGGAGATTAACAGAGACTGCGGACATACTGCAGGAGACAATCAGAGGCTGCAGGCATACAGCAGGAGACAATCAGAGACTGTGGACATACTGCAGGAGATTACTAGAGACTGCGGACATACTGCAGGAGACAATCAGAGACTGAGGACATACTGCAGGAGACAATCAGAGACTGTGTACATACTGCAGGAGACAATTAGAGACTGTGTACTTACTGCAGGAGACAATCAGAGACTGCGGAAAAACTGCAGGAGACACTCAGAGACTGCGGACATACTGCAGGAGATTACCAGAGACTGCGGACATCCTGCAGGAGATTACTAGAGACTGCGGACATACTGCAGGAGACAATCAGAGACTGCGGACATACTGCAGATGACAAACAGAGACTGCCGAAATACTGCAGGAGACACTCAGAGACGGCGGACATACTGCAGGAGATTAACAGAGATTGCGGACATACTGCAGGAGACAATCAGAGGCTGCGGACATACTGCAGGAGATTACCAGAGACTGCGGACATACGGCAGGAGACAATCAGAGACTGCGGACATACTGCAGGAGACACCCAGAGGCTGCGGACATACTGCAGGAGACAATCAGAGACAGTGTACATACTGCAGGGGACAATCAGAGACTGTGTACATACTGCAGGAGACACTCAGAGACTGCGGACATACTGCAGGAGACAATCAGAGACTGTGTACATACTGCAGGAGACAATCAGAGACTGTGTACATACTGCAGGAGACAATCAGAGACTGTGTACATACTGCAGGAGACAATCAGAGACTGTGTAAATACTGCAGGAGACAATCAGAGACTGCGGACATACTGCAGGAGACAATCGGAGACTGTGTACATACTGCAGGAGACAATCAGAGACTGCGGACATACTGCAGGAGATTACCAGAGACTGCGGACATACTGCAGGAGATTACCAGAGACTGCGGACATACTGCAGGAGACAATCAGAGACTGTGTACATACTGCAGGAGACAATCAGAGACTGCGGACATACTGCAGGAGACAATCGGAGACTGTGTACATACTGCAGGAGACAATCAGAGACTGCGGACATACTGCAGGAGATTACCAGAGACTGCGGACATACTGCAGGAGATTACCAGAGACTGCGGACATACTGCAGGAGACAATCAGAGACTGTGTACATACTGCAGGAGACAATCAGAGACTGCGGAAATACTGCAGGAGACAATCAGAGACTGCGGAAATACTGCAGGAGACAATCAGAGACTGCGGAAATACTGCAGGAGACACTCAGAGACTGCGGACATACTGCGGGTGATTACCAGAGACTGCGGACATACTGCAGGAGATTACCAGAGACTGCGGACATACTGCAGGAGACAATCAAAGACTGTGGACATACTGCAGGAGACAATCAGAGACTGCGGACATACTGCAGGAGACAATCAGAGACTGTGGACATACTGCAGGAGACAATCAGAGACTGTGTACATATTGCAGGAGACAATCAGAGACTGCAGACATACTGCAGGAGACAATCAGAGACTGCGGAAATACTGCAGGAGACACTCAGAGACTGCGGACATACTGCAGGAGACAATCAGAGACTGCGGAAAAACTGCAGGAGACACTCAGAGACTGCGGACATACTGCAGGAGATTACCAGAGACTGCGGACATCCTGCAGGAGATTACTAGAGACTGCGGACATACTGCAGGAGACAATCAGAGACTGCGGACATACTGCAGATGACAATCAGAGACTGCCGAAATACTGCAGGAGACACTCAGAGACGGCGGACATACTGCAGGAGATTAACAGAGACTGCGGACATACTGCAGGAGACAATCAGAGGCTGAGGACATACTGCAGGAGATTACCAGAGACTGCGGACATACGGCAGGAGACAATCAGAGACTGTGTACATACTGCAGGAGACAATCAGAGACTGTGTACATACTGCAGGAGACAATCAGAGACTGTGTAAATACTGCAGGAGACAATCAGAGACTGTGTACATACTGCAGGAGACAATCAGAGACTGTGTACATACTGCAGGAGACAATCAGAGACTGTGTAAATACTGCAGGAGACAATCAGAGACTGCGGACATACTGCAGGAGACAATCGGAGACTGTGTACATACTGCAGGAGACAATCAGAGACTGCGGACATACTGCAGGAGACAATCAGAGACTGTGTACATACTGCAGGAGACACTCAGAGACTGCGGACATACTGCAGGAGACAATCAGAGACTGTGTACATACTGCAGGAGACAATCAGAGACTGTGTACATACTGCAGGAGACAATCAGAGACTGTGTACATACTGCAGGAGACAATCAGAGACTGTGTAAATACTGCAGGAGACAATCAGAGACTGCGGACATACTGCAGGAGACAATCGGAGACTGTGTACATACTGCAGGAGACAATCAGAGACTGCGGACATACTGCAGGAGACAATCAGAGACTGCGGACATACTGCAGGAGACAATCAGAGACTGCGGACATACTGCAGGAGATTACCAGAGACTGCGGACATACTGCAGGAGATTACCAGAGACTGCGGACATACTGCAGGAGACAATCAGAGACTGTGTACATACTGCAGGAGACAATCAGAGACTGCGGACATACTGCAGGAGACAATCAGAGACTGTGTAAATACTGCAGGAGACAATCAGAGACTGCGGACATACTGCAGGAGACAATCGGAGACTGTGTACATACTGCAGGAGACAATCAGAGACTGCGGACATACTGCAGGAGACAATCAGAGACTGTGTACATACTGCAGGAGACACTCAGAGACTGCGGACATACTGCAGGAGACAATCAGAGACTGTGTTCATACTGCAGGAGACAATCAGAGACTGTGTACATACTGCAGGAGACAATCAGAGACTGTGTACATACTGCAGGAGACAATCAGAGACTGTGTACATACTGCAGGAGACAATCAGAGACTGTGTAAATACTGCAGGAGACAATCAGAGACTGCGGACATACTGCAGGAGACAATCAGAGACTGTGTACATACTGCAGGAGACAATCAGAGACTGCGGACATACTGCAGGAGACAATCAGAGACTGCGGACATACTGCAGGAGATTACCAGAGACTGCGGACATACTGCAGGAGATTACCAGAGACTGCAGACATACTGCAGGAGATTACCAGAGACTGTGGACATACTGCAGGAGACAATCAGAGACTGTGTACATACTGAAGGAGACAATCAGAGACTGCGGAAATACTGCAGGAGAAAATCAGAGACTGCGGAAATACTGCAGGAGACAATCAGAGACTGCGGAAATACTGCAGGAGACACTCAGAGACTGCGGACATACTGCAGGAGACAATCAGAGGCTGCGGACATACTGCAGGAGATTAACAGGGACTGCGGACATACTGCAGGAGACAATCAGAGACTGCTGACATACTGCAGGAGATTACCAGAGACTGTGGACATACTGCAGGAGATTACCAGAGACTGCGGACATACTGCAGGAGACAATCAGAGACTGTGGACATACTGCAGGAGATTACCAGAGACTGCGGACATACTGCAGGAGACAATCAGAGACTGTGTACATACTGCAGGAGACAATCAGAGAATGCAGACATACTGCAGGAGACAATCAGAGACTGCGGACATACTGCAGGTGACAATCAGAGACTGTGTACATACTGCAGGAGATTACCAGAGACTGTGGACATACTGCAGGAGATTACCAGAGACTGCGGACATACTGCAGGAGGCAATCAGAGACTGTGGACATACTGCAGGAGACAATCAGAGACTGCGGACATACTGCAGGAGATTACCAGAGACTGGGGACATACTGCTAGAGATTACCAGAGACTGCGGACATACTGCAGGAGACAATCAGTGACTGCGGAAATACTGCAGGAGACACTCAGAGACTGCGGACATACTGCAGGAGATTACCAGAGACTGCGGACATACTGCAGGAGATTACCAGAGACTGCGGACATACTGCAGGAGAGAATCAGAGACTGTGGACATACTGCAGGAGACAATCAGAGACTGTGTACATACTGCAGGAGACAATCAGAGACTGCGGACATACTGCAGGAGACAATCAGAGACTGCGGAAATACTGCAGGAGACACTCAGAGACTGCGGACATACTGCAGGAGATTACCAGAGACTGCGGACATACTGCAGGAGACAATCAGAGACTGTGGACATACTGCAGGAGACAATCAGAGACTGTGTACATACTGCAGGAGACAATCAGAGACTGCGGACATACTGCAGGAGACAATCAGAGACTGCGGAAATACTGCAGGAGACACTCAGAGACTGCGGACATACTGCAGGAGATTAACAGGGACTGCGGACATACTGCAGGAGACAATCAGAGACTGCCGACATACTGCAGGAGATTACCAGAGACTGTGGACATACTGCAGGAGATTACCAGAGACTGCGGACATACTGCAGGAGACAATCAGAGACTGTGGACATACTGCAGGAGATTACCAGAGACTGCGGACATACTGCAGGAGACAATCAGAGACTGTGGACATACTGCAGTAGACAATCAGAGAATGCAGACATACTGCAGGAGACAATCAGAGACTGCGGACATACTGCAGGTGACAATCAGAGACTGTGTACATACTGCAGGAGACAATTAGAGACTGCGGAAATACTGCAGGAGACACTCAGAGACTGCGGACATACTGCAGGAGACAATCAGAGGCTGCAGACATACTGCAGGAGATTACCAGAGACTGCGGACATACTGCAGGAGACAATCAGAGACTGCGGACATACTGCAGGAGATTACCAGAGACTGCGGACATACTGCAGGAGACACTCAGAGGCTGCGGACATACTGCAGGAGACAATCAGAGACTGTGGACATACTGCAGGAGATTACCAGAGACTGCGGACATACTGCAGGAGACAATCAGAGGCTGTATGCATACTGCAGGAGACAATCAGAGACTATGTACATATTGCAGGAGACAATCAGAGACTGCGGAAATACTGCAGGAGACACTCAGAGACTGCGGACATACTGCAGGAGATTAACAGAGACTGCAGACATACTGCAGGAGACAATCAGAGGCTGCAGACATACTGCAGGAGCTTACCGGAGACTGCGGACATACTGCAGGAGACAATCAGAGACTGTGTACATACTGCAGGAGGCACTCAGAGGCTGCGGGCATACTGCAGGAGACAATCAGAGGCTGCGGACATACTGCAGGAGATTACCAGAGACTGTGTACATACTGCAGGAGACAATCAGAGACTGTGTACATACTGCAGGAGACAATCAGAGACTGGGTACATACTGCAGTAGACAATCAGAGACTGTGTACATACTGCAGGAGACAATCAGAGACTGTGTACATACTGCAGGAGACAATCAGAGACTGTGTAAATACTGCAGGAGACAATCAGAGACTGCGGACATACTGCAGGAGACAATCGGAGACTGTGTACATACTGCAGGAGACAATCAGAGACTGCGGACATACTGCAGGAGACAATGAGACAATCAGAGACTGCGGACATACTGCAGGAGACAATCAGAGACTGCGGACATACTGCAGGAGATTACCAGAGACTGCGGACATACTGCAGGAGATTACCAGAGACTGCGGACATACTGCAGGAGACAATCAGAGACTGTGTACATACTGCAGATGACAATCGGGGACTGCGGAAATACTGCAGGAGACAATCAGAGGCTGCGGAAATACTGCAGGAGACACTCAGAGACTGCGGACATACTGCAGGAGATTACCAGAGACTGCGGACATACTGCAGGAGATTACCAGAGACTGCGGACATACTGCAGGAGACAATCAAAGACTGTGGACATACTGCAGGAGACAATCAGAGACTGCGGACATACTGCAGGAGACAATCAGAGACTGTGGACATACTGCAGGAGACAATCAGAGACTGTGTACATACTGCAGGAGACAATCAGAGACTGCGGACATACTGCAGGAGACAATCAGAGACTGCGGAAATACTACACGAGACACTCAGAGACTGCGGACATACTGCAGGAGATTAACAGGGACTGCGGACATACTGCAGGAGACAATCAGAGACTGCCGACATACTGCAGGAGATTACCAGAGACTGTGGACATACTGCAGGAGATTACCAGAGACTGCGGACATACTGCAGGAGACAATCAGAGACTGTGGACATACTGCAGGAGACAATCAGAGACTGCGGACATACTGCAGGAGATTACCAGAGACTGGGGACATACTGCTAGAGATTACCAGAGACTGCGGACATACTGCAGGAGACAATCAGTGACTGCGGAAATACTGCAGGAGACACTCAGAGACTGCGGACATACTGCAGGAGATTACCAGAGACTGCGGACATACTGCAGGAGATTACCAGAGACTGCGGACATACTGCAGGAGAGAATCAGAGACTGTGGACATACTGCAGGAGACAATCAGAGACTGTGTACATACTGCAGGAGACAATCAGAGACTGCGGACATACTGCAGGAGACAATCAGAGACTGCGGAAATACTGCAGGAGACACTCAGAGACTGCGGACATACTGCAGGAGATTACCAGAGACTGCGGACATACTGCAGGAGACAATCAGAGACTGTGGACATACTGCAGGAGACAATCAGAGACTGTGTACATACTGCAGGAGACAATCAGAGACTGCGGACATACTGCAGGAGACAATCAGAGACTGCGGAAATACTGCAGGAGACACTCAGAGACTGCGGACATACTGCAGGAGATTAACAGGGACTGCGGACATACTGCAGGAGACAATCAGAGACTGCCGACATACTGCAGGAGATTACCAGAGACTGTGGACATACTGCAGGAGATTACCAGAGACTGCGGACATACTGCAGGAGACAATCAGAGACTGTGGACATACTGCAGGAGATTACCAGAGACTGCGGACATACTGCAGGAGACAATCAGAGACTGTGTACATACTGCAGGAGACAATCAGTGACTGCGGAAATACTGCAGGAGACACTCAGAGACTGCGGACATACTGCAGGAGATTACCAGAGACTGCGGACATACTGCAGGAGATTACCAGAGACTGCGGACATACTGCAGGAGACAATCAGAGACTGCGGACATACTGTAGGAGACAATCAGAGGCTGCAGACATACTGCAGGAGACAATCAGAGACTGCGGACAAACTGCAGGAGATTACCAGAGACTGCGGACATACTGCAGGAGATTACCAGAGACTGCGGACATACTACAGGAGACAATCAGAGACTGTGTACATACTGCAGGAGACAATCAGAGACTGCGGACATACTGCAGGAGACAATCAGAGACTGTGTAAATACTGCAGGAGACAATCAGAGACTGCGGACATACTGCAGGAGACAATCGGAGACTGTGTACATACTGCAGGAGACAATCAGAGACTGCGGACATACTGCAGGAGACAATCAGAGACTGTGTACATACTGCAGGAGACACTCAGAGACTGCGGACATACTGCAGGAGACAATCAGAGACTGTGTACATACTGCAGGAGACAATCAGAGACTGTGTACATACTGCAGGAGACAATCAGAGACTGTGTACATACTGCAGGAGACAATCAGAGACTGTGTAAATACTGCAGGAGACAATCAGAGACTGCGGACATACTGCAGGAGACAATCAGAGACTGTGTACATACTGCAGGAGACAATCAGAGACTGCGGACATACTGCAGGAGACAATCAGAGACTGCGGACATACTGCAGGAGATTACCAGAGACTGCGGACATACTGCAGGAGATTACCAGAGACTGCAGACATACTGCAGGAGATTACCAGAGACTGTGGACATACTGCAGGAGACAATCAGAGACTGTGTACATACTGAAGGAGACAATCAGAGACTGCGGAAATACTGCAGGAGACAATCAGAGACTGCGGAAATACTGCAGGAGACAATCAGAGACTGCGGAAATACTGCAGGAGACACTCAGAGACTGCGGATATACTGCAGGAGACAATCAGAGGCTGCGGACATACTGCAGGAGATTAACAGGGACTGCGGACATACTGCAGGAGACAATCAGAGACTGCTGACATACTGCAGGAGATTACCAGAGACTGTGGACATACTGCAGGAGATTACCATAGACTGCGGACATACTGCAGGAGACAATCAGAGACTGTGGACATACTGCAGTAGACAATCAGAGAATGCAGACATACTGCAGGAGACAATCAGAGACTGCGGACATACTGCAGGTGACAATCAGAGACTGTGTACATACTGCAGGAGACAATTAGAGACTGCGGAAATACTGCAGGAGACACTCAGAGACTGCGGACATACTGCAGGAGACAATCAGAGGCTGCAGACATACTGCAGGAGATTACCAGAGACTGCGGACATACTGCAGGAGACAATCAGAGACTGCGGACATACTGCAGGAGATTACCAGAGACTGCGGACATACTGCAGGAGACACTCAGAGGCTGCGGACATACTGCAGGAGACAATCAGAGACTGTGGACATACTGCAGGAGATTACCAGAGACTGCGGACATACTGCAGGAGACAATCAGAGGCTGTATGCATACTGCAGGAGACAATCAGAGACTATGTACATATTGCAGGAGACAATCAGAGACTGCGGAAATACTGCAGGAGACACTCAGAGACTGCGGACATACTGCAGGAGATTAACAGAGACTGCAGACATACTGCAGGAGACAATCAGAGGCTGCAGACATACTGCAGGAGCTTACCGGAGACTGCGGACATACTGCAGGAGACAATCAGAGACTGTGTACATACTGCAGGAGGCACTCAGAGGCTGCGGGCATACTGCAGGAGACAATCAGAGGCTGCGGACATACTGCAGGAGATTACCAGAGACTGTGTACATACTGCAGGAGACAATCAGAGACTGTGTACATACTGCAGGAGACAATCAGAGACTGGGTACATACTGCAGTAGACAATCAGAGACTGCGGACATACTGCAGGAGACAATCAGAGACTGTGTACATACTGCAGTAGACAATCAGAGACTGTGTACATACTGCAGGAGACAATCAGAGACTGTGTACATACTGCAGGAGACAATCAGAGACTGTGTAAATACTGCAGGAGACAATCAGAGACTGCGGACATACTGCAGGAGACAATCGGAGACTGTGTACATACTGCAGGAGACAATCAGAGACTGCGGACATACTGCAGGAGACAATGAGACAATCAGAGACTGCGGACATACTGCAGGAGACAATCAGAGACTGCGGACATACTGCAGGAGATTACCAGAGACTGCGGACATACTGCAGGAGATTACCAGAGACTGCGGACATACTGCAGGAGACAATCAGAGACTGTGTACATACTGCAGGTGACAATCAGGGACTGCGGAAATACTGCAGGAGACAATCAGAGGCTGCGGAAATACTGCAGGAGACACTCAGAGACTGCGGACATACTGCAGGAGATTACCAGAGACTGCGGACATACTGCAGGAGACAATCAAAGACTGTGGACATACTGCAGGAGACAATCAGAGACTGCGGACATACTGCAGGAGACAATCAGAGACTGTGTACATACTGAAGGAGACAATCAGAGACTGCGGAAATACTGCAGGAGACAATCAGAGACTGCGGAAATACTGCAGGAGACAATCAGAGACTGCGGAAATACTGCAGGAGACACTCAGAGACTGCGGACATACTGCAGGAGACAATCAGAGGCTGCGGACATACTGCAGGAGATTAACAGGGACTGCGGACATACTGCAGGAGACAATCAGAGACTGCTGACATACTGCAGGAGATTACCAGAGACTGTGGACATACTGCAGGAGATTACCAGAGACTGCGGACATACTGCAGGAGACAATCAGAGACTGTGGACATACTGCAGTAGACAATCAGAGAATGCAGACATACTGCAGGAGACAATCAGAGACTGCGGACATACTGCAGGTGACAATCAGAGACTGTGTACATACTGCAGGAGACAATTAGAGACTGCGGAAATACTGCAGGAGACACTCAGAGACTGCGGACATACTGCAGGAGACAATCAGAGGCTGCAGACATACTGCAGGAGATTACCAGAGACTGCGGACATACTGCAGGAGACAATCAGAGACTGCGGACATACTGCAGGAGATTACCAGAGACTGCGGACATACTGCAGGAGACACTCAGAGGCTGCGGACATACTGCAGGAGACAATCAGAGACTGTGGACATACTGCAGGAGATTACCAGAGACTGCGGACATACTGCAGGAGACAATCAGAGGCTGTATGCATACTGCAGGAGACAATCAGAGACTATGTACATATTGCAGGAGACAATCAGAGACTGCGGAAATACTGCAGGAGACACTCAGAGACTGCGGACATACTGCAGGAGATTAACAGAGACTGCAGACATACTGCAGGAGACAATCAGAGGCTGCAGACATACTGCAGGAGCTTACCGGAGACTGCGGACATACTGCAGGAGACAATCAGAGACTGTGTACATACTGCAGGAGGCACTCAGAGGCTGCGGGCATACTGCAGGAGACAATCAGAGGCTGCGGACATACTGCAGGAGATTACCAGAGACTGTGTACATACTGCAGGAGACAATCAGAGACTGTGTACATACTGCAGGAGACAATCAGAGACTGGGTACATACTGCAGGAGACAATCAGAGACTGCGGACATACTGCAGGAGACAATCAGAGACTGTGTACATACTGCAGTAGACAATCAGAGACTGTGTACATACTGCAGGAGACAATCAGAGACTGTGTACATACTGCAGGAGACAATCAGAGACTGTGTAAATACTGCAGGAGACAATCAGAGACTGCGGACATACTGCAGGAGACAATCGGAGACTGTGTACATACTGCAGGAGACAATCAGAGACTGCGGACATACTGCAGGAGACAATGAGACAATCAGAGACTGCGGACATACTGCAGGAGACAATCAGAGACTGCGGACATACTGCAGGAGATTACCAGAGACTGCGGACATACTGCAGGAGATTACCAGAGACTGCGGACATACTGCAGGAGACAATCAGAGACTGTGTACATACTGCAGGTGACAATCAGGGACTGCGGAAATACTGCAGGAGACAATCAGAGGCTGCGGAAATACTGCAGGAGACACTCAGAGACTGCGGACATACTGCAGGAGATTACCAGAGACTGCGGACATACTGCAGGAGTTTACCAGAGACTGCGGACATACTGCAGGAGACAATCAAAGACTGTGGACATACTGCAGGAGACAATCAGAGACTGCGGACATACTGCAGGAGACAATCAGAGACTGTGGACATACTGCAGGAGACAATCAGAGACTGTGTACATACTGCAGGAGACAATCAGAGACTGCGGACATACTGCAGGAGACAATCAGAGACTGCGGAAATACTACACGAGACACTCAGAGACTGCGGACATACTGCAGGAGATTAACAGGGACTGCGGACATACTGCAGGAGACAATCAGAGACTGCCGACATACTGCAGGAGATTACCAGAGACTGTGTACATACTGCAGGAGAATACCAGAGACTGCGGACATACTGCAGGAGACAATCAGAGACTGTGGACATACTGCAGGAGACAATCAGAGACTGCGGACATACTGCAGGAGATTACCAGAGACTGGGGACATACTGCAGGAGATTACCAGAGACTGCGGACATACTGCAGGAGACAATCAGTGACTGCGGAAATACTGCAGGAGACACTCAGAGACTGCGGACATACTGCAGGAGATTACCAGAGACTGCGGACATACTGCAGGAGATTACCAGAGACTGCGGACATACTGCAGGAGACAATCAGAGACTGTGGACATACTGCAGGAGACAATCAGAGACTGTGTACATACTGCAGGAGACAATCAGAGACTGCGGACATACTGCAGGAGACAATCAGAGACTGCGGAAATACTGCAGGAGACACTCAGAGACTGCGGACATACTGCAGGAGATTACCAGAGACTGCGGACATACTGCAGGAGACAATCAGAGACTGTGGACATACTGCAGGAGACAATCAGAGACTGTGTACATACTGCAGGAGACAATCAGAGACTGCGGACATACTGCAGGAGACAATCAGAGACTGCGGAAATACTGCAGGAGACACTCAGAGACTGCGGACATACTGCAGGAGATTAACAGGGACTGCGGACATACTGCAGGAGACAATCAGAGACTGCCGACATACTGCAGGAGATTACCAGAGACTGTGGACATACTGCAGGAGATTACCAGAGACTGCGGACATACTGCAGGAGACAATTTAGAGACTGTGGACATACTGCAGGAGACAATCAGAGACTGCGGACATACTGCAGGAGATTACCAGAGACTGCGGACATACTGCAGGAGACAATCAGAGACTGTGTACATACTGCAGGAGACAATCAGTGACTGCGGAAATACTGCAGGAGACACTCAGAGACTGCGGACATACTGCAGGAGATTACCAGAGACTGCGGACATACTGCAGGAGATTACCAGAGACTGCGGACATACTGCAGGAGACAATCAGAGACTGCGGACATACTGCAGGAGACAATCAGAGGCTGCAGACATACTGCAGGAGATTACCGGAGACTGCGGACATACTGCAGGAGACAATCAGAGACTGTGTACATACTGCAGGAGACAATCAGAGACTGCGGAAATACTGCATGAGACACTCAGAGACTGCAGACATACTGCAGGAGACAATCAGGGACTGCGGACATACTGCAGGAGACAATTAGAGACTGCGGACATACTGCAGGAGACACTCAGAGACTGCGGACATACTGCAGGAGACAATCAGAGACTGCAGACATACTGCATTAGACAATCAGAGACAGCGGACATTATACAGGGGATAGTCAGAGAACTTTCAGCAATGCACAGCTTTACAGTTAAATAACATAGCTCAGGCTTTAAACAGTCAGGCATTCTATGGTTGTAAGGACATACCTGGCCAGCCAAACTCATTACATACATTCAGGACTGTGGGCGGGGCTTCCACTCTCTGCTCTCACTAAAGCAGCTGGGAGCTCCACTGATGCTTTGTTGGGTGGGCCCTGGGCCCACATCACCCGTGAATGGTCGCCCCGATGACAGCTTTGCAGAGTGCACAGAGGACATGGGAGGATGTATTCCGCGCTAGCCAGCTGAGAGGGGCGGGGCTGGGAGCTCCACTGACGCTCTGACCCCGCCCACGTGCAGCCTGTATACTCAGAATAGAGCGCCTGTAGTGATAGCCAGTGATCGGAGTGGGAGTGTCATTGGAGCTCCCGGCCCTGCCCCCGGACCTCTGTATTCACCAGCCAGTATAGAGGGGGCAGGGCTGGAAGCTCCACTGACACTCCCATTCTGATCACTGGCTCTCACTACAGAAGCTCTTTTCCGAGTACACAGGCTGCACGTGGGCAGGGTCAGAGCATTAGTGGAGCTCCCGGCCCCACCCCCTCTCAGCTGGCTAGCGAGGAATACATCCTCCCATGTCCTCTGTGCGCTCTGCAAAGCTGTGATCGGGGCCCCATTTCACGGCTATCGCGGGCCCCCCAACAAAGATTGGGCCCAAGGCAAGTGCCCCGTTTGCCCTGCGCTAAAGATGGCCCTGCTTGGGGTCTGCGGGCAGGGGTGTTAATCTGAATCTGGAAGCCCCCCGATTCTGACCCCCCCATCATATGTAAATGAGTATGGGGTACATTGCACCCCTACCCATTCACATAAAAAAAGTGTCAAAAATAAAACGCAGTACACAGGTATTTTGTCAGAAACCATGAATCAGACCGAGACGGAAGTACAATTAAATCACACTTGTTTATTAATAAAAATAAAAAGGTAAATAGAGTAAGCGCAGTCAAAGCATAGCCAGAGTCCAGTAGCCAGATCGGGTAATCAGCCAGGCCAGAAGTCACGGATCCAAGTAGAGTAACAGCAAGCGGGATAAGGAGCCAGAAGGGATGTCAGCAAGCCAGTCTTTAAACAGGAACACAGGAGATGGTTTCTTGTGATTTGACCAAGGCGAAGGCAGGAAAGAAGTGAGCTGGATGTCTTTTAGTAGGCGGGACTAACAAACAGATCCACAACAGCTGGTTAACTGTGGAGAGAGAAGAGAGCTGGCAATTAGCCGACAGCTGAGCGGCCAGCTCAGAGAAGGAAGGGCTAAACCAGCCCTGACATTTTTAAAGTAATTTATTATGGCGGCTCGGGCATCTCTTCCGACTTCTTCTCGCCTCTGCCTCCTCCTGCTGATGTCTTCTGCCTCTGCCGGTTCTTCTCCCCTTTCCGGGTCTTCTCCACTCTCTCTGGTTCTTCTCCCTCTTCTACGATATCTTCTCGCTCTTTTTCTGGGTCTTCACCACTGTCTTCTCCCTCTGTTCTTCTTCCGATGTTAACTCGATGCTCTCTCCTGCTCTAATACTGGGTGGGCGGTGTGCCACTACTTATATTGGCATGGGGCGGGCCGCCCCTTATGATGTCACCGCCCCATCATGCCTCGGGCAGTGACATCATAAGCAGTGAGGCCTCCAGATGACATCACCTGGTGGCCCCGCCCATGCCAATATAAGTAGGGGCACACTGCACACCCAACTTTAGAGCAGGAAAAAGCATTGAGTCAACATCGGAAAAAGAACAAAGGGATAAGACAGCTGAGAAGACCGTGCAAAAGGGCGAGAAGATAGCAGAGAAGACCCAGCAGAGGCAGAAGACAGCGGACAGAGGGAGAAGAACCGGAGTGGCCTAGAAGACATCAGCGGAGAGCGGATAAGACCCGAAGAGGGGAGAAGATCGGCAGAGGCAGAAGAGGGGGAAAGAACCGGCAGAGGCAGAGGCATCAGTGGAGGAGGCAGAAGAGCCGAAGAGGGGGGAAGAGATCAGAAGAGAAGACAGAGCTGCCTTAATAAATTACTTTAAAAACATGCGTAATGTGTTTTATTTTTGATTTTTTTTAGGGGTAGGGGTACAATGTACCTCATACTCATTCACATAAGGTGGGAGGCAAGAATCTGGTGGCCCCCTTGTTAAAGGGGGCTTCCAGATTTTGATAAACCCCCCGCCAGCAGACCCCAACAACCAATGGCCAGGGTTGTCGGGAAGAGGCCCTTGTCCTCATCAACATGGGGACAAGGTGCTTTGGGGTGGGGGGCGCAGGGCCCCCTTCCCCAAAGCACCCACCCCCCCATGTTGAGGGCATGCAGCCTGGTACAGTTCAGGGGGAGCACTCACTCGTGCCCACACCCTTTCCTGACCTGCCGGGCTGTGTGCTAGGATAAGTGTCTGGTATGGATTCAGGGGGGACCCCCATACCATTTATTTGGCATGGGGGTTTCCCCTGCCCCCAAAGCACTCACCCCCCCAAGAGAGCATGCGGCCTGGTACGGTTCAGGAGGGGGGGGCGTGGAGTTCCCCCTAAAGATTCATAGCAGACATACTGCCTGGTATTGTCGCAGATCAAAGTCGGATACCTGTTCATTGAGGTCGGACGCATGTCGGACTTCAAGACGCAGGGCAAAGTCAGATCCAAAGTGGTACCACAGTCGTGTCGTACCAGTGTGAATCCGGCCTAACACCTGTATGAGGCTAGGCCCCTGCTTAGTTTTCCTGTCAGTTGATCAAGTTCCAATCAAGCATATTGTATCATTGAACACCTGTGCACAGGAACCTAAGCAATCAACCTAACACTCCCTGAGAAACTTTGCTCTAAATAATGGTTTTGATGTTTTTCAGTGTTGAAATGTAGTGGAATGGCAGGATAAAACAATCATAACAAAAGCGCTATGTGTATGATTGTTTTTTTTTTTTTTTTTTTTTTTTTTAGGTATTCTAAAGGGTACCCTCCTAATTCACCATATATAGGAAGCTCACCTACCTTTTGTCACCTATTACAAGAAAAAGTACCTTTTTGCTGTCTTCGATTAAATAAGGTATATTTTACATATATAACTGTGTTTGATAAATATTTAAAAAAAAATAGTCAAAAATTATAGTAATAAGTTACCATACTCTTAATTCCATTCTTTCTTACCAATTATGTTTTAGGGTTGTCAACATAACTATTATGAAGATGCAAAAGCCTATGGATTCAAGAATAAAGTCATCATTGTTGCAGCTGAAACTGCAGGAAATGGACTGTATAATTTCATTGTTCCACTCAGAGCGTATTACAGACCAAAAAAGGAGCTTAACCCCATCATACTGCTTCTGGATAATCCGTAAGTGTCATAACAAGGAAATTTCAATCTATTTGTAACGTTAAATACTTTTTATTTTATACAATAGAGGGCATTGTAATTGTCACCATGTCTTATGATTAAAGTTAAGCCTCAGTTTCATGCTGACAAAAAACAAATGTACAGTGGGGACGGAAAGTATTCTTAAATTTTTCACTCTTTGTTATATTGCAGCCATTTGTGAAAATCATTTAAGTTCATTTTTTCCTCATTAATGTACACACAGCACCCCATGACAGAAAAACACAGAATTGTTGACATTTTTGCAGATTTATTAAAAAAGAAAAACTGAAATATCACATGGTCCTAAGTATTCAGACCCTTTGCTGTGACACTCATATATTTAACTCAGGTGCTGTCCATTTCTTCTGATCATCCTTGAGATGGTTCTACACCTTCATTTGAGTCCAGCTGTGTTTAATTATACTGATTGGACTTGATTAGGAAAACCACACATCTGTCTATATAAGACCTTACAGCTCACAGTGAGAGCAAATGAGAATCATGAGGTCAAAAGGAACTGCCTGAAGAGCTCAGAGACAGAATTGTGGCAAGGCACATACCTGGCCAAGGTTACAAAAAATTTCTGCTGCACTTAAGGTTCCTAAGAGCACAGTGGCCTCCATAATCCTTTAATGGAAGACGTTTGGGATGACCAGAACCTTTCCTAGAGCTGGCCGTCTGGCCAAACTGAGCTATCAGGGAGAAGAGCCTTGGTGAGAGAGGTAAAGAAGAACCCAAAGATCACTGTGGCTGAGCTCCAGAGATGCAGTCAGGAGATGGGAGAAAGTTGTAGAAAGTCAACCGTCACTGCAGCCCTCCACCAGTCGGGGCTTTATGGCAGAGTGGCCCAACGGAAGCCTCTTCTCAGTGGAAGACACATGAGAGCCCGCATGGAGTTTGCTAAAAAACACCTGAAGGAATCCAAGATGGTGAGAAATAAGATCCCCTGGTCTGATGAGACCAAGATATGACTTTTTGGCCTTGATTCTAAGCGGTATGTGTGGAGAAAACCAGGCACTGCTCATCATCTGTCCAATACAGTCCCAACAGTGAAGCATGGTGGTGGCAGCATCATGCTGGGCGGGTGTTTTTCAGCTGCAGGGACAGGACGACTGGTTGCAATCGAGGGAAAGATGAATGCGGCCAAGTACAGGGATATCCTGGATGAAAACCTGACAGAACTGGAGAGGATCTGCAAGGAGGAATGGCAGAGGATCCCCAAATCCAGGTGTGAAAAACTTGTTGCATCTTTCCCAAAAAGACTCATGGCTGTATTAGATCAAAAGGGTGCTTCTACTAAATACTGAGCAAAGGGTCTGAATACTTAGGACCATGTGATATTTCAGTTTTTCTTTTTAATAAATCTGCAAAAATGTCAACAATCCTGTGTATTTCTGTCAATATGGGGTGCTGTGTGTACATTAACGAGGAAAAAAACTGAACTGAAAGGATTTTAGCAAATGGCTGCAATATAACAAAGAGTGAAACATTTAAGGGGGTCTTAATACTTTGCGTCCCCACTGTATATACTGTAAAATAAACGAATATCGTGCAGCATAAAAAAATATATACACGTGCATCACATAAATCTATCGATTGTGCATAAATAAAACACATATAAATTGTCAATCGTAGATATGATGTGTGAAATACAAATCAATAATGAAAATACACAAACACAAATAAAAACACAAAGTGCTATAACTGTTGCACAAAGTCCTCCAAATTTTTCATCACATGTCAAAAAGCAATCCTTTTTCAGTGTCATATACTTCTCCACTCGCTTCAGTCTGAAAATATTTCAAATAAATTCACCCTTGTGTGATTCCACCCTTAAAGTGGTATTAACCTTTTCGCTGCCAGGTCCTATACTCTACTTTTAAACTTAGCTGGCCAGACCATTTTTACAATTTTTTCATAGATTTTTTATTTTTCCCTTACAGCTTTCAGAGTTTGTAAAATACCCCTCAAACCATATATTTTCTGAAAGCACATGGCCAGTAGAATACAAAATAGGTGCTACTGATTTGTAGGACACAAACATATTTGCGCAAATGTTTATCTAAACAATATTTGTGCGAAAAATACACTAAAATCATTTTTAGCAGATAAATACATAGCACAGTTTACAAAATTCCACTAAATATAAAGACTAACCTGTATTAAGTTATTAAAATAAACAATATTTGTACAAATTGTGCCTTTTTGCGAAATGGTGAAAATTAAACATACGCAAAAATGTAAATATACAAATTTCTCTAAAAAGAGGTTTTCATTTTTCACTTACAGCTTTAAGAGTTTATTAAAGACCCCTGAAACCTTATATTTTCTGAAAGCACATGACCTGTAGAGTAAAAAGAAGGCACTTCTGATTTTAACAACCTGCGATAGTTGCGCAAATGTTTATCAAAACTATATGTTCGCTAAAAATTCTCTAAAATCATTATCATTATTAGCAGATATAAGCACAGCAAATTTTACAAAATTCCTGCTAAAGTCCTACTAAACATAAAATCTTAACCTGTATTGAGTTAATAAATAACAAATATTTGTAATTTTGAAATTACGCCTTTTTGCAAAATGGTGAAAATTGAACATAAGTGAAAATGTAAATAACCACATTTCTCTAAAAATCAGAAGGTTTACAATTTTCCTTAACAGCTTTCATAGTTTGTAAAAGACCCCCCAAACCATATATTTTCTGAAAGTATAGGACCAGTAAAATAAAAGGAAGGCACTACTGTTTTTTAAGGCTCCACGATATTTGCACGAATGTTTACCATAGCAATATTTTCGCTAAAAATTGTCAGAAACCATGAATCAGACCGAGACAGAGGTACAGTTAATCACACTTGTTTAATAATAATAAAAAGGTAAACAGAGTAAGCGTAGTCAATACATAGCCAGAGTTCAGTAACCAGATCGGGTAGTCAGCCAATGTAAGAGCGCCAGAGATCAACGTAGTAGTACAGCAAGCAGGATCAGGAGCCAGTAGGGACGTCAGCCGAGCAAGTCTTCAACAGGAACGCAGGAGAAAGTCTCTGAGATGTGACCAAAGGCGAAGGCAGAGATGAAGTGAGCTGGATGGCTTTAAGTAGCCAGGAACTGTGAGCAGATCATCAACAGCTGAGTCACTGTGGAGAGAAAGGAGCTGGCAATTAGCCGACAGCTGAGCGGCCAGCTCAGAGAAGGAAGGGCTGAGCCCAGCCCTGACAGTACCCCTTCCTCAACGACCCCTCCTCTTCAGAGGACCACCAGGCTTGAGTGGAAAACATCTATGAAAATCACGGAGGAGGACAGGGGCATGTATGTCCGAGGATGAGACCCAAGAGCGTTCCTCCCGACCGTACCCCTTCCAATGCACCAGGTACTGTATGTGCCCACGGAACCTATGGGAGTCAACAATAGATTGTACTTCATACTCCTCATGGTTCTCAACCTGTATAGGGGTGAGGAAATGGCACCGAGGTGGTAAAGCGGTTGCAGACCAAAGGTTTCATATAGTTACATAGTTACATAGTTACATAGTAGGTGAGGTTGAAAAAAGACACAAGTCCATCAAGTCCAACCTATGTGTGTGATTATGTGTCAGTATTACATTACATATCCCTGTATATTGCGGTCATTCAGGTGATTATCTAATAGTTTCTTGAAGTTATTAATGCTCCCCGCTGAGACCACCGCCTGTGGATGGGAATTCCACATCCTTGCCGCTCTTACAGTAAAGAACCCTCTACGTAGTTTAAGGTTAAACCTCTTTTCTTCTAATTGTAATGAGTGGCCACGAGTCTTATTAAACTCTCTTCTGCGAAAAAGTTTTATCCCTATTGTGGGGTTACCAGTACAGTATTTGTAAATTGAAATCGTATCCCCTCTCAAGCGTCTCTTCTCCAGAGAGAATAAGTTCAGTGCTCGCAACCTTTCCTCATAACTAAGATCCTCCAGACCCTTTATTAGCTTTGTTGCCCTTCTTTGTACTCGCTCCATTTCCAGTACGTCCCTCCTGAGGACTGGTGCCCAGAACTGGTATTCAATAAGGAGACATGAAACACATTAGAGATGCACATACTAGGAGGAAGGTCCAACGTGTAAGCCACTGGGTTAATCCTGCGAAGGATACGGAAAGGCCCAATAAACAGAAGTGCAAACTTCAAAGAAGTAACACGAAGTCGGAGGTTGCGAGACGACAGCCAGACTCTGTCCCCAACCTAGTAGGAAGACGGAGGCAGGCGTCTGCGGTCAGCATGGAGTCTGTACCTATCATTAGCATGTCACAAAGCCTCCTGGACTTGTGCCCAAGTAGAATGAAGGCCATGGAGATACTCCTCTAATGCAGGAATACTCTGCGGAACAAACCAGGCAGGCAACACGGAAGGTTGGAAACCATAGTTCGCCATAAATGGGGACAAACGGGAAGCAGAATTCAAGGCACTATTGTGAACAAACTCTGTCCACGGTAAAAGGTTTGACCAGTTGTTATGATGGTCAGAAATATAGCAACGTAGGAATTGCTCCAAGGATTGATTGGCTCATTCTGAGGCCCCATTAGACTGCGGGTGATACGCAGAGGAGAAAGCAAGCTAAATACCCAACTGTGCACAAAAGGCTCACCAGAACCGAGACACAAACTGACTACCCCTGTCTGAGACAATCACCATGGGTAGCCCATGTAAGTGGAAGATCTCCTGAGCAAAAATAGAAGCCAGTTCCTTAGACATAGGCAACTTCTTGAGTGGAATACAATGCAACATTTTCAAGAATCGGTCAACCACCATAAGGATAACTGTGTTGCCCTGGGAGTTGGGTAACTCCACAATGAAATCCATAGACAGGTGGGTCCAGGGCTTCTCTCCATTGGGTATGGGTTGTAGGAGGCTAACTGGAAGGTGTCGTGGAGTCTTACTCTGAGCACACACGGAACAGGCAGCTACAAAGGCAGTTACATCAGCACGTAGACTGGGCCACCAGAATTATTGTGAAATGGCCCAAAAGAGTTGATTCTTCCCAGGGTGGCCAGCAGCCTTGTGAGAATGATAAGTCTGGAGCACAGCAATACAGAGACTCTCGGGAACAAAGCAGCGGTCACAAGGTTTCTCAGGAGGAGCATCAACCTGAGCAGCAAGAATTTTGTCACCCAAAGGAGAAGTAAAACGCGAACCGTAGCCAGAATACGATCAGGAGGAATCACAGGAGCCGGAACCGACTCCATCTTGGAAGTGAAAGAAAATTGTCATGACAAGGTGTCAGCCCTTACATTCCTAGTACCGGGTAAGAATGAGACAATGTAATTAAAACTGGACAAGAAAAGAGCCCATCGCGCCCTTCTGGGAGAGAGGCGCTTAGCCTCAGACAAGAATGTTAGATTTTTATGGTCAGTAAGAATGAGGTCCGGCACAGTGGTACCTTCAAGGAGATGTCTCCATTCTTTCAGGGCTAAAATGATCGCCAACAGCTCTCTGTCACCAATCCCGTGATTGTACTCTGCCGGTGACAATTTCTTGGAAATGTAGCCACACAGATGCATAGCGCACTCAGAGTTAGGATGTTGAGACAGAAGGGCATGAACTCCAGTCTCAGAAGCATCAACTTCTAGAATAAAAGGCAACATAGGATCAGGGTGTGCCAACACAGGAGCAGAAAGAAAGGCAGCCTTGAGACTCTCAAAGGCCTTAATGGACTCCGGAGACCAACTCTGTGGGTTACCATCTTTCCTGGTCATATTAGTCAGGGGCTTGACCAGAGATGAGAAGTTACGAATAAACTTCCGATAATAGTTGGCAAAGCCTACACTGCAGAGGACGTAAACCCATGGGTCGAGGCCACTGTAGGACCGCTTAAAGTTTCTCTAGGTCCATCGAAAAACCAGCAGTGGAAATGACATAGCCCAGGAATTGAACCTGTTCACGATGGAAAGGGGGGCGGGGTCACCCGGGTACGTAAACGGGTGACCCCGCCCCCCTCTGACAACACGGGAAAGCCACAGGAAAGTCTGCGTGCGTCAGAGGGGTGTGAGGTCACCGGGTGGTCCCGCCCTCCATTATATAGGAAATGTCAGAAGAACCAAAGCGTCACACGGTGGAAGACTCCCACTGAGGCGGATCGTGTGGATGGAGCGGAGAAGAAGCCCGGAGGAAGATGCGGGACGAGAAGAGCAGAGGAAGAA
The DNA here is from genome assembly GCA_037952925.1 of Lithobates clamitans. NCBI lineage: Eukaryota > Metazoa > Chordata > Amphibia > Anura > Ranidae > Lithobates > Lithobates clamitans. The sequence goes on from JBBGZY010001165.1 coordinate 1,500,953, forward strand.
GAAAATGGAGAAGAAGAAGATGAAGAAGAAGATAGAGGAAGAAGAAGAACACCGAAGGAAGACCAGATGAAAGAAGAAGAAATTAATAAAGGACTTGTCAAAAACCGTCTCTTGTGTTTTTTAACATTTTTGACACTTTTTTGTGAAATGGTAGGGGTACATTTGTACCCCATTACCAATTCACACAGAGGGGGGGCGGGATCTGGGGTCCTCTTGTTAAAGGGGGCTTCCAGATTCCAATAAGCCCCCCGCCCGCAGACCCCTACAACCGCTGGCCAAGGGTTGTGGGGATGAGGCCCTTCTCCCCATCAACATGGGGACAAGGTGATTTAGGGGGCTACCTCAAAGCACCTTCCCAATGTTGAGGGCATGTGGCCTGGTACGGTTCAGGAGGGGGGGCGCTCTCTCATCCCCCCTCTTTTCCTGCAGCCTGCCAGGTTGTGTGCTCGGATAAGGGTCTGGTATGGATTTTTGGGGGACCCCATGCCATTTTTTTTTTAATTTTGGCGCGGGGTTCCCCTTAAAATCCATACCAGGCCTGAAGGGTATGGTATGGAATTTAGGGGGACCCCACACATTTTCTTTTTAATTTTGGTTCAGGGTTCCCCTGTGGGGAAATCCCATGCCGTTTTTATCAATTAACTTTTATGTGTATTGTCGGACCGACAATTCATTAATAGCTGCGAGTAGTTTTAAATGACTTCTTTCCTTTGAAACGTAATTTTGCTGTCAGACTGTTCTAAACACGGGAAACATGCGCCCCTTTACATGCATACCATAGACACCCCCCCAGGTACAAAATTTAAAGGAATATTACGCTTTTATTGTTTCACTTTAAGCATTATTAAAATCACTGCTCCTGAAAAAACTGCAGTTTTTAAAACTTTTTTTTGCATTGATACATGTCCCCTGGGGCAGGACCCAGGTCCCCAAACACTTTTTATGACAATACCATGCATATAAGCCTTTAAAATTAGCACTTTTGATTTCTCCCATAGACTTTTGGGAGAGGGTACTTAGGGAACTCAGTCAAGTGATTGCCAGACCGTTGTTTCTAATTTTTACAGACAGTCTACTGACTGGAATGGTACCAGCTGATTGGAAAAAAGCCAATGTAGCACCAATATTTAAAAAGGGCCCAAAATACATCCCTGGGAATTACAGACCAGTTAGCTTAACATCAATAGTATATAAACTCTTGGAGGGTATGATAAGGGGCTATATACAAGATTTTAGTAATGAGAACAGTATCATTAGCAGTAATCAGCATGGATTCATGAAGAATTGTTCTTGCCAAACCAATCTACTATCCTTCTATGAGGAGGTGAGTTGCCATCTAGATAAAGGAAGGCCCGTAGACGTGGTGTATCTGGATTTTGCAAAAGCATTTGACACAGTTCCCCATAAACGTTTACTGTACAAAATAAGGTCCATTGGCATGGACCATAGGGTGAGTACATAGATTGAAAACTGGCTACAAGGGCGAGTTCAGAGGGTGGTGATAAATGGGGAGTACTCTGAATGGTCAGGGGTGGGTAATGGGGTTCCCCAGGGTTCTGTGCTGGGACCAATCCTATTTAATTTGTTCATAAACGACCTGGAGGATGGGATAAACAGTTCAATCTCTGTATTTGCATACGATACTAAGCTAAGCAGGGCAATAACTTCTCCACAGGATGTGGAAACCTTGAAAAAAGATCTGAACAAATTAATGGGGTGGGCAACTACATGGCAGATGAGGTTCAATGTAGAAAAATGTAAAATAATGCATTTGGGTGGCAAAAATATGAATGCATTCTATACACTGGGGGGAGAACCTCTGGGGGAATCTAGGATGGGAAAGGACCTAGGGGTCCTAGTAGATGATAGGCTCAGCAATGGCATGCAATGCCAAGCTGCTGCTAACAAAGCAAACAGAATATTGGCATGCATCAAAAAGGGGATCAACTCCAGAGATAAAACCATAATTCTCCCACTCTACAAGACTCTGGTCCGGCCGCACCTAGAGTATGCTGTCCAGTTCTGGGCAGCAGTCCTCGGGAAGGATGTACTGGTAATGGAGCAAATACAAAGAAGGGCAACAAAGCAAATAAACTGTCTGGAGGATCTTAGTTATGAGGAAACGTTGCGAGCACTGAACTTATTCTCTCGGGAGAAGAGACGCTTGAGAGGGGATATGATTTCAATATACAAATACCGTACTGGTGACCCTACAATAGAAATAAAACTTTTTCGCAGAAGAGAGTTTAACAAGACTCGTGGCCACTCATTAAAATTAGAAGAAAAGAGGTTTAACCTTAAACTACATAGAGGGTTCTTTACTGTAAGAGCGGCAAGGATGTGGAATTCCCTTCCTCAGGCGGTGGTCTCAGTGGGGAGCATCGATAGTTTCAAGAAACTATTAGATAAGCACCTAAATGAACGTAACATACAGGGATATACAATGTAATACTGACACATAATCACACATAGGTTGGACTTGATGGACTTGTGTCTTTTTTCAACCTCGCCTACTATGCAACTACTGTATGTAACTATGTAACTTTTAAAGGGTGTTACACGGCTTTCTAATTTGCCGCAAACACCCCAAATTGTTCACTGTTTGGCGAACTGGCGAACAGCCAATGTTTGAGTCGAACTCATGTACCCGAACATAAAGCCCATCCCTAGTCTGCAACATACTCCTCCATGGCCTTATCCTCCAAGACCGACAAAGGGTAAACCCGGCCACCAATCATACGACCAGTGTGGAGGCAAAATACCGGCTTAACCTTTGTCAAAGACATTGCTTAAATCGTGGGACTCCTCCGGCAGGGAGGAGAGTGAAGAGGTGCATAGGACCTTGGTTACCTTCTGGAAGCATCTCTCACTGCACTGTGGCGACCAGGACAAAACCTCAGCACGGAGCCAATCAAAAGAAGGGTTGTTCCTCTGTAACCATGGATAACCAATAACCAGTGGAAACTTAGGTGAGGAAATAACTTGGAATGGGATTAACTCATGGTGAAGGTCCCCTACGGCCATGGACAACGGAACAGTCTCATGAGTCACATGGGCAGGCTGTAGAGGTCTCTCATTAATCGCCTCAATGGCAAGTGGAGTGTCACACAGCTGCAGCAGAATCAATTGCATAGATACAAAGGCAGCATCAATGAACAATGTTTCTGGGAAACTCAGGACCATGGGTTTTTGTGTCTCCCATAGAGGGTTTGCCCAGGCCAATGCTCTCTCAGAAAGCAAAGATATCACAAAACCTATGCCTAGGGCAGCATCTCAAAGTATATCTTAACCTGGTTGAGAAACCCTCTGCATTGAACTGGATCAATCCCAAATCGCTGGGGAAGTGGAGCAAAACCAGACATGCCTCTTATAGAGTTAATACTCGAGGCGGGTGCCTGCACAGTGACTGGAACAGCAGCAGGGATGGCCTGCAACACAGGTTATACCGGAGCAGCCATAGTGGAAGATTCCAGGTGAGACGTGTGACTCAGGAGCATTTGTAATGCCAAGGCAAACTGATCCATACAGTGATCCTGGTCATCCAATCTGGAAAAAATATTACCAACAAGTGGACTGACTGCATCTTCTGAATTCATGGCCTTCGCCTACCGTCAGAAACCATGAATCAGCTTTCAGAGTTTGTAAAAGACCCCCCAAACCATATATTTTCTGAAAGTATAAGACCAGTAAAATAAAAGGAAGGCACTACTGATTTTTAAGGCTCCACAATATTTGTGCAAATGTTTACCATAGCAATATTTTCGCAAAAAATTGTCAGAAACCATGAATCAGACCTAGACATTAGTACAGTTAATCACACTTGTTTAATAATAATAAAAAGGTAAACAGAGTAAGCGTAGTCAATACATAGCCAGAGTTCAGTAACCAGATCGGGTAGTCAGTAGACATGTGCATTCGTTTTCGTCCGAATGCATTTTCGTCTGAATTTCAGGTATTTTCGTTATCGTTTTAACAAATGATAACGAAAGTACAGAATCCGAAAAATGAAAGATCAGACATAAACAAATGCTTTATTTTCGTTTTCGTTGCTAGAACAATTCGATATAGATAGGAGATTGTGACATGATGATGACAATAACAATCTGTGTCCATCAAACCTGTGGTCGAATGTGCCTAACCTTAACTCTATTAGTCCAAGATTATTCTACATAGAGAGAGAAAAGATTCAACGTAGGGGAGAAAGATTTGACGTAGGGGAGAAAAGATGATTAAAAATAATGATGATGATGAATGTTTTTGGCTGATTGTAACCAAAGAGGAGTAGCAATAAAATAGCTAGAACTAAGTACACATGTAGTTTGGCTTATGGTGTCTGTTGAAAGTTCTAAGAAGATTCGATGGAGCAGGTAAACTATACGGAGTCGTACAGTTTAGCTGCTCCATCGAATCTTCTTTGAACATTCGACAGACACCATAAGCCTTCAATGACAGATTCGACCTTAATTTGGGTTTTCGGACGAATGCAATTTTTAACAAAAAACAAAATAAATAAAAACTAATTTCGGGAGTAACTAAATAAATTTATTTTTCGGACGAAAATGAAATTCCGAAACAAAATATTTCAGTGTGCACATGTCTAGTTGTCAGCCAATGCCAATGTCAGAGAGCTAGAGATCAACGTAGTAGTACAGCAAGCAGGTTTAGGAGCCTTCTAAATATAAAATCTAAACCTGTATTGAGTTAATAAAGAACAAATATTTGTAAATTATAAAGTGCGCATTTTTGAGAAATAGTGAAAATCGGACGTATGCAAAACATTTTCTAAAAATCTGGAGGTTTTCCTTTTTTACTTAAAATTTTTTAGAGTTTGTAAAACCCACCAAACCATATATTTTCTGAAAGAACATGGCCAGTAGAAAAAAAAAAGAAGGTGCTACTGATTTTTAAGGCACCATGATATTTGCGCAAATGTTTATTAAAACAATATTTTCGATAAAAATACCCTAAAATCATTATTAGTGGATTCATACATGGCACAATTCCTGCTAAATTCCTACTAAATATAAAAGTTAAAACTGTATTGAGTTAATAAATAATAAATATTTGTACATTTTAAGTTGCACCTTTTTGTGAAAAAAAAAAAATGTACTTACCATTTTTCACTTACAGCTTTCAGAATTTCGAAAGACTCCCCAAACCATACATTTTCTAAAAGCACATGACCTGTAGAATAAAAAAAGTGCTGCTGATTTTGGGCCCCGCAATAATTGTGCAAATGTTCATCAAATCGCTATTTTCACTAAAAATACACTAAAATCATTATTAGTGCACATAAACACAATATAAACTCCTGCTAAATTGCTAATAAAGCATTGTTCACATATGGCATACTAAAGTGTACGCCCATGGAGGGTCATGTTTACCTGCACGGGTGTTCTCTGCATCCCCGTACAGGCAGTCCCATTTATATCAATTGGGATGAAACGGCTGCACAGGCATAGCTGTTGTTCCCAATTTGACAGGACCCCGAACGCAGACAGTGTGAGCTCAGGGACATGAACTAGGACCTACATGGATGTCAAATTGGGAGCAACAGCTCTGTTTGCACAGTTGCTACATCCCAAATGACATGAATAGGACTGCCTGCACAGGGATGCACGGAACACCTGTGCATCCCTGTACAGGTAAACATGGCCTTGCAGGGATGTATGCTGTGTATGTTCTGTGTGAACAAGGCCTTAGGCCCCTATCACACGAGCAGACCGATTGGGTCCGCCTGTCTGTTTTCCAGGCGGGCCTGATTGGACCACCCGTTGTTCTCTATAGAGAGTCTAATATTAATGGACATATATCCATTTGCATCAACGGAGCAGACACAGACCTGTTATCCGCCTGCTCAGCAGGGATCAGTGGACTGATCCCCCCGCTGAGCAGGCGGATCTGCTTGACAGAGTCCTCTCCATGTGAAAGGTACCTTACTTTTTATTTTCTTTTTTTTGGGGGGGTCTTTGATGAGATATCAAAGGCCTAAACAGACCTCAATATCTCTCTTTTGAGACAGAGAAAGGGACTGAAGATAGTCCCTTTTTCTGCAACACATTACATTAATGAATAAGCAGTCTGTATAGAGACTCCTTATCCATTCATAAACTGACACATAGTTTATTATGCTCAGTTATCAGTGGATCAGTAGTGATCGCTGCCCGTGTCCACTGTAGTACAGGGAGGGAGCTGGTAAACACATGTTTACCAAGCCCCCCAAGCCCCAACCTCACCTGCACCACTCCCCCCCACTGCATGCTCTCCAGCCTGACAGCTTGCCAGAGCTTAGTGTGGGCAGCAGCTGCAGGCGGCGAGAGGGGAAAGATTGTTTAGAGCAGAGCAGAGGGTCAGAGCAGAGGATCTGAGAGCTGAGGGCCATTGCAGGGGGGGGGTCAGAGTTGTGGGGGGACATAGTGTGATCCCCTCTAAGCCCCTGCAGCACCTGAAGCTAGTGGGAGAGGCAGAGGAAGGAAGCCGGCTTCTGAGGATAGCTGCAGGGGATTGGGGGTTTGCGGGGGGTGGGATCAGGTGTGAAGGAGGAAATCAGCACTGAGGGGGAAAGAGGGGGATAAAGAAGATACAAAAGAAAAGTGGGGGAGCCATTTTAGAGGAAGGGGAGCAGCGGGAGGTGGAGAGGCTGGAGATAGGGAAGCGGCGGCATGGGTAAGGGGGGGTGGTCACATTTGAGCTTAATAACTGTAATCAGCGGTTTGTAATCTGCTGATCAGAATTATAGGATTGTTTGTTGTATACCCGCACATCAAAAAAAAAACTTGCAAGGCAAAGACATAATGAACTAGTATGCACCGCATACTAGCTCATTATGAAATACTTACCTTAGATCGAAGCCCCCATATTGCAGCCTGGTCCACGCCGAGGTAGCTGACATCTTGCCCTCTGCGTTTCTGCTGGGTTTGGCATTCGCCGAACATGAGTCTTCTTCCCGCCAAGGTCTGGTAGTGTCTGCTGGACCTTCAGCTGGGCATTCAGAGCGCATGCGCCACTGACGTCAGCGGCTGCATGCACAGGGAATATCTCCTAAACCGTACAGGTTTAGGCAGGGCTTTTTTTCAGGGGGAACTTGGTGGAACTCAGTTCCACCACCTCTGGCTCAGACCCTTTGGTGCCTGCTCACCACAATCAATTGTAAACACAGAAGTCTGGTTTCTGTGTTTACAAGTGACAGCTCTGCACCCTGTATGTAATGCAATCTTGGTATTTAATGCCCCTTTAAGGCCCTCCTACTCTTTTCATGAAATTTGACTGAACACACCCAATATTTGATTTGATTTGGAGGGTGTGTGTAGGGGGAGGAGTTTTGTGGGGCCGTGGCTAAGTTCCACCACCTATTGTTTGAGGAAAAAAAGCCCTGGGTTTAGGAGATATTAATTTTACCTACAGGTAACCCTTATTATAGGCTTATAGGCTTACCTGTAGGTAAAAATGACAAATTAGGGTATACAACCACTTTAAGCAGAGTCTACTGAACAATTATGCTATAAGTTTATAGTCACTGAAGTGAGGAAGGATGTCCAGCTGGAAGAAATGCTCTAGGCCCATACACCATACGCACCTGGCAGTGAAAGGGTTAAACCCCAAACCAAAAATGTAATATATTGCAGCTTACCAATTATTATATGTGGTGGCTACATCGGTTTTCGGTTTTGGCATTTTTCCTTCTGTTTTCACCTGGTTAAACTCCTGTATTCGTGAGCTACAACAGGAGGCACAGCAGACAGCAGCATTGTTAGTCCAGAGGGGGGAGAGTAGTGATAAATGTATTAGTAGATTTAGATTCACTAATAAATTTATGCCAAACTCCAGCTCACACTTTATAATCAGTTAGAGCAAACAGTTTTTTTTTTTTTACAGTTTTTTAATAGTTTTATTACAAAAACAATATACAGATTGAGACAACACTGTATACAATGCAAAATCAGTCCATGTGATGATTAGCGGTGATGACAACCAGTAGAGAGAGTCCCACTGTCCGTTTAATTGTTCTTTCTACATGTTTCGAGGTTGCACACTTCCTCAGGAGAATGTGAAGGTCAAGGGTAAATATTGCCTAAATACAAGTATAGGAAATTGTAAGAATTTGTTTGCTATTGACTTAGCATTGATAGACAAAAAACTTCAAGTATGTACTCACTAAAAACAATCTCAAACCTCAAACACAAGAATGGAGCCTGAGGCTGGAAAGAAATTAGCCCGATTTCCCTATCAACACAGGCAGTGTTGATGCAGGAGTCCCTCCTGCTGAGCCATTGTCTACTCCCAGCTGGAGGGACGGGGGGGGGGGCGGTGGGGGGCAGCTGTCCCTGCAGGGAGAAGACAGTGATTATAGCTGCTAGCGAGAATCACACTTAAAATCCGGCATGCTAGTTTTACCAAAAGTGATTGATCGATCAACTTGGTACATTCAGCCTGCCCATATACGGTTTGAATCTTGGCCGGTTCGGCAGGAACAAAAAAATGGGGGTGGTGGCTGCTGGCCTGCAGCAGCATGTTTGAGTACATCCAAGGTATCACAAACATATGATGTTAAACTCACTACATGCGGCATAGGACAAAATCTATATAGCGACTAGCATTTTTACTTTATAAGCCTATACCTGATACAGTTGGCCCGATGGCAATGTAAAATTTTTGTGTACCTTGGGGAGTGTGTAGAATGTGGGAACAAATGGAAATCGTACGTTTAAAAAAACATATGTATGCTGATGAAGTAGAGCATCCATAACTCCATGATCCAGCAAGGAGGGCTTTAAATTATAATGTAAAATTCCTGAACCCTTAAAGGGGGGGATCAATTAGTACAACTATCTGTTTGCCAGTACATCCTGTGCTGGAGTTAGATTCTGATTCATTGACCGAATGTCCATTTTCTTCTCATATTATCTTTAACAGTTTTGTAACAAATGGCCAAATATTGGGATAATTTAACCACTTAAGGACCGGAAGGATTTGCCCCCTTAATAACCAGGCCATTTTTTGTGATACAGGACTGCGTCGCTTTAACTGACAATTGCGCAGTTGTGCGATGCTTTACCCAAACAAAATTTATGTCCTTTTTTTCTCACAAATAGAGCTTTCTTTTGGTGGTATTTGATCACCTATGCGTTTTTTTTTTTTGCTATAAACAACCGACAATTTTGAAAAAAAAAAACAATATTTTTTACCTTTTGCTATAATAAATATCCCCCAAAAAATGTAAAAGAACTAATTTCTTCATCAGTTTAGGCCGATACATATTTATATCTACATATTTTTGGTAAAAAAATTGAAATAAGCGTATATTGATTGGTTTGCGCAAAAGTTATAGCGTCTACAAAATAGGGGATAGATTTATGACATTTTTATAATTTTTTTTACTAGTAATGGCAGTGATCAGTGATTTTGACACTTTTTTGGGACCATCGACATTTATACAGCGATTAGAGCTAAAAATAGCCACTGATTACTGTATAAATGTAACTGGCAGGGAAGGGGTTAACACTATGGGTTGATCAAGGGGTTAAGTGTTCCCTAGGAAGGTGTTTCTAACTGTGGGGGGAGTGTAGTGACTAGAGGAGGAGACAAATCGCTGTTCCTAAACACTAGGAACAGGCAATCTGTCTGTTTACATTGACAGATCCCCAAAAATAGAAGTAAACAGGGTCACTTATGCAGCGCTCAAGATAAAAAATAAAACATATAGGATTAAGCAGCTGCTATAATCACATATACAATTCAAAAGAAGGCAAAAAAGTTCCAAGAAAATAGGTCCTTTCCAGCTTAAGCAGTGCTCAAAGAAAAAATATATCAATTAAAAATAAATAAAAATCAATCAGAAATGCATGTAAGAAAATAGTACTTTAAAATTACAAAAAATGTGACAGTCCAGGTGCTGGGTATTTTCTCATATTAATAAGGCAGTTCGTATCAACTGAAGAGATGTTCCACCGTCACCACACCTTGTGATTCCACTGCCTATAGGAACTGCACTCACCAGACTCCTAATAATCAATCGCCTTAGTGAATGAATCCAGCTTTAATCTCAGCAACTAAAGGACATCAGCGTGGGAATTCTGTAATGATCAACACAACAAATGAATGGCGTCCTGATCCTGAACAATTCCAGACTGCAAACTCCCAAAATCCTCTTAAGTTACTGCACTCACACAAAAAATATATTTAAAACAGTATTCAGGTAAATGATGCACTACTGGTGATAAAAGTTGCGATAATCTCACCACCCCAAAGAAGAGCGAATCGTTCATGGTGGTTCCCGGGAGAGACTCAGAGCCGTTCCCCAATGCAGCAAACCGTGTGGTCTCCCCTAGATGCATTTTCAACATTCTATCTTTGTCAATAGGCGGGTCCCACCATAGAACAATAAATCTCAAATTCAGCATATCTCATCTGTGATATAAATCAAAGCCACATCTTTGTAGCATCAGGGAATGGCAGCAAACATATGCCGGCAAACAAACAACTCCCTTCTTGTACCTAAACACCCGGTTGTAAGCACCCATTCCTGAGCTCATCCGAAAGACTGCACACACAGACATCAGAGGGAATCATCATATCGGTGTGTGCTTAACATAAACATTGATTTAAAACACATCAGTCACCTTAGTTTTAAAATATTATTATATTAACAAACAATTTACTCTGCTCAATGTCTGTTGTTATATAACAATTCCCCCGATAGGCTGTCTCAATACAAAATATTGACACATTAACCACCTCAATACAGGGCACTTACACCCCCTTCCTGCCCAGACCAATTTTCAGCTTTTGGTGCTCTCACATTTTGAATTACAATTACTCAGTCATGCAACACTGTACCCATATGAAATTTGCGTCCGTTTTTTCACACAAATAGAGCTTTCTTTTGGTGGTATTTAATCACTAGTGGTTTTTTTATTTTTTGTGCTATAAATAAAAAAGACTGTAAATTTTGTGAAAAAAATGCCTTTTTCTTTTGTTTCTGTCATAAAATTTTGCAAATTAGTAATTTTTCTTCATAAATTTTGGCCAAAATGTATACTGCTACATAGCTTTGCTAAAAATAACCCAAATTAGTGTATATTGTTTGGTCTTTGTGAAAGTTATAGAGTCTACAAACTATGGTGCCAATCACTGAAAATTGATCACATCTGATCAGGCCTTCAGTACATCAGGTGTATCTCATTTCTTGAGACACTAACAAGTCAGAAAAGTACAAATACCCCCCAAATGACCCCTTTTTAGAAAGTAGACATTTCAAGGTATTAGGTAAGTAGCATGGTGAGTTTTTTTAAGTTGTATTTTTTCCCGCAATTCTTTGCAAAATTAAGATTTTTTTTTTACAAAATTGTCATATTATCAGGTTATTTCTCACACACAGCATATGCATACAACAAATTACACCCCAAAATACATTCTGCTACTCTTCCCGAGTATGGCGTTACCACATGTGTGAGACTTTTACACAGTCTGGCCACATACAAAGGCCCAACATTGAAGTAGCACCTTCAGGGGTTCTACGAGCATAAATGACACATCTCATTTCTCAACCACCTATTACACTTTTGAAGGACCTGGAGCACCAGGAATTGCCCACAAAATGACCTAATTTTGGAAAGAAAACACCCCAACGTATAATCTATGAGGCATAATGAGTTCATTTTTTTCCAGAAGTTTTTGGAAAATGTGTAAAAAAAATTGAAACTTATTTTTTTTACACAAAGTTGTCAATTTATAAGGTATTTCTAACACATAGCATTTATATAGTAAAAATGACACCCCAAAATACATTCTGCTACTCTTCCCGAGTATGGCGATACCCAATGCGTGAGACTTTTCACAACCTGGCTACATACAGAGGCCCAACACTGAAGTAGTACTTTCAGGCTTTCTAGGAGCATAAATTACACATCTTATTTCATTCCTATCTATCACATTTTTGAAGGTCCTTGAGCACCAGGACAGTGGAATTACCCACAAAATGACCCCATTTTGGAAACCAAACACCCCAAAGTATATTCTATGAGGCATGGGATGCAGATAGGTACTCGGGTACTCTGATGGGCTGCAGATAGGTACTCGGTAACTTGATGAGCTGCAGACAGGTACTCGGGTACTTTGATGGGCTGGTGACAGGTACTCGGGTACTCTAATGGCCTGGTTACAGGTACTCGGGTACTCTGATGGCCTGGTGACAGGTACTCGGGTACTCTGATGGGCTACAGATAGGTACTCTGGGACTCTGATGGGCTGGTGACTGGTATTCGGGTACTCTGAAGGGCAGTGACAGGCACTCAGGTACTCGGTACTGATATGAACTGTGACAGGTACTCGGGTACTCAGATGGACTGTGACAGGTACTCAGGTACTCAGATGGACTGTGACAGGTACTCGGGTACTCAGATTAACTGTAACAGGTACTCAGATGAACTGTGACAGGTACTTTGATGGGTGGTGCCAGGTACTTTGATGGGTGGTGACAGGTCCTCTTTATGGGGGGGGAAACAGAAAAAGGCCTAGTGCTCAAGGCACAGCATACCCCTCAGGATTTTGAGGACAGGCCAGATGTGTATAAAAACATTTTCTTTATTAATACAAAGATAATAATACAATAAAGGTATAAAATCAATGACATGTGCAATAGTCGCAAACATGATAACTGCTGACAATAGGGCAGCGGAAAATTGGTACAGGTGGCTGTATAGAATGACGCCTGACATGTTTCAGACTAACTGTCCTTCTTCAAAGGCTTTTGTGTGATCTATAGCACAATTATTCTATAAGGTAAACATAATTAAATGTCAGTATAGAAATGCAATCAAGTTAAAATCGCTTTATACAGCAATTGGATAATTGTCTGATCAATGGACATAACAATGGAGAAAACACATATTATCTTGCATACCGGAGCTGACCACGCCAATACGCAGGCGGGAAGGCAGAGTAGCTACAGCCTGTGCAAAGGATGCCATTGCAGTATAAGATAAGGATATGTGGCTGGATGTAAAGTAGCCAAAATCCAGAGCTTTCTTCAAAATGCCATTGGAATAACCCCTAGCGCGGAATTCTGGATCTGGATCCCTTTCTGGATCTGACTATCACAAAGGCTAGTGATGGGTCCTTCCAGAGCAAACTTTACAGAAAGCCAACTGCGGGTAATACGATATTGGCCGCGTCCAGCTTTCACCCTAAACCGCTTCTTGCCTCCATCCCTTTTGCTCAGTACATTAGGGCAAGGCGTAATTGCTCTAATGATGCTCTCTTTGATCAAGAGGCAGCGATACTCAGACAGAGACTCTGCGCTAGGGGTTATTCCAATGACATTTTGAAGAAAGGTTACAAGAAGGCCAGAGATAGGTGTAGGAAGGATCTCCTTTTCTCTAACAAACAAACCAATGAATCACCTCCCACACGGGTGATTATAAAATATTGCCAACAGCATCGACAGATTAGAGAGATACTGCAAAAGTATTGGCACTTACTGAGCATAAATGCCACATTGGCACTAGGGATGAGCCGAACACCCCCCGGTTCGGTTCGCACCAGAACCCGCGAACGGACCGCAAGTTCGCACGAACGTTAGAACCCCATTGACGTCTATGGGACTCGAACGTTCGAAATCAAAAGTGCTCATTTTAAAGGCTAATTTGCATGGTATTGTCCTAAAAAGGGTTTGGGGACCCGGGTCCTACCCCAGGGGACATGTATCAATGCAAAAAAAACTTTTAAAAACGGCCGTTTTTTCGGGAGCAGTGATTTTAATGATGCTTAAAGTAAAAAAAAAAAAGTGAAATATTCCTTTAAATATCGTACCTGGGGGGTGTCTATAGTATGCCTGTAAAGTGACGCGTGTTTCCCATGTTTAGAACAGTCCCTGCACCAAATGTCATTTTTAAAGGAAAAAATCTCATTTAAAACTGCTTGCGGGTTTAATGTCATGTCGGGTCATGGCAATATGGATGAAAATCAGTGAGACAAACGGCATGGGTACCCCCAAGTCCATTACCAGGCCCTTTGGGTCTTGTATGGATATTAAGGGGAACCCCGCACCCAAATTAAAATAAGGAAAGGTCCCTATATACTCTGAACAGCAGTATTCAGGCGGTGCAAACAAGACAGGGACTGTAGGTTTGTTGTTAAGTAGAATCTGTTTGTAATTTTGAACATTTTTAATGTGTTTAGCTCCAGCCAAAAAATCTTTTCTAAGCTTTTTGGAAAACATAGGGAAGGGTTATCACCCCTGTGACATTTGTTTTGCGTCTTTCCTCCTCTTCAGAAGATTTCACCTCACTTTTTTGTCCCAATGAAAAATGTTTTTTGAAAATTTGGGTTTTTTTGTGGAACAAGGATTGGAAAGCATCAGTGGAAAGGAGAAATTGTTTTCCCATATTAACTCTTACAGGAGAGAATTTCCCTTCCTTAGGGGTAGATTTCATCTCACTTCCTGTTGTCTCCTTCCGTTTGCAAGTAGGAGTCGTTTGTAAGTTAGATGTTTGAAAGTAGGGTCCTGCCCTATATACTCAGCAGAAATTTGGGCCTTAGGTGTTGCTGTGGCCAAAACACTGTAAGCCCTCACAGGGCCCTGCTGTGAAATATTAGATCAAGAATTGTAATTACATGCCCCTGTTGAACAGGAGCTGAAAAATTAGGCCTTAGGCACTGGTGCTGGTGCCACAACACTGCAACCCCTCACAGACACTCTAGTTGGAACGCAGGAACGAGCCCTGCTGCAAAGTATTGCATCAAAAATTGTAATTACACGCCCCTGTTAGACAGGGGCAGAAAAATTGGGCCTTAGGCACTGGTGCTGGTGCCACAACACTGCAACCCCTCACAGACACTCTAGTTGGAACGCAGGAACGAGCCCTGCTGCAAAGTATTGCATCAAAAATTGTAATTACACGCCCCTGTTAGACAGGGGCAGAAAAATTGGGTCTTAGGCACTGGTGCTGGTGCCACAACACTGCAACCCCTCACAGACACTCTAGTTGAAACGCAGGAACAAGCCCTGCTGCAAAGTATTGCATCAAAAATTGTAATTACACGCCCCTGTTAGACAGGGGCTGAAAAATTGGGTCTTAGGCACTGGTGCTGGTGCCACAACACTGCAACCCCTCACAGACACTCTAGTTGGAATGCAGGAACGAGCCCTGCTGCAAAGTATTACATCAAAAATTGTAATTACACGCCCCTGTTAAACAGGGGCTGAAAAATTGTGCCTTAGGCACTGGTGGTGGCGCCCAGAACCAAAAATGTTCTTACAAGCTATCAGCGTGATGATTGAGGAGGAAGAGGATAATTACTCAGGGATAGTCACTCAGCATCAGCATAGGCAGTCTTTGAAGGGATCTGAGATTTCAAAAAAAATTATTCGGTTACATCTGCATCAGGTGCTTGGTAGCTGGTGGTGATCCAAGACTGATTCATTTTTATGAAGGTCAGCCGATCGACCGAGTCGGTGGACAGACGCACCGTGTGATCGGTTACCACGCCTCCAGCAGCACTGAATGTGCGTTCCGAAAGAACGCTGGATGCA
This sequence comes from Lithobates clamitans, assembly GCA_037952925.1. Lineage (NCBI taxonomy): Eukaryota > Metazoa > Chordata > Amphibia > Anura > Ranidae > Lithobates > Lithobates clamitans. Next base: position 1,516,485 of record JBBGZY010001165.1, read on the forward strand.
GGACAGGCCAGTAGCTCAATTGCATACTGTGCAAGCTCTGGCCAGTGATCCATCCTCAAGACCCAGTAACCCAGAGGATTTTCGGTGGGAAAGGTGTCCAAGTCTGATCTTGCCCCTAGGTATTCCTGCACCATGTAAAACAGACGCTGGCGATGGTTGCTGGAACCGATCATACCTTGGGGCTGCGGACCAAAAAATTGTCTGAACGCATCGGTCAGACGGCCACCTTCTCCACCGCTCCTTCTTTGACTGACCGAAGCCTCAGCAACACGTTGTCCAGAAACAGGAGTTTGTAACCTCCCAGTCTCTGGGAACGCGTTGCACAGACCTTTCTGCAAGGCCTCCCGAAGATGTTTCATCCTCTGCTCCCTCTGCGATGGCAAGATAAGGTCCGCAACCTTACCCTTGTAACGTGGATCAAGGAGGGTTGCCAGCCAGTATTGGTCCTTCTCCTTGATACCACGAATACGAGGATCCTTACGCAGGCTTTGCAGGATCAGGGAGGCCATGCAGCGTAGGTTTGCTGAGGCATTCGGTCCGGAGTCCTCTGGGTCACTAAGGACAACAACGTCCGCAGCCACCTCCTCCCAGCCACGTACAAGTCCATGTGTTCCTTGGGACTGATCCCTTAAAGACTGCTGATGCTGAGTGCCAGGCTCCACCTCCATACTGACACAATCTTCCTCCTCCTCCTCCTCCTCCTCCTCGTCCTCTTCCTGTGTGATCGGCGGGCACGCAGGAACACTGTCTGGATAAAGGGGGCCTTGAGAGCTAAGGAAGTCCTCCTCTTCCTGCCTCTGTTCTGCCTCAAGTGCCCTGTCCATTATTCCACGCAGCGTGTGCTCCAACAGGTGGACAAGGGGGACAGTGTCACTGATGCATGCACTGTCAGTGCTCACCATCCTCGTGGCCTCCTCGAATGGTGACAGGACAGTGCATGCATCCCTGATCATGGCCCACTGGCGTGGGGAAAAAAAACCAAGGTCCCCTGACCCTGTCCTGGTGCCATAGTCGCACAGGTACTCATTGATGGCCCTCTGCTGCGTGTGCAGCCGCTGCAGCATGGCCAACGTCGAGTTCCACCTGGTGGGCATGTCACAGATTAGGCGGTTCTTGGGCAGGTTAAACTCCTTTTGGAGGTCCGTCAGCCGAGCACTGGCATTATATGACCGGCGGAAATGCACAGAGACTTTCCTGGCCTGCCTCAGGACATCCTGTAAGCCCGGGTACCTGCCCAAGAACCGCTGCACCACCAAGTTAAGGACGTGAGCCAAACAGGGCACATGGGTCAGTTGTCCCTGTCGGAGGGCAGAGAGGAGGTTGGTGCCATTGTCGCAAACCACCATTCCTGCCTTAAGTTGGCGTGGCGTCAACCACCTCTGAACCTGCCCCTGCAGAGCTGACAGAACCTCTGCCCCAGTGTGGCTCCTGTCCCCCAAGCACACCAGCTCAAGCACCGCATGGCATCTTTTGGCCTGCGTACTTGCGTAGCCCCTTGAACGCCTACGGAGCACCGCTGGTTCCGAGGAAGAGGCCATGGAGGAAGAAGAAGAGGAGGGGGTGGAGGAGAGAGGTGTGTCACAATCAGCATTTTGGAGGCGTGGTGGCGGAACAACCTCCAACACTACTGCACCTTGTCCTGCATCCTTCCCAGCTGCCAGCAGAGTCACCCAATGCGCCGTGAAACTTAAGTAACGTCCCTGTCCATGCCTGCTGGACCATGAGTCAGCGGTAATATGCACCTTACCGCTGACCGCCCTGTCCAGCGAGGCATGGACATTGCCTTCCACATGCCGGTAGAGAGCCGGAATCGCCTTCCGTGAGAAAAAGTGGCGTTTGGGTACCTGCCACTGAGGAACCGCACATTCCACAAACTCACGGAAGGGGGCAGAGTCTACCAACTGAAAAGGCAGCAGTTGAAGTGCTAGCAATTTTGCCAAGCTAGCATTCAACCGCTGGGCATGTGGATGGCTGGGAGCAAACTTCTTTCGGCGGTGCAGCAGCTGGGGCAGGGAAATTTGCCTGGTACAATCTGACGTCGGTGTACCAAAAGCAGATTGCCCACAAGTACTTGGCTGTGACACACCTAATTCTACACCTTCATTCCTCTCACTGCAGGTCTCAGAGAGGACTGAAGGTCTAGTGGGGTTGGAAATCTCAGCTGATGAGGAGCAAGGAGAGATCGTCTTTGTTCTTTGGTGTGGGTCTTTTAGATACGCTTGCCAACGAACTGCATGGCAGGTCAACATATGTCTGGTCAAGCATGTGGTACCCAAGCGGGAGATGTTTTGGCCACGCGAGATACGCTTGAGACATATGTTGCAAATAGCAGCGGTGCGATCTGATGCACTCGTCTCAAAAAAGGCCCACACCAAAGAACTTTTTGAATAACGCGCAGAGACTGCAGCGCCCTGCACATGTGGAGCTTTGGGGTGTGATGCAGTCAATGTGCTGCCCTTAGGCTGGCCCCTGGAGGGCATCCTGCCTAGTTGGTGATGTGCCACCTCCTCCTCCTCCTCCTCCTCCTCCTCTCTCCTATCAGGCACCCACGTTGAGTCAGTGACCTCATCATCCCCTCCCTCCTCATCACTGGAGCAAACCTGGCAGTATGCTGCAGCAGGGGGAGCATGACTGCCAGATTGCTGTCCTTCTTGGGCACCCCCTCTGTCCGTGCTCATGTTACTGCCTTCATTGAGCTCAGTATCATCATCAGAGCCTTCCAAACGCTGGGCATCCTCCTGGAGCATGTACCCAACACTGTGGTCAAACAGTTCGAGGGAATCCTCATGAGGACATGGTGGAGCTAGGGAAGGAGTCACTGATGACATTGAGCTGAGGGAAGAGGCCGCTGCTTTGCCAGACAAAGCACCCTGGGCATGGGTGAGAGAGGATGAGGAGGATGAGGACGGCTTGGTCATCCACTCGACCAAGTCTTCCGCATGTTGCGGCTCAACACGGCCAGCTGCCGAAAAAAAGGCCAAGCGTGTCCCATGGCCACGTGCTGATGAGGATGCACCGTCTCCACGACCAGCACTAGACACAGAGCCTGCTTGCCCTCTCTTATTGGCTTGTGACTGTCTGCCTCTCCTTCTTGGCCTTCCAGACATACTAATGGCCTGTAGCTGCACTAAGCTGGGATAGAACACCTGTAATTTTCTTAAGGTAGCTTTATATACTGTAACCAGACAAGCCTGCCTGTCAGTAGGAAGATAACAGGAACGGATCTAGCTGAACACTGTGAGCAGGACGCACTGTACTAAATGTAAATAGTCTAGCTGCCTGACCGTGGTACTAATAGGATCAAAAAGAACACCTGTAATTTTCTTAAGGTAGCTTTATATACTGTAACCAGACAAGCCTGCCTGTCAGTAGGAAGATAACAGGAACGGATCTAGCTGAACACTGTGAGCAGGACGTACTGCACTAAATGTATATAGCAGGAACGAATCTAGCTGAACACTGTGAGCAGGACGCACTGCACTGAATGTAAATAGCAGGAACGGATCTAGCTGAACACTGTGAGCAGGACGCACTGCACTAAATGTAAATACCAGGAACGGATCTAGCTGAACACTGTGAGCAGGACGCACTGCACTGAATGTAAATAGCAAGAACGGATCTAGCTGAACACTGTGAGCAGGACGCACTGTACTAAATGTAAATAGTCTAGCTGCCTGACCGTGGTACTAATAGGATCAAAAAGAACACCTGTAATTTTCTTAAGGTAGCTTTATATACTGTAACCAGACAAGCCTGCCTGTCAGTAGGAAGATAACAGGAACGGATCTAGCTGAACACTGTGAGCAGGACACACTGTACTAAATGTAAATAGTCTAGCTGCCTGACCGTGGTACTAATAGGATCAAAAAGAACACCTGTAATTTTCTTCAGGTAGCTTTATATACTGTAACCAGACAAGCCTGCCTGTCAGTAGGAAGATAACAGGAACGGATCTAGCTGAACACTGTGAGCAGGACGCACTGTACTAAATGTAAATAGTCTAGCTGCCTGACCGTGGTACTAATAGGATCAAAAAGAACACCTGTAATTTTCTTAAGGTAGCTTTATATACTGTAACCAGACAAGCCTGCCTGTCAGTAGGAAGATAACAGGAACGGATCTAGCTGAACACTATGAGCAGGACACACTGTACTAAATGTAAATAGTCTAGCTGCCTGACCGTGGTACTAATAGGATCAAAAAGAACACCTGTAATTTTCTTCAGGTAGCTTTATATACTGTAACCAGACAAGCCTGCCTGTCAGTAGGAAGATAACAGGAACGGATCTAGCTGAACACTGTGAGCAGGACGCACTGCACTGAATGTAAATAGCAGGAACGGATCTAGCTGAACACTGTGAGCAGGACGCACTGCACTGAATGTAAATAGCAGGAACGGATCTAGCTGAACACTGTGAGCAGGACGCACTGCACTAAATGTAAATACCAGGAACGGATCTAGCTGAACACTGTGAGCAGGACGCACTGCACTGAATGTAAATAGCAGGAACGGATCTAGCTGAACACTGTGAGCAGGACGCACTGCACTAAATGTAAATACCAGGAACGGATCTAGCTGAACACTGTGAGCAGGACGCACTGCACTGAATGTAAATAGCAGGAACGGATCTAGCTGAACACTGTGAGCAGGACGCACTGCACTGAATGTAAATAGCAGGAACGGATCTAGCTGAACACTGTGAGCAGGACGCACTGCACTAAATGTAAATACCAGGAACGGATCTAGCTGAACACTGTGAGCAGGACGCACTGCACTGAATGTAAATAGCAGGAACGGATCTAGCTGAACACTGTGAGCAGGACGCACTGCACTAAATGTAAATACCAGGAACGGATCTAGCTGAACACTGTGAGCAGGACGCACTGCACTGAATGTAAATAGCAGGAACGGATCTAGCTGAACACTGTGAGCAGGACGCACTGCACTGAATGTAAATAGCAGGAACGGATGTAGCTGAACACTGTGAGCAGGACGCACTGCACTAAATGTAAATACCAGGAACGGATCTAGCTGAACACTGTGAGCAGGACGCACTGCACTGAATGTAAATAGCAGGAACGGATCTAGCTGAACACTGTGAGCAGGACGCACTGCACTGAATGTAAATAGCAGGAACGGATCTAGCTGAACACTGTGAGCAGGACGCACTGCACTAAATGTAAATACCAGGAACGGATCTAGCTGAACACTGTGAGCAGGACGCACTGCACTGAATGTAAATAGCAGGAACGGATCTAGCTGAACACTGTGAGCAGGACGCACTGCACTGAATGTAAATAGCAGGAACGGATCTAGCTGAACACTGTGAGCAGGACGCACTGCACTAAATGTAAATACCAGGAACGGATCTAGCTGAACACTGTGAGCAGGACGCACTGCACTGAATGTAAATAGCAGGAACGGATCTAGCTGAACACTGTGAGCAGGACGCACTGCACTGAATGTAAATAGCAGGAACGGATCTAGCTGAACACTGTGAGCAGGACGCACTGCACTAAATGTAAATACCAGGAACGGATCTAGCTGAACACTGTGAGCAGGACGCACTGCACTAAATGTAAATAGCAGGAACGGATCTAGCTGAACACTGTGAGCAGGACGCACTGCACTAAATGTAAATACCAGGAACGGATCTAGCTGAACACTGTGAGCAGGACGCACTGCACTGAATGTAAATAGCAGGAACGGATCTAGCTGAACACTGTGAGCAGGACGCACTGCACTGAATGTAAATAGCAGGAACGGATCTAGCTGAACACTGTGAGCAGGACGCACTGCACTAAATGTAAATACCAGGAACGGATCTAGCTGAACACTGTGAGCAGGACGCACTGCACTGAATGTAAATAGCAGGAACGGATCTAGCTGAACACTGTGAGCAGGACGCACTGCACTAAATGTAAATACCAGGAACGGATCTAGCTGAACACTGTGAGCAGGACGCACTGCACTGAATGTAAATAGCAGGAACGGATCTAGCTGAACACTGTGAGCAGGACACACTGCACTAAATGTAAATAGTCTAGATAGAAGATAACAGGAACGGATCTAGCTAAACTGAATACAGTGTATATATATATATGCAACACCTGGGATGCATATATATACACAATACACTGTAAGTGCAGCTAACTGACTGACTGTTCTGCCTAATCTATCTAACTCAAATCAAATGACACTGTCTCTCTCTCTCTCTATCTCTCAGCACACCGGAACACACACTACACAGGGCCGCCGTGCAGGCGGCCTTATATAGTGTGGGGTGTGTACTAAATCCCCTGAGCCATAATTGGCCAAAGCCACCCTGGCTTTGGCCAATTACAGCTCTCTCTACTGACGGCGCTGTGATTGGCCAAGCATGCGGGTCATAGTGCATGCTTGGCCAATCATCAGCCAGCAATGCACTGCGATGTCGCAGTGAATTATGGGCCGTGACGCGCCACACGAATTTGGCGCGAACGGCCCATATCGTTCGCAATTCGGCGAACGACCGAACAGCCGATGTTCGAGTCGAACATGGTTTCGACTCGAACACGAAGCTCATCCCTAATTGGCACCCTTTGTACCTACTCAGCCCCCTATCACTTATAGAAGGGCTCCCTCTATATGTGATAAATTGGTCCATAGTGAATTTAAAGCAAATACACAAGACCATAGAAAACCTACGGGTACATTTATATGTGGCAATTGCAACTACTGCCAGTATATGAATACCACTAAGTCGGCGATGCTGCTCAGCGGGGAGTCATTTATACCCAGACACTTTGTAAATTGCCGCACTGAGGGGGTGGTATACCTAATGCAGTGTGAATGCACCTGCTTCTATGTAGGCAAGACCAAACTACCCTTTTGGCAACGGATTTACCGTCATACTGATAGTATAAATAAAAAGGAACCTGATCTCCCTATTGGTTGACACTGTTGTTTGGTGCATGCCGATCATACTCCCAAACTACGTTTCCTTGCTTTGGATCATATTCCAATTGACCCCAGAGGGGGCGACTCCAACAAAGCACTTCTACAAAATGAGTTGAGGTGTATTTTCCACCTCAACGCTACTGGACCCCCAGGCCTGAATGAGACCTTTAATTTTAAACCCTTCTTGGAGGGTTTCCAGTCAGGGGTCTGTGAATTGGACCTCTAGGAGTTAGCCCCCTCTGGGGTATTCATATTACCATATTATATATATATATATATATATATATATATATATATATATATATATATATATATATATATATATATATATATATATATATACATATATATATATATATATACATATATATATATATATATACATATATGCTATTCTATTTCATGTTTCACTTGCTGCTCGGCGTGCAGGAGATGCCCGATCGCCTCCTATGTGTGGTGATCTGGCTCTCCTTACCCTTCGGCGCTCAGCCTTTGTGCTGTGCTCCTTCCTGTTTGCGTTCCATACTGGAGCGCAGATGGGCGGGTCTTACGCACGCCGGTGGCGGGATGACGCAGGACATGGTTCCTGGGGCGTGGCCATGCCACACGCCGCCCTGCCTGGGAATTCTGAGAGCAGAATGTTGCAGCCAATCTTGGCGCAATGCTCTGCCTCATAAGCCTCAGCTGATTTTGGTGCTGGATGCAGCCTATACTCAGCTGCTCCCTAATGGCCTTACTGGCTATTTATAGGCCTCTTTCAGCAACAGCACTCACATAGCTGGTGTCGGTTTGCTGTTTGGATCCATTGATGTGTATACGTCTTTGTTAAGGCAAGTTTATACCAAGTACTTTATATGACTTCTTTATTATTTGCATACTATCTTTCCTGCCACTGCTTATACACTTACTATCCTTAACCATATCTTCCTTATAGGAAGTTATCAAGTATACTTTTTCAATGGTTGGGCTGACAATATACTGACTGGAGTGACCTCCACTCAGTGGGAATTCCTGCAGCACCTGTTGGCTCATCCGGCTCATATTTCTCGTGCTCTAGATTTTGGCTACTTTACATCCAGCCACATATCTTTATCTATTACTGCAATGGCATCCTTTGAGCAGGCTGTAGCTACTCTGCCTTCCCCCCTGCGTATTGGCATTGATCAGCTCAGGTATGCAAGATAATATGTGTTTTCTCCATTGTTATGTCCATTGATCAGACAATTATCCAATCTCTGTATAAAGCGATTTTAACCTGATTGCATTTCTATACTGACATTTAATTATGTTTACCTTATAGAATAATTGTGCTATAGATCACACAAAAGCCTTTGAAGAAGGACAGTTAGTCTTAAACATGTCAGGCATCATTCTATACAGCCACCTGTACTAATTTTTCGCTGCCCTATTGTCAGCAGTTATCATGTTTGCGACTATTGCACTGATCATTGATTTTATACCTTTATTGTATTAATAAAGAAAACGTTTTTATACACATCTGGTCTGTCCTCAAAATCCTGAGGGGTATGCTGTGCCTTGAGCACTAGGCCTTTTTCTGTTTGTTTGCTTACCGGCA